>PVLC010000588.1:28184-196804 GCA_004027655.1 Graphiurus murinus
TAATCCCAGCATTCGGGAGGCTGAGACCGGAGGATCCGGGTTCGCGGCCAGCCTCAGCTACCTAGTGAGGCACTCCGCAACTTAGTGAGACTCGGTTTCAAAATAAAGAATAAAAAATAGGGCTGGGGGTATAGCTCGGAGGTAGAATGCCCCTGAGTTCAATCCCCAGTACCGCAAAAAAAAAAAAAAAAAAAAAAGATCGCTCTGGGCTGGGATGTAAAGTTCTTGCTTTGCATTCATTAGGCCCTGGGTTCAATCCTCCATATAAAAAAATGAGTTTAAAACAAAAAAAAATCTTTAGCCAGGTATGATGGTGGTTCACACCTGTAATCCCCACACTTGGAAGGTTGAGACAGGAGGATCACAGGTTCAAGGCCAGCCTGAGAAACTTAGTGAGACCTCATTTCAAAATAAAAAATAAAATGGAGCTGGGGTTCTAGCTCAGTGGTAGAATATCCCTAGGTTCAATCCTCAGTATTACTCGAAAGAAAAAGAAAGGAAGGAAGGGAGGGAGGGAGGGAGGGAAAGAGAGGAGAAGAACAATCAACTGTTAATGAAATAATTATTGAATTAATGTCTTCAGTCAACAAATAATCATTTTAAAACTGTTATATGTAAGGCACTGTGATAGGTATTGGTGATATAATGAATAACGTTATTTGTGGTCTTAAACACCATGAAGAAAAGAAAACAGGACGCTGTAATAAAGAAAAAGGAGTAATAAAATACTATATTATATTGAAGCATCTTCTGTGTTAGAAATATAATACAAGCCATATATATATAATATATATATATCTTTATTTTGGTACTGGGGAGTTGAATCTGGAGACATTCTACCTCTGAGCTATACCCCCAGTCCTTTTTTATTTTTTGTTTTGAAACAGAGTCCAACCAGGTTTCTGAGAGTCTCAGTAAGTTGCTGAGATTGGTCTTGAACCTGAGATTCTTCTGTGTCAGCTTTCCAAATACTGAGATTATAGTCATGCACTATATAATTTTTAAGAAGCATTCTATTTCTGTGGACAGAATGAAAAGGGAGGATAACTGAGCCCATCCAGTTTGGTAATTCAAGGAACTAGACAAAGAGAACGTGGGTTAAGTAACAGGCACATTCCGAACCATGTATTTTTAAGTGTTGAATCAAAGCTTTGAACCGGTGGAGAGTCTTCAACTGGTAAAGAATGGTCCAGGAAGCCCCATGCAAAGGCATTCAGAGAAAATTGGAGAGGTGATAAACTTGATCAGACTTGGGTATACATACTTTTTAATACTCATGAATCTGGGGTTGTGCATCTTATTGTGCATAAGTTATAACTTAATAAGTTAAAACAACTGCATTTAGACCAATTGTCCTAATCAATGGTACTTTCTGCGGAAGAAAAGGATATGAACATAACCATGTTTTACTGAAAATCCAGTGGAAAAAAATTTAACTTGGGTAAGGCCCAATTTTGCCTAGGAGATGTCAATTATTCAGAAAGACAATGGTAATGCATGAAATGATTCTGTTCTGCTTGGTGGTTTACATGTTCACTAGGGGTTTTGCAATGGAAACCTGTATAACCCAGTCTTTGTATAATTAAAATGATTTTTCCAGACATCCAAATGTCTGCAAGGCTGCCAATCATTCGTAAAGAATGAGTAAAAATCTTCTACTAATTTTCAGAAAGAGAAATAGGCTTTTGCAAACATGCACCAAACACAAGGACGGACACACATGCACACATGCGCATAAGAGGCCTATGGTCCTAATCTGCATGAGAAGCTCCGGTTTTGCTCTGTACTACAAAGCCATTTAATCTGTATCCCAAATCATTTGTGCTTGCAAATTTCCACCCACCCCTATCCCTCTTCCATCACAAGCATTGTTTCCTAGTCTCATCATATAATTTTGGAATTTCCTGTCCAAGGGGAAATAACTTTTTGTCAGAAAAAAAAAAAAACCTTCATCAGGAAAATGGATAGAACTGGAGGATATCATGTTAAGTGAGATCAGCCAGTCTCAGAAAGTCAAAGATCGGGTGTTTTCTCTCACATTTGGAAACTATAGAGAAAATAGGAAACAAAAGGGACTTCAGATAAAGGAGAGAGACCAGCAGAATAGTGGCAAGGGATTTGGGAAGGGAAATAGGAAGAAGGGGGGTGGTGAGGCTTGAGAAAGGAAACAGACAAAATAATGTCATGTTTGCATATGAATGCATCACTACTAATTGCACTAGAATGTATGGGGAGGGAGAAGGGGGAAGAGGGTGGGCTGTGGAGGGAAATGCACTGAGATATTGTGTGCATATATGAATGTATCACTTTGAATCTCATTATGATGTATACATTGCACCAATAAAATTTTTTTAAAAAACTTCATCGGAATACTGCTCAAGGCTGGTCTTTGGGTTCAGCCAGCCTCCCCACAATATTTATGCTGGGAATGAGTCCATTATGGCAGGTCTATGAAAGAAGTATTAGTGTGTAGTTTAAACCTTGAACCAAGTAGCATGCTGAATTCAAAGTTTCAGAGTCACAGGCTTCTGGCAGCTACTACCCTATATTTTCTTACACAATGAAGAGAATTGAATACGAAGATTTAATGTCCTCCATTGCTTCTCTCTTTTCCTTCCCTCAGTCTTTACACATTGATGGTTCCTCAGGGTTTTTTCCTATGCTTAACAATTGCCTTAGGTTATCTCATTCACTCCTACAGCTTAATTATTAAAAGTAAGATAACACTTCCTACATTTTTTATGTCTTGCTCAATATATTTTTAACTTAGCATCAGACACAAATATCCAAAAATTTCGGAGGCATCTATGCCTAGATAGCTACAAAAACATCAAACCTAGCAATTCTAGAATGTATCCCTTACTATTCTCTTTAAACTCTTGCCCCAAATTTATTTTTCTTATTAAATTATTCTCATTCTCTCTCTCTCTCTCTCTCTCTCTCTCTCTCTCTCTCTCTCTCTCTCTCTCTCTCTCTCTCTCTCTTTCTCTCCTGCAGATTGAACCCAGGGACATTCTACCTCAGAGGTACACCCCCAGCCCTTTTTTATTCATTATTTTAAAACAGGGTCTCACTAAGTTACAGAGGGCCTCTCAAAGTATCTGAGGCTGGTCACGAACCTGTGATCCTCCTGTCTCAACCTCCCAAGTACTGAGATTACAAGTGTGTACCATTATACCCGGCTCTTGATTCTATTATTAATGACAACATCCAGTCACTAAAGCAATTGAGTATTCATTTAACCTCAATTTTATTTTTCCTTTCTCCACCCCTCCCACCACACCAATCATTTGCTTTATCTGTGTGTATGTGTTTGTGTGTGTGTTTCCCTGTGGACTGAAAAAAGGGGCATTCTATCTTCAAGTAATACCCTCAGCCCTATTTTATTTAATTTTTTGTTGTTTTTTCAAATAGAGTATCCCTAAGTTTCTGAGGGTCTTGCTAAATTGCTGAGACTGGCCTTGAACCTGCAATCTTCCTGCCTCAGCCTCCCAAATACTGGGATTAGAGGCATATGCCACCATGCCTGGTCATTTGTTATATCCGATAAATCCTTTCTTCTAAATGTTTTTTCCCCTTTTCCTTATGTTCATCCTTAGTATTAATGCCTGAGTTTAGGTCATTTATATCTTTCATTTGTTGAAATCATCTCCAGAGTTAGTCCTTTATTCCATCATCCACAATGCTGCTTCAGTGATCCATCAGAATATTTCTTTGTTCACCATTTTTTCTCTTTCATTATATTGTGAGCAATTCAAGGGTCGAGACCACATCTCATTTAATTTTACATCACTAGTACCTTGCATAGTGTTTGCCACAGAATAAGCCAGTTGAATGAATGAATGCATTACAGGGAGATGGGTAGTGTAGTAATCCTCTATCCAATTCCATTCTTGAAATATGCTTAAGGTACAATGGTGAATAACACAGAACTCAATTTATTTCCTTCTTCACAGAGACAAATTATCACCATACTTGAATAGTTAATTTTCCTTTGTGTTGTATTTGTGCTCCCCAACTCCTATTGTCACTGGACTTTGAACTTTTGTTACCTTTCATTGCAGTGATGTGCTTAAGTGATACCTAAAAGTTCTGCAAAGGTAAAGATCAGTAGCATACCATATTCATTTTTGTATTTCTAGTGCCTCAACCAGAGTTTCTTATTATATAGATGTCCAATGAATATTAAATGAATGAATGAATGAATGAAGCATGCAACCCAGCTGCAATCCTCCTGTGGCTCAATAGGGCCATGGTTTTCCCTTCTGCAGTCATCATTCCCACCTCCACAGACACACTGAAAACTTTGAGAGAGCTCCATCTCAGGAGCCTTTAGTTAACCAGTTGACAGCAGCTGGAAGAATCCCTTGGAGTGAAGCTTGGTATAGGTTTAGGCTTATGTATGCTGAAAATCCCTCTGAAATATTACAGTATATTCCCCATATCCAGCTGTCTTGATGCATGGTAAATATGGAATATGGCTAACATTAGCTCCAGACTGATCTGTTCAGAATTGGCTTTGTCAAGCTTTCGTCACAAACAGGAATTTTCCAAGTAAAATTAGGGTGTCGCTTTTATTTAGCTATATTAACCACATGCCCTTGCCACTTTTCTCTCTGAGTATGTAAAAGTTTCCTTCTGCCAATACAACTACCCTCTGTCTTTCCAGATAAAGATTCCAGAGTAAACACTCAATGAGCATTTAATGATTAGAGATAATGTTTAGAAGAAACTTCTACCCCCCCCATCATTTTCTATAGATTTTTCTCAGGAACACTGGGTCATAGAAAGGGCTAAAATGGAGCCTCTTCTTCCATGAGCTACTTTTTACATCCTTTCTTTTCCCTTCCTAACTAAGCCCAAATCTGCACACCACAAACACCACATTTTTAATTTCTATTTTGGGAGCACATCTAACAGATTGTAATTCAAGTGAAGGCCTTTGTAAGTTGGAGGAACTCCTGAATTTTAAAGCAGGAGAGCTTCTTTTCAGAACTACCTATGTGTTAATGTCAACATGAGAAATGTTTCATCATCCAATTTTCAGGTTAAGGGAAAATCTGGTGTTTTCCATCAAACAGGGCTTAAAAATAACCCTGGCCATAGATGCAAAACATATTTAAAGCTTCAATTATATGGAAGACAACATAAAATAGGAAGGACAGTTGGTACCTATATGGAGTTAGGAAATTGGATTCTATAGTTTCTCAAGCATAACCTAACACATGTTTGGGAGACAACAAGAGAATGGAGACCATGATAGAAAAGTAGACAAGAAAGTAGCTTCTTCCAAGCAAAAGCCAAAATAAATCACCAGAAATTTTCTTGTTCACTGACATTAAAATAGGAAATACACAGTCCTATTTCAAACCACACACACACATACGCACACTCAGAAATAAATAAGATGTCATCTAAGTCTCTAAATGTTTGCAGACAGGCAGATTTCCCACAGTTGGTGAAGCTCTACATTATCTATCTGACTCTTCCAACTCACTCTGGATCACTCTTTCCACTAGGCACTAGGTATTCCCATCTTCTTCCTATTCATTGAACACACTAAGCTTGTTCTTTCATTAATACCTTTACAATTTCTCTTACCTTTCCTGGAATGTCATTACCCCGAACCTTTCCCTAAATGGTTCCTCTTTATTATCACCATCTCAGAAAGACCTTCTCTAAGCATTATTACATTATTTTTTTCAGCATCTCCTCTCCTCTCTCCTCCCCTTTCCTCCTCTCCCCTCCCCTCCCTTTCCCTCCCCTTCCCTCCCTCCCTCTTTCCCTTCCTTCCTTCCTTCTTCCTGCACTGAGGGTTGAACCCAGGGGTGTTCTACATCTGAGCTACACATCTAGCCATTTTAATTTTTTATTTTGAAACAGAGTCTCACTAAGTTGCTGAGAGTCTTGCTAAAGTTACTGAGGATGACCTTGAACCTACAATCTTCCTGTCTCAGCCTCCCAACTACTGGGATTACAGACATGCACCACCATGCCTGGATGGTTTCTTTTTTTCATACTTTATTGGTACATTACAATTATACATCATAGGGAGGTTCCATGTGTTAAAAACATACTGTACATAGGTCTTTGCGTATTTCTTTTTACATTCCACCTCATTCCCCATTCCTCCCTCCCCACATGAGTTAGTGAAATTAGTAATAATACACTCACATATTGCTGTAATATTGTTTTATTAAACTAATTACAGGGCTGAGGATGTGGTTCAGTGGTACAGTAGTACTTGTCTAGCTATGAGGGGGCCATTGAGTCTTCCTCATCTTCAAATTTCCAACACCTAACACTATACCTGGTACATAGTAATTTGCTTAAAAATATGTGCTGAATGAAGGAATGGGATAATAAGGCACATACATAAATGATGACTGTACAATTCAGTTAAGATGAGGAGAAGAAATATATAACATAAAAGATGGGGAGAAGGAATACAGTGGGACAGTGTTTGTGGACACTTGCCTCACTGGGATCCATTTTCCCTTCTTTTGGCAATGATCCTGATCTTCCCCTTTCCAACTTCAGTCCACACCTAGCATTAGCGGGTGGAATATGTGCCCTGGCCTAAGCCAGATATCATATCATACTTCCTTGGACATGGTTATTAACTCAGGGATTGGTGGAATCAGAGCAAATCTTATGGCTTTATTGGGAATGTTGAGACAATGACTTTATTCCTTTTTGCCTTGGGCAGAATGAGTTAGACTGGAACTAAAGCAGTCACGTTATAATCCTGAGGTATACCCAGATTCAGAAATACTACATATCGGGGGTTGGTGGTACACATTTGTAATCCCAGCACTTGAGAGGCTGAGATATGCGTATGGCCGGTTTGGGACCAGCCTCAGCAACTTAGTGAAGTCTCTCAGCAACTCAGAAACTTAGTGAGACCCTGTTTCTAAATAGAAAAATAAGATAGGGCTGGGTCGTAGTTCAGTGGTAGAATGCCTCTGAGTTCAACCTCCAGTACCCCCAAAAAAGAAAAGAAAAAGAAATACTATACACAATAGGGAGAAACCATTGTAAACCATGAGCTGTTGATTTGGAAGTTACTTGAACTGGATCTTAAAAACAGGTAAGATTATTTTTGTTACCCAGTGATTTTTCCATTTTACTTTTCAAATTGAAATGAACCTTAGAGATAAAGAAAGATGAGTTTCAGAGAAGCAAATTGGCTTGCTTATAATGTCATGCTAATGGCAGCACCACAACTGCTATTCAGACCTACTGTCCCCTGGTCAATATCTTTCCACTTGGAAAGGTAGGATTTTGGACCTACAGTTTGGCATTACAGGTGGAGGGATAGATACACCATGCAAAATTTAGCATAAAATAAAAATATGATTATAAGATAATGCTGTCAATCTGGCTAGAGGAAAGTGTGCGAGGATGGGAGTAAGAAAAGATTAAGCAGGAAATATCAATTGGGTTGGATTTTAAAAGGCAAAGAGAAGCCATTCACAGTACTTGAATAGAAGAGCATTATGATTTAGTTTTCATGGAAGATGGGGAGAAGGAAGCCAAAGAGAGAAGCTAGATGTTTTTATATGAGCATGGTTGTACCATGATATGGGGCCAAATCAAGATGGTTTTAGTTTCTTAAAAATTGATTTCAGAGCCAGGCATGGTGGCACATGCTTATAATCCCAGTACTTGGGAGGCTGCGACTGGAGGATCCGGGTTCGTGGCCAGCTTCAGCTACTTAATGAGGCCCTCCACAACTTAGTAAGACCCTGTTTCAAAATAAAGAATAAAAAAAAAACATAGGGCTGGGGGAATAGCTCAGACGTAGAATGTCCCTGGATTCAATCCCCAGTCCTGCAAAAAAAAAAAAAAAATGACTTCAGAAATACTTGTAGAATTGTATAAAAGCAATTATAATTATGTTCATTTCTATGAGTGGCTAAATATATATGGCTACTGATGGAACAACAGAATAACTCTATACTTAATTCATATCAGATTAATTGGGCTATAATTTTATTTAATTTTGATCAATGTATTTTGTTCATGTAAGCTCACTTAGTTTTCTAGATTTGTCATTCATTGTGAAGAGAAAGGGAGAATGGAAACTTGGCCAACCACTAGGTCTTTGGCTTTAACTTCTCAGCCATTTCTGCTAGAAGGTAACCTACTCAATCACCAAAATGGAAGTAGGCTCCTTCCTAGGCCCTAGTGGAAATTTTGTGGGAAAACCCCATCAAGCAAGGACAAGATCGATTATCCCCTAAGCTAAACACCTAAGCAAGCTATCTGCTTATTCTCCTATAAGAACCAAAGTTGGCCACATTTTTGCTTTTCTATTGGATATTCAACTAAGATATACCCCCAGCCTCTGTCTCTGACTGCTCAGTGGGATGGCTATTCAGAAAACCCCCAGTGGTTTTGCCTTACACTCTACTTAGTAACCTGTCAGAGGTGGAAGAACTGTAGAATTAGAGAAGAGGGATCAAAAGGAGCCCAGAGGAAATCTGGAATCCATTCAAGCAATCCAGGCAAACCTGAACATTAGTGCTATTTATTTGGGAATCTTTAGGTCTTAATAGTGACAGGCATATTCGTAGCCAATTTTTTTTGTAGATCAGATATTTCAAAGAACACACGTACAATAATACACATATGTTTTTTTTCTGCTCTATTTGTAGAGGATTCTTCGACTAAAAGATAGAGCAAAGAAAGCATTTTGGAGTGAAGGAGAGGGAAAAGAAGCAGGTAAAGAGATATGCATGATAGGATTAAAGAAAAGTCAATGTAACTTGGGAGACTGAGACAGGAGGATTGCAGATTCAAAGCCAGACTTAGCAACTTAGTGAGGCTCTCAGAAACTTAGCAGGGGCCTGTTTCCAAATAAGAAAAATTAAAAATAGGATCAGGAGTGTAGCTTTTAGGTAGACTGCTCCTGGGTTCCATCTACAGCACCACAAAAAAAATTTTCCCAGGATGGTTTCATGTTATGCCTGTAGTAGATCAACTAACAACTGTTAGTCATTATTCAACTTTAATATTAATCCTAATTAGAGAGAAAATTGTATAGTCATTCTATGGAATCCATTATTTTAAAGAAAAAAGCCTTACATTTTTATAGATCACTATAATTTAGGAGACTTTGTCATCTATTATCTTACAACATTTTAATAGGGTAGGTACAGCAGGTGCTATTATGCCCTTTTAATCGGTGAGAAAACTGAAGTCAAAATGGGTTATTTTTCCTGAGGCTAATAAACAGCAGAACAAGGATACCTGTTTTCTAGTCATGTGCTTTTTCCAATTTCTTTGTTTTGCTGTCCCCATTAGAGTTAAAGAAATGTCTTTAACTCTAATATACTAGATAATCAGCATAAAGTTATCCCAGATAACAATGTACAGTCCGTAGCACTTTGGTTCTTGACCAGTAACTAGAGATATGGTTCACACAAACCTGTGAAGAGTGAAAACATCCTCTGTAGGTTGAAATGATAAATGTAGGGTTAGTAGAACCACATACTTTCTGCCATGGTAGCTCTAATCAGAAGCAATCAAAGCTTGGATGCCAAAGTTGGTACTAGACTTGGACTGAAATGCTGGTTTATGGACTGAGTCAGGTATATCCTTGGTAAAATGCAAAGTATGAGAAGCTCAGTATCAGGAGTTGTCCCTTCTATTCAAATGCCCTGCTGAACTCTCTCCGGGGACCCTCTGCTCCTATTGCCTATTGTTTTCCATATGCCCAACTTACCTCAACAAGCAACCAAGATCTATGAATCCTCTCTTCAAGACCTTGATGTTTGATGACAGCAAATTAAAGCCAGGTAGCAGATGAAAGGGACCTGATTATCTAATTCCAGTTATTTAATGTGAATGGTGAAATGACAATCTGCGACTTCACCCACCCAGAAATATTTGTACTTAGAAAGAAGGTATTCGTATTTGGAAAAAAGGCTTTTCTAGTGTCTTTTTCAGGTTCTAGCTATAATCTAGCTCATCCAACTGCTTCCTAAAGAGAAAACAGCAGTCTAACACATAAATCTGTCGACTTGGCAACCAAGCCGGCCAATGAGGCAAAGCAGGCAAAGGTGAGGTCACAGTAGGGATTGTCTGAGGGTAGGAGCTGCAATTCACACTCTGACCAGTCCCCAAGTACCATCTGTAGGTCAGAAATTCAGGCAGACAGTAGCTAGGTTCCCTGTTCAGGGTTTCCCAAGGCTAAAATCCAGTGTTAGCTAGTATGCCTTCTCAATTGGAGCTTGGGATTCTCTTCCATGTTTGTGCAGTTGTGCCAGAATTTACTGCTTTGTGGTTGTAGGACTGAGGTCCCCATCTCCTATCTGTCAGCTTGGGGCCTCTTAGCTACTCCAGGACACTCACAGCCTTGGCCTCATGGCCCCTCCATGTATGGTAGTTGGGATTCTGTCTGCCATACAAATTATCCATACTGACTTTGCAAAGACAAAAGATACTCTCAGTTTTGCACTGAGGTGTTACACAGGAGTAGTGAGCCAAAAACAACTAGCAGTGAACCCTGGGCACCATATATTGGTCAGAGCACTAAATTCTAACCACACAGCAGCTAATCACAGGAGTAGGATTGGTCGTTATGACCTGGAAGGGTGGAAATGGAATCGCAGATCATTAAGTTTTCATAGGGGTGGACTTAGTATAAGCGACTAGCATTTCTGCACTATGGTTTTGACACCAAGGAAAAACATTTGAGAACACCTAGTCTAAAGCCATGATCCTCAACCCTGTCTTTAGCAATACCCAAAGCTTCATCTTTGACTTATTGAATCAGAGCTTCAGGACCAAGGACAAGATACAAGTGCTTTATTTTGCCACCTTTCACTGATGAATTAATGAAGCACACCAATGACTTGGAAACCAGTGTGCCTGATGCAACATAGATGCTTAACCTCTCTCTCTCTCTCTCTCTCTCTCTGTGTGTGTGTGTGTGTGTGTGTGTGTGTTTTACTGAGGACTGAACCCAGGGACAGTCTACCTCTGAGCTATACCTCAGTCCCAGTCCCATTTTATTTTTTTGTTTTGAAACAGGTTCTCACTAAATTGTTGAGGGTTCACTAAGTTGCTGAGGCTGTCTTCAAACCTGCAATCCTCTTGTATCAGCCTCCCAAGTACTGGTATTCATGTGTGCATCACTACATCCAGCAGATCTTTTTACCTAAACATACCACTCTTGATAATTTTTAAGTTCCAATTATAGTCATCTACAACTTTGGGTTTATGCAGGAGAACCATAGTCTCCCTATGGGAGACTTATACTTATCCAGAACTTTGAGTTTATGCATAGATCCATATTATTTCCTATGAATAATATCAATTCTGGGATCTACCTCAAGCTAGGAGGAGAGATGTTTAATTTTTGCTTCTAACTCAGGACTCAGATGGAATTTGAGATGCTGTTGATTGTATTTTGACAAGCATGACTTTACATGAGTTCAAAAAATGCAAATGATTGATCCTAGTATTCTTGCCACTCTGTGCATGGGTGGAGAATGACCAAGCTCCTAGCTGGTCTCTTCCTTCTAGTTAAGGCTGTATTTGGATTGGCCTTATTTACCTCACCGGAATAAATGGTATCTTCCTCAGCCAAGAAACATCACTCTCCCTGGCTGATCTAGCATGACACCAGATATTGTAACATGAAGTCCCTATAACCTTCATACAATCTCTATCTACATAGTTGAAAAGTTTTGTAAAAAGTGAGGTCTAGAGCACTTCGGAGGCTGAGACAAGAGGATCACAGGTTTGAGGCCAGTGTGTAGTAACTTAGAGATATCCTGTTTCAAAATTAAAAAATAAAAAAGGCTGTGTGGTGAGAGCTTCAATCCTTCTGTCTCAGCCTCTCAAGTACTGGGATACCATCATGAACCAAAACACCTGTCTTAAAATTCAATCCCCAGCATCACAAAAAAAGATGAGGTCTAAGAGGACATAAATCAGAGAATGCACAACTACCTGAATTAAAATATGAATTTCAGATAGCATCATCTAACAGAAAAATGTTGGTGTGTGTGTGTGTGTGTGTGACAGAGAGAAAAAGAGAGGGAGGAGGAGGGGAGAGATAACAAGAGCAAGGGTAAACAAGGGGGTGGGAGCCATGAGTTCATAGCCTCTGAAAGGCCAGCATGGAGGGCCAGTGAAGAGTAAGAGGGGTAAAAGAGGGAGGGGAATGGGGACCACAAAGATATCTAATAAGAGGAGACAGAGCTAGACTTTGAACCCTGCTTTGTTGGAGTTCCAAAACACGTACTCTTAATATCTACAATGCTGAAAATGCAGTCTGAGAACCTGCTATATTACAAGCCTCCAGGGAACTTGTTAAAATGGAGATCTGTAATTGGATTGTGGTGATGATTGCACAGCTATGCATATTTACTAAAAATTGTTAAATTGCTTAAAACAGATAGATTTTGTGATATGTTAATTATACCTCAACAAACCTGTTATATGATTTTGTGATATGTTAATTATACCTCAACAAATGCATATTTCTAGGCCCTGTCATAGGCCTAATCAACAAAAATCTCTTGGGATATGTATTTTCTTAACTTCTTTGGTGAGTCTGATGCTCCTGAAGTTAAAAGTGCACCTGACAAGGTAGATGGAACATATAATTGTCCAGATGAAGGAACAAGAAACAGTGTGATAACAGCATTTATGTTAATTAAAAATCTATGCTTTCATAATTTCATGAATACATAGCAACCTTAGAATGGTTGGCTGCAGTACAGATGAAAGAGAGAGAGACCCTTGGGGAGATGCTCTTGACCAGTTCTCTGGAACATCAAGGTCTTATCTTCAAACTCATCAAGGAGTGAAGGGAAAAACTTTTCCACTCTCCCAACTTGCCCAGTCTATTTTAGAGATGATCTGGTCTTGCTATATAACAGTTGTCACCCTCAATGTCGTGTATGCTCTGCACTCCCTGGCCTATAAAGGGTACTTCCTAACTATAGTCATACCATGAAGTGAAGCATGTTTATGTCTGGCAGCTAGTATAACTCCCCAGGGAGAAATGAAGGACTTAAATTTCAGATTCAATTAACTCAATTCTCCACTGATTGCTTTGATGTCTCAAAAAAAAAGAAAGAAGAAAGAAAAACTCTCACAATTGAATACTTCCAAGTCCTGAGTTGTTTACAGAAAAAAAAAATCAGGGTAATTAGCAACAGGAAGTAGATATTAAGAACATGCAATTAAATCTATTGGGTTACAACTCACATCTAACTCTCCTGAGCATCAATCATTAATAGAGAATTTAGTGAGTTATCCCTCTTTACTGGTGGTTCTCAAAGTATATTCCCTGGCCCAGGTATATTAGAAGCACCTGGGAACTGCTAGAAATATAAATTTTAAGACAGGTGTTTTGGTTCATGATGGTATCCCAGTACTTGAGAGGCTGAGACAGAAGGATTTTAGGTTAGAGACCAGTCTTAGCAACTTAGCAAAAATAAACAAGGCAAAAGGGCTGGGGGTGTAGCTCAGAGGTGGAATGTCCCTGGGTTCAATCCCAAGTAGCGAAAGGAAAAGAAGAGAAGGAAAGGGAAGGGGAGTCGAGGAAGGGAAAGGGAAGGAAGGAAAGAAGAAGAGAGGAGGAAGGAAGGAAGGAAGGAAGGAAGGAAGGAAGGAAGGAAGGAAGGAAGGAAGGGAGCAAATTTTGGAGCAGCATTTCAGACCTACTAAATGGAATCTCTAGGAGTTGGACCCCAAAGATCCTGATTTTAACATATCTGCCCTATGCATCTGGTGTAATGAACTTCTGAGTCCTGCTCTACACTTACAAAACAAGCACTCAAACACCAGTGTTGCCTCACCCACTTACTTACTGTTAGTTGTGGAAATGAGGCTCCTACAACTGGGTCAAGAAAGGAATGAAATCCTTTAAAAATTCAAAGAATGAAATCTTTTTCAAAGATCTACCTTTAAAAAAAATACGACACTAGCCGGGCGTGGTGGCGCACGCTTGTAATCCCAGCATTCGGGAGGCTGAGACCTGGAGAATCCGGGTTCACAGCCAGCCTCAGCTACCTAGTGAGGCACTCTGCAACTTAGTGAGACTCGGTTTCAAAATAAAGAATAAAAAATAGGGCTGGGGGTTTAGCTTGGAGGTAGAATGCCCCTGAGTTCAATCCCCAGTACCGCAAAAAAAAAAAAAAAATACGACACTCACTCGTCTCTTACCAGAAGCATCCAGAGTTCCCCTATATTTTAAGAACAACTTCCAAAACTGTTTCACAATGCAGTGCTGTCCTCTAATTGCAAATTGAACTCTTTTAGTTCGCTTATATTTTTAAAGCTAATTCTGCATATTTGCTTCATGAAAAATTCATAGATTTTCTCTTTCTTCCTCTCTCATATCTTTCACTCATGTAACAATTAGTACATAGTAGTCTAAAAATGTAGACTTTGTTATATCTTCTCCCCAGTATTTTGCATCAAGCCATAAACTCAATTACCTATAGGAACAAGACGGGTGACATAAATGAGTAATGTGGGTCTAGCATCAGAAAACTTGATTCCCAGCCTCCATGTCAGAAAACAAAGGGTAGTAGTGCATACTCTGAGATTGGGTACTACTCAGCTCCAGCTGATCATAGATGGATGTGAATAATGTTTTGTTAAAAATTTGATTTATTTTAATGTCGACCGCAAGGAAAACTACAGCACGATGAAAGTCAAACAAAATATTTCAGCCTGTGTACTAACTAGTTTGGATTTCTGCTTTACATTGATCCACACAGTTCATACCATGAAGGCTTAGATGTCCTCAGGCATTCTTCCTACTTTCCAAACCCTGGAAGGTATCTACAGCTAAGCCACCTAATCTTTATGGAGGAGTTACCACATTATTAAAGGCCCATTAAGAGGTTTGGACTTAGAAAATTCAGATCTTATCATATCCTGTTTGGAATTTTAAAAATGTGATGTAATTTGAACCCTTAATGATTGGTGATTAGGTTTTTTTTATTTTTTAGCATGGATTTTTATACATTTCTTGGGTACAACAGGGTTAATCACACATCTTTGTTGGGTACAAGCTAGTATAGGTAAAGACATCCATGCACACATTTCTCATTAACCCTTCCCCAATTCCCACCCCCCTCCCTCCTTCTCCCTCCTTCTCAAGGTCAGTTTAGTGATTGATTTTGATGTGATCTTGTAAGTACATCATGCTCATTAGGGTGTCTATGAGAAATGGAAGTAGATTGGGTTTCCACTTCCTGAGCCTCTTCCTCCAAATCTGTGCTTATACTTGTCTAAACCACTCACAACCCAGCTATTCTTGCAAAGGGAAAATATCACTAACTCCCAAATGAGGCCACTCCAGAAGAGAAAATAAAAACAGAAAGTCAAAAATAAACAGAGAAAAATTAAGACCACAATGAGATACCATTATTCAGCCAATCAGATGACTAAAATCAAAATAACTGATAAGAACAAGTGATGGGAAGGATGTGGAACAACTGGAATTTCTCCATATGTTGCTGCTGGAAGTGTAAACTGGTTCAACTACTTTGGAAACCATTTAGTATTCTCTGCTAAACTCAACATATGCCTATCCTGTGACCCAGCAGTTTCAGTACTGGATATTTACCCAAGAGAAGTAAGCACATATATCCACCTAAAGATCTGAAGCAAATGCTGATTGTCATTTTACTCATAAGGGCTTAAAATTGGAAATAACCCAAATATCCCTGAATAGGATGAATAATTAAATTGTGTTGTGTGTGGTGCAGATAATAAAATTAAATTGTGTTGTGTGTGGCATATATAATAGAATACAACACAGTATTTTTAAATGATTCATAAACTTCAAAACATGGATAGATGTTTAAAAAAGCACACCATATTGAGTGAATGAAGTCCAATAACAATATGCACACTGAATGATTCTATTTCTATGAAGTTTAAGAAGTTTTTAAGTACAATTGTGTTGATAGAAGTGAAAACTATAGCCGGGCGTGGTGGCACACGCTTGTAATCCCAGCATTCGGGAGGCTGAGACCGGAGGATCCGGGTTCGAGGCCAGCCTCAGCTACCTAGTGAGACACTCTGCAACTTAGTGAGACTCGGTTTCAAAATAAAGAATAAAAAATAGGGCTGGGGGTATAGCTCGGAGGTAGAATGCCCCTGAGTTCAACTCCCAGTACTGCAAAAAAAAAAAAAAAAAAAAAAGAAGTGAAAACTATAAGATAAAACTATATATAGAACATATAAAGAGGTTCTGCTTTTAAACAAAACAAAACAAAAAATATCAAATTAAAAGCTTGGAAAAAGATAGAAATGGGCTATCACCCAAGAAGAGTTATATATCATCATTCAGCCTGTGCAAAAATAAATTAGTCACTAGTAATCAGGTAAATGTCAAGTAAAACAGAAAACTACAATATACTGTTATTAATCCCAAACTGGTAACTTTACTGGGATGGGAGAGTGGAGGAGTGTAAAGTCTTTTTTACATACACCTGTCTATTTTTGTTGCTTTATTACAATGAGCACACATTATTTTTTAATTAAAAAAAAAACTTGAGCCAGGCATGGTGGCGCATGCTTGTAATCCCAGCATTTGGGAGGCTGAGACCGGAGGAACCGGGTTCAAGGCCAGCCTCAGCTACCTAGTGAGGCACTCCGCAACTTAGTGAGACCCGGTTTCAAAATAAAGAATAAAAAATAGGGCTGGGAGTATAGCTCAGAGGTAGAATGCCCCTGAGTTCAATCCCCAGTACCGCAAAAAACAAAAACAAAAAAACCTCATAAAATGAAAAATACATCTCCCCCAAATTAAATTAAGAAGCAAATAAAAATGCAGTCATAGTAATAAATAAAATAAAATAAAATAAAGTAGTTTTTTATAGAACTTCAAGATGCTTGAAGTGGAACAGCCTAGATTCCTTGTGTGTTGGAGTAACAACACGCTTGACTAATAGCAACATGGTCAAGGATAGAAAGATAGGAAAAGAATCCAAGATCACTCACACATAGTCCATTTATTGATACCACCACACTCTGTCTTGACTGCAGAAATCACCATAATGATGAAAGAGGAATGACAGGTGGACCAAGTGGTGTCTTACTTCTAAACTACATAAGCTGAACTACAGATTCACAAAATTGAAGAACTACAGAAGACCAATGCTTACAAATCCATAATCCAATTTTTTATTTTAGCGATAAACAAGGGCCAAGAGAGATTAAAGGACTTCTATGGAAATATTCTTCATAGCCATGTCAATGACAGCTTGGCAAAGTAAACAAATATGGTAACAGGCAGACTGGCAGTGAAAGAAGGGGAAATTTGAGCCAGGCGTGGTGGCACATGCTTGTAATCCCAGTACATGGGAGGCTGAGACAGGAGATTGCGGGTTCACAGCCAGCCTGAGCTACTTAGTGAGGCCCTCCACAACTTAATAAGACCCTGTTTCAAAATAAAGAACAAAAAACAGGGCTGGAGGTGGAGCCCAGAGGTATAATGCCCCTGGGTTCAATTCCCAGTACTAAAAAAAAAAAAACGTATCAGTAGAAAGTAAAATCAGAAGTGGCTGGGAGACTGAGGTGTCAGTCTTGCTGATGCGCTCTCTGGAAAGGCTCACTCACTGTCACTTTACCCACATACCTTTGCGAAACCAATCATTGCATTCCTACAGGGGGCAGAGTCTCTTCTTTATCTCAGATTAACTATCAGCAACAAGAGTCACACAGGTGCTGTTTTGCACTGGCCAGATGGAAGTAACTCCTTTTCCAGGATTCACTTTTGGATAGATAGAGTTTAGAGAAGGTAATAGGAATGTAATGTTCCAGGGAAGAGAGTTGTAGCTAGCAAATCCATGTATATTCTGTATCACAGCACTTTCTCCAAAGGGCTCTTCAGAAAGGCAGCACTCTTTGAGCACTTGACAAGAAAGTCAGGCAGTCCAAATAGTCCACCACCAACCATCTCCAGTAGCTTCTTGGAGTTTTTAAGCCATGAGATACTCAAGAGCACATCTGTGAGCTCAGGTTATTTTGCATATAACTAGCAATTTTGACAACTTGGAGGAGGAAATGCATAACATCAAGGCACTGCAAACTTTTGCCAATCATTGTAACAAATGTTTAGTATTTTTTTTGAGACCGCTAAAATATGTTGGCAGAACAATGTACTCTCTGGTACATGTTTAGGATAGTGTTTAATTTGTATCATAAGTTTAACTAGATGAGAAGAATATCTTTTAGATTATTTTGAAAACATGGAATTATTAAATAAAACTATTATATCATCCCTTTAATTGCACCCAATAGAATCAAACCATCACAGAGGGTTGGTACTCAACTTCAGTCATTTAAAAATATGTGGGAGGTCTGCAAGATGGTGACTAAAAGGTCCCTCGCCCTAGTCTTTCCAATAAAAATTCCAATTTAGCAACTATCCATGGATGAGAATGCCTTTGTGAGAATTCTGGAACTTAAGGGGATAGTTATTGAACCATAGCAGAGCAAAAATACTTAAAGAAACCACAATTAAATAAGGGAAGAAAAAAAAGCTTTCTCTTTGCCACATGAACCCTCCTCCAAAGTGACACAGAGCAGTACTGAGAAGGATACCACTGGCCTGTGATTTCTCCAGTGGCGGAAAGAGAGATTCAGGTAGGCATTTAATTTCTCTAGCATTTTGGGCACACTTCTTAAGAGGATGTCTTCAAGCCGTGCACAGTGGTGCATGCCTGTAATCCCAGTATTTGTGAGGCTAGGACAGGCAGATCACAGATTCAAGGTCAGCATGCACCAACTAAGAGAGATCCTGTTTCAAAAAAAAAAGGGGGGGGGAGTTGAGAGTGTAGTTCAGAGATAGCACCCTTCTGGATTCAATCCCTAATAACATACATACACACACACCTACTTCAGCCTCACCTTATAGGGAACACTGGGAAATTGGAATAGCCACACCACCTGGAAACAGCTAAAAAGAACAAAAAAAGTCCATGAGAAATACTATGAATAAAAATCTTAATGGTAAAAGTAAATTTATAGAAAAACACAGAATATACTATAATGGTGGTGCATAAATCTCTTTCGATTCTATTATAAAAGTTAAAAGACAAACGTATTAAACTGGAACCCCCAAATTTATACATAGTATGAAAAGAACTTTGAAATGAAAAACATAAAGTATAAGTGTGGTGATAAATGACTATGTTCTCTTATGTGATTAAAGCTAAGTTATTGTCAGCTTAAAATAGACTGTTTAAGCTATAAGAGTTTCAATACAAGCCTTATATTAAACACAAGAATAAAACTTGTAATAGATATGCAAAATATAAAAAGAAAATAGTAAAAGCATATCAATGCATTAAGGCATTAAACCACAAAGAAAGATAAGTGAAGATAGAAGCAAGAGGACTACAGAACAAACAAAACCAATTAATAGAATGGCAATAGTATGCCACAGCTCCTTAATAGCTGTAGTCCTGCAAGGCAGACAATTTTAAAAGAAGGAGTGTGTGGCATATCCCACTTTGCATTATGTTATATTCTGGAAATTTGGGGTGCTTTGGGTTTTGCTTTCACATTAATTATAAAGGAAAATTTCTTAGAAACAGATAGTGGACGGACGGATTGTAATTCCTCAATATTAGCTGAAAAAGCAGTGCCTCAAGACAACCCATAAGAAATACATTAACCACATACAAACATTAGTCAGGAAACGGGCTTTGCAAGATTAGTTACTAAACAGCCTTATGTTCCCTCTCAGTACACAGGTATAGAAATAAAATAAATAATCCAAAGAGATTTAGGTCTACTATTTTATCTATGAGTAAAGAAGGCTTTAAGACAGATAGTCTTTACTCACTTCTGCCTTGTTCCCCTGAAATTTCACAGGATACGTTAACTCTCTAGCTGCCTGAGAAAAAGATAAGAACACTGCTTAAAGGAGCTAAGCAAATAGTAAAGATTTAAACTATTGGATTTAGGCTCTTCGTCGTTAACCTTTAACACTGCTTTGTACTAAAAGAATCTTTATATACGTATTATATTTTGTAACCTTTACTGTTTTCTTAATCCCATCAAATCCATGGAAATGGCTTTTCTAGTTAAAGATGTACCCACTCAACTTTTAGAAAAATAAGACTGTAAAAATTCCTGTTCTATATGCCTCACTGCAAAAAAGTATAAAAAACAGCTACTAACAAGCAATAAACAGATATGCCTCTACACTGCATGTGGTATGAGCATATTCTCGTGACCTCGTCTTGATCCACACCTATCGAAAGACCTCCAACCCCACTGCTTTGAGGGCTGTCCCCCAGCAACAGTAAATCTTTATTTAAAAATAATTATCTAAATCTAAATGGATATAATCTAATAATTATCTAAAATCTAAATGGATATAAACTCCCTGATAAAAAGACATATAACAGATGAATAGGAGTAAAAATCCCCAACCATATGTTATATACCTTAAATTTAATGACATGTATAGGCTAAAAGTGAAGGGATGGAAAAACATATTCCATACAACTGGTAACCAAGAGAGAGCAGAAATGACTATACTTATATCAGACAAAATATACTATAAGTAAAAAAACTATCACATGGGACAAGAAGGTGATTATATAATGATAAATACATCAATTCAGCCTGAAGGTATAACAATTATAAATATGTGTGCACCAACACCAAAGCATCTAAATATATAAAGCAAACATTGACAGACCTAAAGGGAGAAATAAACAGTAGTACAATAATAGTAATGGACTTCAATAATTGATAGATTATCTAAACAAAATATCAATAAGGAAACAGCAAATTTGAATAACACTATAGACTAAACTGATCTAATAGGCATATATAGAACATTCTACCAAATAACGGAATAATGCACATTCTTCTAGAGTGCACATATAGCATTCTCTAGAATAAATCATCTGCTACAATGGTAGTATATTTTTGGTAATGGAATTGAATCCAGGGCATTCTACTTTGAGGCTACATCCCAGCCCTTTTAATTTTTTTATTTTGAAAAAGGGTCTTGCTTATTTTTTTATTGGTGCATTGTAATCATACATCTTTGTTAGTTACAAGCTGGTAAAGGCATACATGCAGACATTTCTCATTTAACCCTTCCCCAATTCCCGCCCCATTCCCTCACCCTCCCTCCTTTTCAAGTTCAGTTTAGTGATTGACTTTGATATGTTTGTGAAAGTATATCCTGTTTACTGAGGGTCTTACTAAATTGCTGGAGTTGGCCTTGGACTTGTGATCCTCCTGTCTCAGCCTACCAAGTACTGGGATTAGAGGTGTGTGCCACTACATCCTGCCTACTTTTTTAAAATTTTTACTTTTGATATAGATGTTATTGAGAACTCTTTTTTTATTGAGAACTCTTTTTCACATAAATATATGGGAATTGCATCTTATTCCAGCATCACTTAAATCTTTGAATATCTTCTATGTTAAATGTAAAATGTATAGTGTTGTATCATCAACATTATTTTTATTACTCAACTGATAATTGAATTAGTCCTTCAGACATGTAGAAAGCAAATAATTTAAACCAACTGATATTCCAAAGTATTTCTATACCAGATATTAGAGTTTTTAACATTGAAAGAATAAGAAACAAAATAAATTACAACAGTATTAGTTTATAACCTATTGATTAAAAGAAATATCTGAGAGCCCATACTGATATAAATGCATAATTAAACATTCTAGTTACTAAATATAGATGGAATGAAGGAAATAGAAGTTGCCACTAACATATAATAATAATAATTTTTGCAGAGAAGATCCACTAATGGGTGTTAAAATTAGTGAGCAAAAGTCTAAGGAAAAACAGGATACTTGTCTAGTATTAAATATCTACTCCAAGATTGTGTGATGGTTAAATTTATGTCAACTTGACTGGGATAAGGGATGTCTTGATAGCCAGTAGACATTATTTCTAGATGTGTCTGTGAGTGTGAGTGAGTGTGTTAGTCAGCTTTCCTGGCTTTGATAAAATACTGACAAAAATAACTTAGAGGAATAAATATTGGCTCCAATTTCCAGGTTCAGTCCATAGTTGGGTGGCTCCAAGGCAGAAACATCATGGCACCAGTGCATGGTGGAGGAAGGCTGCTCAGCTTATGGTGGCTAGGAAGCAGAGAGCAAGAAAGAAGAAAGGGCCAAGGATAAGAATATCTTTCCATGGCATGCCCTCAATGACTTTCTTCCTCCAATCAGGTCCTGATTCCCAGTTGTCCATTCAATAATCAGTGGATTAATCCACTGACAGGTCAGAGCCTTAATGATATGATCATTATCTAAAACCCTCACATCTGAACATTGCTACATTAGTGACCATGCTTTCAACACATGAGCTTTTTGAGGGGCATTCCAGATCCAAACCATAACAGGAAGTTTCTAGAGAGATTGACATTTGAACTGGTAGACTGAGAAAAGATTCCCATCACCAAAGCAGGTGGCATCATCAAACCTGATGATGGCCTGAATAAAACCAAAAAGTGGAGGAAGAGAGAATTTGCTTTCTCTACTTGAACTGAGACATCAATCTTTTGCCTTTAGATATCAGTGTTCCTGGTTATCTAGACATTGCACTCAAACATATGCCAGTAGCTTCCTTTGGTTCTCAGGCCTTTGGGTTTGGATTAGAACCACACAGTAGCTTTCTTAGGTCTCCAGCTTGCAAATAACAGATCATGGTATTTCTCAGACACCATTAATTACATCAGCCAATCCCTCATGAATAAAATCCTTTTCTATGTATTTCTGCATAATCTATTGGTTCTATTTCTCTGGAAAAATCTAATTTAATATGTATTAATTACAAAGGAGAAATCTAAGACTATTCCAAAGTAAGCTAAAAGTGAACTAAAAATTTTGAAATTCTACATTTTAGAAGTTATCTTATGGACTATAAATATGTAAGCACACAGGCATGTCCATCTACTTACAAGCCCTATTTTAGTTTTTTAAACTAAATCTCCTAGAAGTACCTTTAAAATTCATGGTAGACAAAATGAAAGATATTTGATAACTACTATATATAGGTAGACTAGCAATTTAGGTTTTTGTTGAAAATTATTGCCCATTGTTATTTATTTAGCATAATTAGAACAGCATATCAGTTGAACAGGAATTTTTTTCTTAATTAAATAAGATTGGTTTTCTAAAGTTCTGGGCATCATGTTCTCTACAGCAATTTAGAAACATTTATCCTGCACTGTGACACAAATAGGTGTTGTTCTTTAAAGAGGGCATTCTTTATCTGTATATGGAAATTAACCACACATGTAGAGAAGCTATAAAGCCATTAGCAAGTGAGAAGTCCATAAAAGTTTACCAGTGCTCTCTTTGCCTTGCTCTCTCATGGGACTCTCCCTCAGAAATGTTGCTGTTATTTTTAAACAATAGCAAAGTGATGGGATACCTCATGGTAAGTTTCAGGATAAATGTTCTGCTCTTCTTTTATGGATTAGGAGAAGAGTAACAGAAGAGAGAAAGGGTGATGGTAATCATCACAGTAGGCTACCTAGGCTATAGAGATGTTCTTAGGCAGAGAATTTTTTTAAATTTTTACTGGTGAATTATAATTATGCATAATAGTGAGATTAATAGTGATGCATTCATATATGCACATAACACTATTTGTAGATAAATTTTAAGAATTGACATACATGAATGTTGAGATAATGCTGAGAATTGATTCTCTTAACTTCTTTTGTCATGCTACCCCTTGGAAAGTTTTCTGCTCCTCCAGGGACAGTAATATTGCTGATTTATAGTGGCTCCAGGGTTTCAGAAAGGCCAATTTTTAGTTCAGTCATTTGATAGCGTCATTATGAATGTTAATTATGATTGTATGAATACTATTAGTGTTATATGAGTCATAGTAACAGCACTTGTTGGTTTTCAAGTTTGCTTATATATGATGTTTCATGTCATTTTGTTCTAGACTTAGTTATCCTAAAAGGAAAGCCTAAAGGAAAGGCTTAGGTGCTGATAGCATTTCAGAAGCGACCTTGGCAGCAAGCAAGAGAGCAGAGAGGGAAAGGGAAGTGAAATAGTGAAGGAAGGAAAGTACATGTAGGGTAGGAATTGTTGAGTTGACAGTCTTTGTAGATAATTGGGACTTTTTTTTTTTTTGAGGTACTGGGGTTTGAACTCAGGGACTTTCTACCTCCGAGCTACAGCCCAGCCCTATTTTTTATTCTTTATTTGAAAACAGGGTCTCACTAAGTTGCAGAGTGCCTCACTAGGTAGCTGAAGCTGGCCGCGAACCCGGATCCTCTGGTCTCAGCCTCCCAAATGCTGGAATTACAAGCCTGTGCCACCATGCCCGGCTTGATGATTGGAACTTTCTGAGGAAGCTAAAAGACTATGTCTCAGAACTATCAGCCTGGAGAAAAAAGTGGAAAGCATTTATTCATTAGCTCTGACTTGCATTCCTCAAGGATTGTCCCAAGGACATCCAATTCCAAGATATCCTTAAAAACTACAGAGTATGGAATCGTACGCTTGTAATCCCAGCATTTGGGAGGCTGAGACCGGAGGATCCGGGTTTGCGGCCAGCCTCAGCTACCTAGTGAGGCACTCCACAACTTAGTGAGACCCTGTTTCAAAATAAAGAATAAGATCCGGGCGTGGTGGCGCATGCTTGTAATCCCAGCATTTGGGAGGCTGAGACCGGAGGATCTGGGTTCTTGTCCAGCCTCAACTACCTAGTGAGGCACTCCGCAACTTAGTGAGACCCTGTTTCAAAATAAAGAATAAAAAATAGGGCTGCAGCTGTAGCTCGGAGGTGGAATGCCCCTGGGTTCAATCCCCAGTACCGAACCCCCCCCCCGCAAAAAAAAACACTACAGGGTAGGAAGAAAGAGATTGCAACATTAGATTCAAGGTGAAGCAGTGTGTGTCAGGGTGCACGCAGCAGTGGATGGACGTCTGCAAGGGAAATAATTACTGCAGTATATGCTGGAGTAGGATGTAAGGTCTAGGAGATATGAAGTCATGAAAGAGATGCCCTATACATGCCCTTATAGGAACACTGTGAAATAAGGTAGTCATTATTATTAATTCCTTAAAAAGACAAGGACATAAACAATCCATGTGTTACTGTTAGTAAAAGAGTTGGCTATTCTATGGTGACTCAATGTCCATATTTGCAAAAACAGTAGAGATGGAAACCACTTACTCCTTCCATTATGAAAATAACCAAGAGAATACTTAGAAAATGCTTTGAGATCCCAGAAGAATTCCAATATATAAATAAATTATTGTTATTATGCTTTATAGTCCATTGAATCTTTTGTTATTTTGAAATATTCAGTTCTATATCAAGCAAAGTTAGAAATGTAGGGGCCAATTTTATCTCTTATTCTTCCTGCATATCTTTCACAAACTTTAAAGGGAGTTTGGCTTTCCTTGTGTATGCATAATTATACAAAGTAATCATAAAATTCCATATTTCAGTACTTGTATAATGAGCCTCAAAAGTCAATAATGAGCTACAAATATTCATAGAAAATATTTCTAATTTTAGAATTGATAATTCACTGCTACTTTTATTTCATGCATTAGGAACAACTACTGGTATGATTATTTCTCAGAATTTATTGCTCCCCCAATCAGAAACAACATGACTTCTTTTGACACTACTGCAATTGTGGCATTT
This sequence comes from Graphiurus murinus, assembly GCA_004027655.1. Lineage (NCBI taxonomy): Eukaryota > Metazoa > Chordata > Mammalia > Rodentia > Gliridae > Graphiurus > Graphiurus murinus. The sequence goes on from PVLC010000588.1 coordinate 53,848, forward strand.
TTTCAAGTAAGGCACGTTGAGGCCTTACCTGGCCCCTGAATCATCTGTGAGTCTAGCTACCCCAATACACCTCCACTTCAAACTCTTGATAAGAGATTTCTTATTAACATAACTCTTGTGGATATAGATAGCATGAATTTTCTGGGATAATAAGCTACTCTCTGGGGCCTATGACATGTAATTAGCTTGAACAATTCTCTTTTCTCTAGATGAATTGACTGGTTTTTGGTGTGGTTAGGGAGCAATAGCCATAATTTTGGAAATGTTACCCACACAATCATGCCCAAGTCATCACAGTCATCGTTTTGAGAAGGCAGATATAATTTGTGAAATATGTATTTGGTCTTTGTCTGGTCTGAGTGATAAGCATCTTTTTAATTTTTTTCTTGGCTGGCTTCTCCTAGGTAGCTTCAGGATGGGATCTGGTTACAGGAATGTAAAAGGCATGACTAGTGGTTTGGAGCTTTCAAACCCCCACCCAATTTGGGAGGGCAGGAAGGCTGAAGGTAAGTCTCTCATCAGTGGCCAATGACTTATCAGACATGACTCTGTGATGGAGCCTCCATAAAAATCCAAAGGGACAGAGTTCAGAGAGGTTCTAGATAGGTAAACATGTGGAGAATGCTGGAGGGTGTTGCACCTAAAGAGAACATGGAAGCTCCAGACAACTTCCCCCATACTTTTCCATGCATCTCTTCATCTATATCCTTTGTGTTAAACCAGTAAACATGTTTCCTTGAGTCCTTTGAGCCACCACAGAAAAGAAATACAACCTAACGGGTTGGTAGGAATCCTGATTTATAGCCAGTCCAAAGAATAGGTAAAATGACCTGGGGCCTGTGATTGGCATCTGAAATGTGGATGGTGGGGCAGTCTTGAGGACTGAGACCTCAATCTGTGGGATCTGACTGTTGCTTCCAAGTAGATAGTGTCTGACCCAAATTGAATTAGAAAACACCCAGCTGGTATCCACTATAGAACTGATTACTTATTTGTTGGCGAGGAGAAATATCCACATTTTTTTAGATCACAGAAGTGATCTGTGTTAATTATTGTGGTGTGAGAACAGAGTAAAACTAGTTTTCTTTGTCTCACATAGTAGGCCAAGACAATGATACAGGGAGAGAGAATCCTAGATCTGTATAAACATGTGGGAGGTCATTTCTTCTCTTTCTCTCTCTTCACATCTTCCTCTGGTTCATGTCCTGTACTGGGTCTGCTTAAGGTACTCCACGTTTTTAACTCATGAAGTTCTTAACAATAATCATATTTAGTAGGTAATATTATCATATCCATATTACTGATGAAAAATGTTACACTTAAATAGATTAAATAGGTTGCCTGAATTCACTCAGCTTGTCCGGGGTTGAGCTATTATACAAATTCTGGTATGTTTAATGTCAAAGCATCTATTTCTTCTCTGTATGTAGTGTTCTGTCTTTGTTGGAAGAAAACTCTGCGTTCCATGATTATGAAGTCCAGTTTCACTCTGTACTTGAATGTGTACTTTCAGCCTTTCCTCATTGATCTAATACAGATACAATTGCTTCTCTGATTTATACAGTGTTCCTTGGCTACAATAATCTCTGACACTGTCCTAAAAACTTGTGCCTAATTCAATAGTCCTTGAGGGTGAGGTATGAGACCCAGAAAAATCATAATTTTAGTCTCTCAAGACATTCATGATGCCTATATTACAATTCTAGAATCCTTCACCATTTGTTCACTCATTCAAAACATTTTTACTGTGCAACTAATATGCTGGGCACTAGAAAATACACTGGCAAATTCAATGCATATTGTTTTTACATTCACGGAGATTGCAATCGAATGTAAGAGACAAAGACACACACAAACCCGCACACATGTACATGCACATGAAATAATTTCAAGTTGTAATAAATATTATAAAGGAAAAAATAGGGTTCTATCAGAAAAAAAATGTAGTTGAATGTACTTTATACAGCAAGGGAAGACATCTGCTATGGTTTAGATGTATCTCCCAAATGCCTGTGTTAAAAGTTAGGTTCACAGCCCATGGTACTATTGAGAAGTGGTAGAACCTTAAAGAGGTGGAGCCTAGTGAGAGGTTTTCTGCTTACCCTTGAAGGCATTATTGAGACCCCTGGACCTTCTTTTCCTTCTTTCTTTTACATACTGGCCCTGAAGTGAATGGTTTTGTCATGATATGCTGTCTCACTACAGGCCCACAGGCAACTGAGCCAACTAACCATGGACTGAAGCCTCCAAAATTATGAGACAAAATGAACCCTTTTCTCTTGATAAGCTCATTAACTCAAGTATTTGCTACAGTATCAGATAGCTGACTAACACAACCTCTCTGAGGTTGTTATGGCAGAAAGCTAAGAAGGAGTAAACCACATGAAGAGCCAGAGAAATACCACAGTAGGCAGAGGGAAAAGAAATAGTTAATATTAGGAGCAAGAGAAGAAATAGCTAATATCAGAAGCAACTAGAAAGCTGGTTTAACCAATAGATAAGAGACCAGTGTACCTAGAACACAGTAAGCAAGAGGGAGAGACTACTAGGAGAAGAGATTGTAGAAATGACCTGGTGCCAGATCTTGACCACAAATAGTCTTAAAAAATTGCTTCCATTTGATTCTTAGAGTCTTGGGATGTCATCAATTTTTTAGTAGGGCAGTGATATGATCTAATTCATAGTATCTGAAATCATTCTGGCTACTGTGCTGAAAATTGATTAAAGGGATGAGAAAGAAGAGGCTGGAAAATCAATTGGGAGTATCTTGCAGTTTTTCAGGTGAAAAATAATAGCTTGAATTAGGGTGGTACCCATGGAGGTGGTAAGAAATGGTTAGATGCAACTTGTATTTTGACAGTGGAACTGACGTTGGTTCACACAAGGAAAGTGAGAAAATGAGAAGAATCAAGGATGATTCATAGGTCTCAGACTGAACAACTGGAGAAGTATGGCTGCCATTTATCAATATGGTGGTGGGAGGAATAATATCAAGAGATTATGAAATTATGAGATATATACACAATTGAATTCTATTTAATTATAGAGAAGAACAAAACTATGTCATTTTCAGGAAAATGGATATACCTAGTGAACATTAGGTTACGTTAGATTACCCAGTCACAGAAACTGAAGTGGCATATGTTTTCTCTTGTATGCAGAAGCTATAGAGTAATCAGGATACAAGAGGAACTCCAGATAAAGGAGCAGAAACACCAGTGTAGTGATGGAGGAGACTAGAGGAGAGATGTTGAGGGGGGAATGGATGAAGGAAACGCTTCAATTGATGCTATGTACATACACAAAATTACCAATGCCAATCTCATTATCATGCATGGGGAAGGAAAGGAAGTGAGGTGGGACCTGGGGGTAAGTTCACCAAGTGCTGTGTGCATGTAGGTCCCTATCACTCTGAACTTCATTATGATGTGTGATTACAATGCACCAATAAAAGTATATTTTTTAAAAAACTAAAAAATTGTTATGTTTTGGTCATGTTAAACTTGAGGGACCAATAAGGCCTCACTGGCAACTCGATCAATGAGGGTAGTGTCCTGCAGAGGCAGGAGGCTGGTTATATAAATTTAGGAATAAGAATATAGATAGTAAATAAAGACATGAGCTGTATGAGATTATTCGGGAAAAATTCTACTTGTTTCTTGACTATCTCCTTCTCACACTAGAATGTACGTTCCATGAGAGCATGTGTTTGTTGATGCTTCTCTAGTGCCTAGAATAGTGCACTTCTAACAATTCATTGCATATGTACAGTGATTGATTTAAGAATCTCATGAAACAGAGCTTTCAGTATCTGTGGGGGATTAATTCCAGCCCCCAAGTCCTCTCTGGGATACCAAGACCTGCAGATGATCAAGTCCCTTATAAAAAATGGCATACTAAACTGGGCACATGGGTGCACACCTGTAATCCCAGTACTTGGGAGGCTGAGACAGGAGGATCAGATTCAAAGCCAGCACATGGTAACAATAAGATTGTGTTTCAAGATAAAAAATAAAAAGGGCGGTGATGTAGCTCAGTGGTAGAACCCACCAGCTTCGACCCCTACTACCACAAAAACAGGCATAGTATTTACATAGAACCTATGCACATCCTACCCTATACTTTAAATCATCCCTAGATTATTTATAATATTTAATACAATGTAAAGTTATGTGACTATTATTCTACTGCATTATTTAGGAAATAATGGTTGGATCAGTGGATGAAGAACCTGCAGATACAGATGGCTGACTGTATCTCTCTTTGGCCCTCACAATCATATTTAGCACCATCCTAGCCTCCCACCTCCTGATTTTTTATTTTTCTTATTTTTCTCATAAGGAGTCATATTCATTTATAATGGTAATTGTCACATTACCAAGTTCCAATGGAAGTTCTTAACTGGCCACATCTGCCTGTCTGGATCTGTTCTTCTCTCTAAGCTACTTTGCCTAGGATTTTTTTTTATACTGGGAATTGAACCCAGTGACATTCTACCTCCAAGCCATGCCCCCAGCCCTTTTTATTTTTTATTTTGAAACAGAGTTTCATTAAGTTGCTGAAGGTCTCATTAAGTTGCTGAGGCTGGCCTCGAACCACTATCCTCTGGTCTCAGTCTCCCAAGTACTAGCATTAGTGGTGTGCACCACCACGCCTGACTTTACCTAGGCCTTTTGACCACTTTACCTGTAACCAATCTGACCTCTTATCCTCATACCATAAATTAGACAGGTCATTAAAATTGTACCTTACATGTGGGTATCTGAATCAAAGTCAGGTTGAGAATTGGCTACGCCTGCCTTCAACACTGGAGAGATAAGAAGGAAGAAATACACTAATGCCAGGTTTGATCACATTCCTTGAGGCAAAAGGAGTTCACTGCTTGTGCACAAACTGGGCTGCTTAACTGTATTTTCTAGAGTTTGTATCTCTAGCAAAATTTCAGTGAGCCTTCTAATCCAACTGTAATGTACAATTTTCTTCAGATACTTTAAAACAGTTCCTCATTGTGTGTCCAATCAGAATGCCAACAAACATGGTGCCACACAAAGTTGATATTTTAGTACAGGACTGTGTTAACTCAAGCCAGGAGTCAGCCCTGATTCCAGTAGATCCCACTCTCCCTGGGCTGTTTCCCTTTCTCAGAAATGCACTGAAATGCATAGCAGAGTCAGATAGCTGTGTTCCTGTGTAGTAAGGGTGTTACTTGCTTTAAAAATGGATTGTAGTTGAGCAGGCCATACAGCCCACAGGGGGACACAAATAGTAGTTTTCTAGATTAGTTTGGCCCAACTTAACTCAACAGAGACTGAGTCACATTAAACAGAAAAATATACAAGCCCCTCTCCTGGATTAATTCAATAACCTCTCAGATGGACTTCTAGACTCTCATTTGTTTCATTCATGTATTCTCCAGATCACTGCTGGAGATATGTCTCGTTGGTCTATCTACATACTTAAAAACCTCTAGTAGCTTCCCCATAAATCATTAGCTTCTAAATCCTTCTGGAAGCTTTTCAAGGTCACTGTCATTTGGCTTCGACATGCTGCCTAGTAAATCCCACCCTTCCAACATACCACACCTGCATGTACCCACACCTTCTCCTTATATCTCTGCCTTCACTCCGTTTCCTACATGCTGATGCCAATACTCTGTTCATTCCCTCTCGTATGCTTTTGCTTACACTGTAGATTAAGACTTGAGCACCTTACCCTCTTCCTGTATGTTAAAATCTTGTATTTCTCATAAGGCCAACTTTAAAGCTAACTATCTATGGAATCCACCTTCTCGTGATATTTACCCTGCTCATTGTTCCCTTGTTATCTTATATATCTTTGATGTAGCCATCTTATGGCCCACCTTAAACTCAGTCCTCCCCATGATGAAATTTTCTTCTCCTTTGAGCCCTCTGGAATGTTTATGGGTCTGGGAAAATCTTAGATACTAATGAACACTTGCTGAGGAATACTAGTACTTTTGACTACTTTCCCATGTGAGATAGTGAAAGAAATACTGAGAGGCATAACTCTCCCCATCCCCCAGACACCTGGCCCCAATATAATCAGAGTGTTCTACTTTAAGCCACTCTGTGTATTGAGTTTCAGATTAAGACTATATTTGGAAGAAAGGGTTCTACTGAGTTTTGAAGTATGAAAGCCACTGATATAAATCATTCATTCATTCATTCAACATTTATTATGTGGCGGGCATTGGACTAATCATTGCTATGGACATTTAGGAAAGGGAAACACTTGAAGGTTGGAGTTACTGAGAAATTCTACACACCAAAGATTCAGAAGGGTAGAGACAATGATGAAAGTATTCTTGAAAATAGAATAATTTATCACCAAGTGTCTGATGCGCTAAGATGGAACAGGTGTTGGCTCTCCATCACTGTTATTTCAGAGAAAGTACACAAAGGTGTAGGGTATCCCTTCCTGAGCCCTCTTTACTGGCTTCTCTCTCCTTTCCCTCACCAGTCTTGCCTCACTGGCTAGACCTCAGAGTAATAGGACACTATATTCTTGCACCTCCAATTGAACCAGACACATCAGGATGCCAGGTTGGTTGTTGTCTTTTTTAAGCACCAACCTCCCCTGGCATTTCTGCATCTGCTCACATAGCAGGCTTTCTATATGAAATCTTCCTCCTGACCCTCCAGAAATCTACTGGGAGACTGAATTGACATCAAGAAACTGCTTTTCCCTTAATTCATTTCTGTAATACTGAACACCAAGCACCTGAAGCAAAGTGTCCTGCCTCCGCCACCACCAGGCAAAACTGAATCATGCACAGACACAATGACGCCCCAGGCTGGTGACTAAGAATAAGATAAGCCCAAAATAACCTGCACTGTCCCCAGCGGACCTTACTGCCTGCTAGCCCCCTCTTTCCCACTGCCTGTGATTGGCTGGAGAGCCAGGTAGATAACTCGTCTCTGAGCCCTGAAATAACATTGACAACAGAAATAAATCTCCTCCCTGGGTTAGAGGCTCATCAAAGCAGAAGAAAAAGATGTTTCATCATTCTGCCACTTACTCAGCTGCCCACAGAATTTCTACTACAAGCTTCAGTGTGTTTTTTGGCCTCCATACTTCAGTGTACAGTGTGTGCATTTGGGTAGTAGAGGTTGGGAACAGGTCAGAAGAAGTGACTGGGCTTAGTGGCAAGGGAGAGGCAAGAAGTGGAACTGGAAACTCCATTTGTATATTGTCTTCTGGTCCCTATGTAAACATCCACATTCAGATGGTCCCACATTCATCCAAGATATGCATGCCTGGCTAATAGGAATCAAAGAGAGTTAAGGATGGAGGCTACTCTAAAACTATGAGAAATATCATGACTCTATACTACCTTCCCCAGAGTCGGGAACACATTTCCTCAGAGTGAACACAAAACAGGAGGTGCAGTCATTGGTGTTTTCTAGACCAAGGTCACTTGTTGAACAATCTCAGATAGCTGAGAGCTCCTAGGGCCTAGACTCACCAGTACCATGGTTCCCCTCAATTCTCACCTCAGAAGAGAGCAATAGGTTCTCTCATCCAGCATCTATTGGCAGTAGGAAATAGATGGATTAAATTCTCATCTCTACCCAGCCAAATGGCACAACGTACTGTCCTTTTATGACTAAAAGACTTAACTGAAAACAGGAAGTTTCCATGAACTGGAAGTTTTCCATAAGTGTATTAAAGGTACATGGTGTATGGGTATGGGTATATAAAGTGATCTGCAGTATAGAAGCCAGAGTCTCTAGAGCTTATTATTTACATTAAATTGAAATAGTATGCCTTTCCATCTCCACCTTCCTCTGGACCTTAGTAATGATCATTCCAGTTTGATTTTATGAGTTTTATTATTTTAGATACCCAATTAGTAGAATCAGGCAGTATTGTGTCTGTGCATCTAATTTATTTTAGGTAGTTTAAAATTTATCAAGAGGCTAGATCTCATGTTAGGTGTTTCTTTTTCTCTTTCTCTCTTTTTTCTGAGGAGGGACTGGTACTGGGGATTGAAATTGGGACATTCTACCTCTGAGCTACACCTTTAGCCCTTTTTATTTATTTTATATTGAAACAGGGTCTCACTAAATTTCTGGGACTGATCTCAAACCTGCAATATTCTTGTCTCAGCCTCCCAAGTACTGGGATTACAGGTGTGTGCCACCATACTTGGCTTGTTCACCATGAAAAAACTTAAAAACAAAAAATACCACTAAAACCCAAGGATTCTCAACAAGGCTAAGGGGCAAGGTAGTATAGCATGAATATTTTGAAAAACCTACCCCAACTTGAACTTTGTTTTCATGCATTAGCAGAAGCCATTCTCATTAATTTCCTAATTCAGTAAAGAGACAAAAATGGCCCAGATAAGTAAAACGACCTACAGAAGGTCACCCAGCTGAAAGTCCTGCCAGAATTTGCTTCTCTCCTGAAGTGCTGACACACCCATCACTGTTAGCCCACTTAGACCTTTGCCCATGACCATCAATGACTTCACCCCTTGCCCCAGCACTGAGAACCAAGGCTTGAGTAGAGCCTTCCTCAGTGTGTGTATTAGTTTGCTCAGGCTGCTGTAGGGAGACAGCTGTGGAGGCTGGAATTCCAAGATCAAGATGTCAGCAGATTCAATTTCTCCTAATGCATCACTCCTTGGCTTGCAGATGGCCACCTTCTCCCTCTGTCCTTACACGGCCTGTGTGTGCACATCCCTGGTGTCTCTTTCTCTTCTTATAAGGACATAAGTCATATTGAATCCAAGCCCTACCTTTATGACCTCATTTAACATTAATTACCTCTCTCTCTTTCTCTTTTTTGGCAGCCCTGAGGATTGAACCTAGGGCATTTGCATGCTGGGCAAGCACTCTACCACTGAGTTATAGCCTCAGCCCTAATAGTAATTACCTTTTCAAAGTTTTATCTCCAAAATACATTCACATTTTGAGGTACTGGGAGTTAGGACTTCAACATATGAATTTGGATGGCTGGAACAATTCAATCCATACCAACAATGAAAACTGTGACAATTGAGCATAAGGAATACTCATCCTCATATTATCCTGCCTCCACAAAACTACATTCTACTCCCCCTTCGCAGCAACATGCTATAGAGAACTTTACTCAGTACCTCTCATGTGCTTCCACTAAGTCCCATGCCTTCTACTATTCTCCAACCCTACAACACCCTCCATGATTCCGGGGCTACCTGTGTCTTTTGCATGTCATTTTAATATGTAGGTTCATTAGCTACTTAAGGGCAAGGACCAAATCTTCTGTTTCTCTTGGATCCTAAGAACAGACAGCAAATGTCTGGGCACAATAGACCCTTGTGCTAAAACCTCTTTATACCCTGTTTAATGATGTAAAATGACAGTAAATGTCACAGTTGTCCAGAAATGTTGACTGAGTGACTGCCAAGGGACAGAAACAGGGTCACCTCATCCTCTTTCCTGCCCCGTTTTTAGTCTCTTCAAACACCATGGAAAAGGTCTTGCTCTCTGCTTCTGTTAGACTGTTCTATTTTCTACCTTTACACTCTAAGCAGTGAAAAACTCAAATAAGAATAAAGGGCATTTATCTCACTCTGAATGGCTAAGGGCCTTTTTCTGTGCTGCTCTGGATCTATTACTCTCCAAACTAAACTGTTCAATAACAAAATAAGATAAAACCATGCATAGGCAGCAGAGGAAAGGAAGGAAGGAGGAAGAAAAGAAAGAATGGAGGTGGAAGGAAAAGATGAGCAAACATTACAGCGATCACTGATGCCCTCACTGCCAAGAATAGGAAGGAAGTTACATTTTGCAAAGCACCTGTAAATATAACCTTTCTCTGCACAAAGGCCCTGATGGGGGCTGAAAAAGGAGTGAGCCCTTTTTTACTCTCACAATAATGTTAAAAGTGTAACTTCATCATCTGGTTCCTCATCAGCCCAAGAATGAGGGCAGCAAGTGCCTTGTGGTTTATTTTTATTCCTGATATCATCTCCCTGATCCCAGAGGGAGCCCAGCCTGGCTTATTTAAGACCGCAGGATGTGGCTGTTAAACCCGTGTGTACCTGAGGGACCCTTCCGTCTGTTGTAGGGGGAAGAGGGGAGGCTAAGCTGAATGCCACAGCTCAGTGCCCTTCATCTTCCTGCCAAGAAGCAGTTTAATAGTAACAGTGAACCAAAGAAGCAGATTGATGACACGCTAAGTCCAATGAGCACTTTGAATGATTGCACCTGATTCTTTGAGCTTATTTTTAATCAGTTAACAGTTCTGGAATATTTACTGGACATAAGACTTGGCATGAAGGACAGTGAGACCTTTCCATGGAGATAACATAGTCTATGGTTTCAGGAGCTCCACAATTCTGGGACAAGACAAATTCAGTAATGTATTTGGTTTTTATTGCTACTTAACAAAGTACTACAAACTTTGTGGCTTAAAATAGCACCTATTTATGAGCTTATAGTTCTGTAGTTGAGAAGTGCAGGATGGTGTGATGGGAATCTCTGCTGAGGGTCTTACAAGGCTAACTTCAAGTTTGTCAGCTGAGCTGTATTTCCAAGATCAGAAGGTTAGTTGCACCAGAATTCAGTTCCTTGCAGTTACAGCACGAAAGTCCCAATTTTCTTGTTGGACGTCAGCCAAGGGGCCACTCTTCTGCTCCCAAAGGCCACTTGCATTCTTTCTCATATAGTTTCCTCTGGTTTGAAACCTATAATATCACTTTGGATCCTTCTTGTGTGTTGAATCTGACTTCTCCCTTCTGCCTTCCCTTTATGCCACCAACCTTAAAATGTTTTCTAAGGGTACATGAGATTTGATTTGGCCCTCTAGGATAATCTCCCTATCTAGAAGTGAGCTGTGCCACGATGATGTATCATAACCGCCAGAGGGATAATTCATGATGTTAGGGAGTAGAACTTGGCCAGGAATGAGGGATACATATAATTCTGCCTAACATACCTGATAAAAAGAAAACTGGTATATGTGTATGTAACTACACTCACTCTTTAACCACCCCCCTTCATCACACGCACTTGTAGATCTGGGAGTCTGTAAGTCAATACAGATTCAGGAACTAGCAAAGTCAAAATTATCTGACACCTCTCCTTTTTGTGTGGTCATTTTGGAAATATAGCCGATCCTACTGTTCCCATTGTTTCAGAAACTAGTGTACTCCTTAGGTTTAAAGTACAAGAATGACTGGATTACAGCTGAGGCAGAATACTACTTTGAGAAAAAAATTCTTCTTCATGGTTGTCCAAATTACTGGAAATCATTGTTGTTGGTTGGTTTGTACCAAGGTGTGCAACAGTGCATAACACTGTGTAGTGCCACTTACTATCATAAGCTACCTGAAACCCCAAATCTCTTTCAACTGCTAATTTTGAAAATACTTCTGAGCTGGATGTTGTGGCACATGCTTGTAATCCCAGTACTTGGGAGGCAAAGACATGAGGAACACACATTCGAGGCCAGCCTCAGCAACTTAGTGAGATTCTGTTTCAAAATAAAAAGTAAAAATGGCTGAGGATGTAGCTCAGTGGTAAAATGCCCCTAGGTTCAATTATCAATGCTGCAAGAAGATTGAGAGAGAGAGAGAGAGAGAGAGAGAGAGAGAGAGAGAGAGAGAGAGAGAAGAGAGAGAGAGAGAGAAGAAAATACTTGTGTTTATCTAAATGCTTATGATTTATTTATAAATAATGATAAATCAAATAAGTTTCTGACTATGGTCCCATTTGATGATATATAAATTATAAATTGAAAGAGAAATAGTACACATGAATTAAAAACTGAAAGCAGGATAGGTTAGTAGTGCAGCTGGGAATGAGGTTGGATGGGGAGCTAATATCCATGCACTCTAATGAAGATTTATAGAAGAAAAAAGAAACACATTACTATTTAGAACTTAATGAGGATGGAAAATAAATAATATTATATCTAGATGGTAGTATGAAATTTAAAGTGTATGGTAATTCTAGTCTCTTATTTCTAAAAGCAATTATGGAAGGATAAATTATATAAGACAACTTCCACTTATACCTTCACCCTATGTGTGAGCTATGCTTTATACTTATCACAGTATATCCTTTCATGGACTACTTTGAGTTTACCAACTACCCTGTAAAAAGTATAACAATGTAGCTGGGCATAGTGGTACATGCCTGAAATCCCAGTACTTGGGAGTCTGAGACACAAGGATCACCAGTTCAAGGCCAGCCTCTGCAGCTTAATGAGACCCTCAGCTATTTAGTGAGACCCTGTTTCAAAACAAAAAAATTAAAAGGACTGAGAGAATAGCTCAGAGGCGGAATGCCCCTGGGTTCATCCCCAGTAAAATACACACATACACACACACACACACACACACACACACACACACACACACACGTATAGCAATGCAAATGATAAAAAACACCTCCAAATTTGCTGATTGGAAAAAACCTAGTCTGGCAGGAGTTTGGAGTAAGGAAAGACAAATGTGTTGTTAATGAGTTAATGATCTACACAATGGCTGATTCAGACCTAAAAGTATAGCAGGGAGATGTGTTTGATGCTGGCTGGGAGAGCAGCACTGTGAAAGAGCTTAGAGATCAATGACAAAGTGCTTGTGTCTGAGAGAGGAGGAAAGCTTGCATAACAATGAGAAAGGCCCTGTTTCCTAAGGTGTGTGCCAAGAGTTTTGAGTTTGGGTTGGTTAGGATCCTGGAATGCTACTGAGTCAGAATTTTGTATAAATAATGACAACATGTCTGACCTAGAAAGGAAAGATGAAGTAGACAAAGTTCTGCCAGAAAGGACTTCGCATTTGGGGGGACAAAGGAGCTGAGACAGAGTTGTGGCATTTGGGAGTATAGAAGCGTAAAGCAATTTAATAAACCAGTGAAAACTGTTAAGAGCATATTTTATTGTGATCTACAATAACCTGAATTCTCTCTCTCACTGGGGATTGAACCCAGTGGTGCTCTACTACTAAGCTACATCCCCAGTCCTTTTTAAATGTTTTAATGTTTGTGTGTGTGTGTGTGTGTGTGTGTATGTGTGTGTGTGTGTGTGTTTGAGAGAGAGAAGGATCTCAATAAGTTGCTGAGGCTGGTCTCGAACCTATGATCCTTATGTCTCAGCCTCCCACGTACTGGGACAATAGACATGTGCCACCATGCACAACTGAATTATTTAAAATAGTGATCATTTACTTTTAATTTCCCTAACAGACATTTACCTTGAACCCTGACATTTTCATTCAGGTTAGTTGTATGGTCTATGCACTGTAAGTAGTGGAATTTGATAATTTGGCAGTGATATCTGGCCCATAATCCAAACATCCAAAGAGAGAGATATAATATACAAGCGCGCGTGCACGCGCGCACACACACACACACACACACATCACATCCTTCAGTTTTTGCTATATATCAAATGTAGTAGCATACAACAAGAAGTATGTATTCTCATGCTTCCAGATCTATGCATAAGTCAGACATCATTCTCCCTATATTATTATTCCATGGCTGAGATTAAAGGGGAAGCTTTAGGGGACATGAACTTCTCATTGTGGAGATCAGAAGTTCCCACAGGATCAAACTGAAGATGTGATGCCTCTTAAGGCCTTGGCTCAGACATCTCACTCTCAGTTCTATTCACATGTTTCATTGGACAAAGCAAACCTTATTACCAAGCCACCAATGGACCAGGAAAGTTTATTCCTCCAACAGAGGTGGTGGAAGAAGGCATGAATATATTGAACAAAAATTTAATCTATAACAAATATGGCATTGTTTTGCATGCTTTCAAACGTTAGGTAAAAGGAGTGCTCTGAAGTTACTCTGCAAGTTGCATTACCCATTCAACATGATTTTTATATATGACCACACATGCAGCTCCAAGTCATTCATTTTAACTTTCATTGAATAATATATCAAATTTATTTTTCTACTTCTCTACTTATAAATATTTTATATTTCCATTTCTAGACATCAGTGGCATTGATATTCATCACTGTGTAGATTTTTATACTTTTATTGGTACATTGTAGTCTCACATCATAATGTGATAGCGGCATACATGCACACAGCACTTGATGAGTTTTTGCCTGGCTTCTTCCCCATTCCCTTTCTTCCCCATACAAGATATTGAGTATAATTCTCACGTAACTATATATTGTCAATGGAAGTGTTTCCTTCATTAATTCTCCTTCCCCCCTCCCCAAATCCACCTCTGTCACTCCATTGGAGTTTCTCCTCCATTATCAAAATCCGTCTTATATCCCAATTACTTCCTAGTTTCCCCATATGAGAGAAAACTTATGACCCTTCACTTTCTGTAGCTATCTAATTTCATTTAACATAATGTTTTCCAGGTCCATGTTGTACTAGAGCTTCTCCACAGCACATCCATAGAGGTAAAATTACCATCAGACCTAAGTATAAACCTACATCTTCAACTTTACTAGATGTTGACAAATTCTTCAATGGGGTTATGCCAATTTATATTCCAATCATCAGGGATGATATTTCCTATTTCTCATTAACACTTTGTATAACTTCACTTTTACACTTTTACTAAAATTGTAGGTACGAAATTGTATTGCTTTATTATTAAGGGCATTGTATTGCTTTCTTGAATTATTGTTGCTTTAATTTTTATTTTCCTGTATTCTAAGCAGTTGAGTATCTTATCAGGTTTTCTATATAGTAAATCAATAAATCATAATTTTGACAGTTTTTATTGAGTTGATTATATTTTCCTATTGTCTTTATAAATATCTTCTCCCAATCTGAGGATTGCCCTTTCATTTTTTTTATGATAGTGTTCATTGATCAGATATTCTTTTTGGATTGTGGTACTGGGGATTGAACCCAGAGGCATTCTATCTCTGAGTGGTTACTCCCCAGCCCTATTTTATTTTGAAATGGAGTCTCACTAAGCTGCAGAGGGCCTTGCTAAACTGTTGAGGAATGATAAGTTGCAAACGTGTGATCCTCCTGTCTCTCAAGTAATGGGATTACAGGTGTGTGCCACTGTGCACAGTCAGATTTTTTTTTTCAAAAAGTAGCAAATATGAATCACTAATTGGTTGGAGGAGCTGATCTAACCCAGCTTCACTCCAGGATCCAGGCTGCCTTCAACTAGAATGTTACCTGTCAACACAGGGAGAGGAGAGAGTTTTGGAAGGGCTCATACTGGCAATTACTGATCCTCCAGCTTGATAGCAACATATATAACTACTGCTCACCACCCACTGCTCCTCCAAACTCAAGGGGGACGGAAAAGTCAATCAGACATTTTCATTGAACAGATTTTAAAATTTTAACATAGTCAAGCATATCATTCTTTTTATTTGCAGCCTGTGCCTTTTGTAGAAATACTGTTTTACCCTGAAATTATAACTATATTTCTCATATTATCTACTTGAAGTTTGATTTTTTCACATTTAGGTCATTAATCTATCTGCAATGAGATTTTTACAAGTTGGGTGTGATAATAATATAATTTGATTTTATTTTCCAAGTGAAAATTCTATTACCAGTAACATTGATTTGTCTACTTTTAATTCCCTCACTGATTTAAAATGCAATTTCTGTTGTGTATCTAGTTTCCTTATAACCATTGTTCTGTTTTTTAATCCTCTATTCTGTTCCATTCACCTATTTGTTTATCCCTGTGTCAATATTGAACTTGTTAATCATTATTGCTTTACAATGTCTTGATATCAGAATACAAATGTGAATATTAGCATGTAGCTACACTAAAAAGGTGGAATATTTATTGGAACTATGTTGAATTTATATACTCATTTGGACAGAACTTACACGCTTTAAGATATTAAGTCTTTCTATTTGTTCAATCTTTATCTCTCCTTTTTATCTTTTCACTTCCCTTCAGTAATGTTTTATAACTTTCTCTGAATCATTTTTAAGATTTAGTCTTGGGTTGCCATTGTGGAATGAAATATTTTTCTTGCCTTTTATTCTAATTTAAATTAGAATATTTCTGAAATTGAATTATTTATTAAACTATTTTCCTGAAGGCTTGAGAGATGCCTTTTATCAGGATAGAATATTCCCTTTTAGTCCCAGTTTGCCAAGACTTTTTTGTCATTAATGTCTTAGGGTGGTAGTAATAGAGATAAGAGAAATGGGTAGATAAGGACTGTATCTTGAAAGAGTTAATTGGACTTGCACATAGATTAGAGGTAGGAGTTGAGGGAATGAAAGGAATCAGAAATTACTCCCAGCCTTTTGGCAGGAGCAACTTGTTGAGGAAGAGGGGAGAAAACTAAAAGCTTTCTTTGGCACAGGTTAAATTTGAGCAACCTGACTGTGTTTAAATCTAAGCTTCATCAGCATATAAATGAGATCTCCTGGGGGAGATTCTATAATATGAAGAGGAGCAATGCATCTTGGAAATTTTCAGCATTAAGAGTTTGAGCAAGTCTAGGGATATAGTTCAGTGATAGAGTGCATGCTTAACATGTGATAGACCCTGGGTTTGATCCTTAATCCCCTCTCAAAAAAAAAGATGTTGGACAGAGGCAGTGGAACCAGAGAAGGGCCACCCAAGGAGAAACTAGGTGTGTATGGTGCCATTTATTTGCTGAGATGGGGATAATAATAAGGAATAGGTTTGGAGAGGAAGGTTTGGATCTTAGTGTGGATATGTACAATTTGTCAAGCATACTAAACATCTGAACATAGATGTGCAGTAGAGAGTTGGACATATGAGTCTGGAGTTTAGAGAAATTTACCCTGGAGATATTCATTTGAGAGCTATCAGTATTTTACTCAGTGGTTCTCAGTCATAGACTTGATTATACCACATGGTGTTTGACATTGTGGTATGTGTCCATAGTCCCAGCTACTTGGGAGGCTGAAAGAGGAAGATTGTTTGAACCCAGGAATTCAGTGACCCTGTCTTAAATAAATAAATAAATTTTAAAACCACATGATGACTTATAAAAATGTAAGCATGTTCAAACCCATTTAAATTAGGACCTCTGAAAATAGCCACTAATAGTAGTAGTTTAACTCTCCCAGCTGATTCTGATTTGCAATCAGAGCTGAGACCATTGGTATAGATCAGTATCTTTCAATTTTTAATGTAAATTAATCACCTGGGAGTTTATCAAAATACAAATTCAGATTCAGTAGGTGTTTCAGACAATATTCTCACTGCTGTAATCCAAAACAGCAGATCACACAACCTAGAGTAAGGAAGCTTTATTTGCTCAGTTTTTGGAAATTTCAGAGTTCATTCCATGTCAGGCTGGGCCTATGGAGCTCAGAACATGGCAGTGTGAAACATAGAGAGAGGGAGAGAGCAAGGCTCTGCTCTCACATCATGGAAATCAGAAGCAAGAGAACAAGGGAGGAAGATCCCATATAATCACCAAGGACACACCCCATAGGATCCCTCCTCAATCAAGTCCCACCTACAACATGGCTGCCTACTCTCCATGAGGTCTATAAATCCAAACCATTATAGTAGGTCTAGGGTAGTACCCAAGATTCTAAATTTCTAATGCTCTGTCATGTGAGGCTGACACTTTGGGACCATGGCCCATACTTTGGAGACCATGGCCCATACTTTGAGCAGCAAGGATATAGATGGAGAAGTATGGAGAAGCTATGAAATTACCAATGAAATAGGTATAGACAGGGAAAGGATACAATGGTAGCTACAACTTGAGAACATGGTTCAAGCACAGAGCAGACAAATTATTAAATTTAACCAGAATTAGGAGCCAGAAATGTTGGTACATGCCTACAATCCTAGTACTTGGGAGGCTGAGAGGAGGATCATAGGTTCAAGGCCAGCCTCAGCAACTTAATGAGACCCTTAGCATCTTAGATGATACCTTATTTCAAAATAAAAAAATAGAGCTGGGGGTATACCTCAGAGGTAGAACTCCCCTGGGTTCAATTCCCAGTAGAACACACACACACACACACACACACACCAGACTTAGGGCTTTGTTGGACAAATATATGGCAGGGTAAGTATGGAGCAAAAGAGGACATTAATACAAGGAATACAAGCTGAAAGGATAAGAAGTGTTGGAAAGGGCCAAGTGTGGTGACACACATCACAGTAGTTGGGAGGCTGAGACAGGAGGATCACAGGTTCAATACCAGTCTCAGAAACTTAGTGAGACTGTTACAAAACAAAAAAATAAAAAAGACTGAGTGTATAGCTTAGAGGCAGAATGCATCTATCTGGGTTCAGTCTCTAGCACTACAAGCAAAAAAAAGAGTTGAAGTGGCAGAAACTGGGTGGAAGAAAAAGTATCATTGGCGGTAAGGAAATCAAAGAACTTAAAGGCCAGGAAGTTGGAAGAGTGGTTCACATTGATGTTGAAGTTTACCAAAGGATGATCAAAATAGGAATGGAAGAAAGTGATTCAGATGTTAAAGTTCTCAGTGAATGAGAGATTAGTAAGAGTCCAGTAGATGATAGTAACAATGAAGACAAGGTTGGCATGGCTTAGTGGCCCATGAGGATTCTGATTCAATTGGACTGGGATGAGACAAAAACATCAAAATTTCTTGAAAGTTTCCCAGATTTAATGTGAGCCAGGAGTAAAAAAAAATCACTGTATTAGAGTAAGCTTGGTAATCAATGCAAATTAAAAGGAATATGGCCACTAGGTGATAAATACCTTCGATAGCTGTTGGAGTTTGTGACAGACAACAGCAGGCAGAAGATGTTTCAGAAAGTTTGGTAAACCTAGAGTTGAGTAACCTGCCTGTGGACACACAGCTAAGAAATTTTAGTGCTGGGATTTAAGCCGTGATCTAACTTCAAAGCCTGGACCATCTTCACTTTGCAGTTTTACCTAGGACGGTATTTTATCATATAAGATATCAAAGAGATACCTTGTAAGGAAAGTCAAAGTACCCCAAATAAGATTCTGATAGACCATACTGGGAAGAGGCATTGTGTGTCTGGAGTGATTCTGATATTTATCTCCTTATTTACCCTTTTCAATCCCTCTTGAACTTTCTTTGTTTCCCATCTGTAGCAGCCACCACCTCTTCAGGAAGCTGGGGCACTACTTTGGGATTCTTCCCACATGGATGCCAGCTGGCACAGTTGTCTCCTCTCCCAATTACTGTTCTCTGGGGCCTCCATTCTAGAGAATGAAGAAGCCAGAGATAGTGCTGTAGTCAAAACCAAGCATTTTGTCTCCCCCTACTTCTGCTTCCTAACATATCAGCAGCTCCATATAATGAAAATCTAAATCATTTGTGTGCACACACAGCAACTGTTTATTTGCTTTTAGCTTTGAGGACTCAGTGGGGGTTTGATGTGGTTAGAGAAGAGATCAACCCTGGGAGAGCCTAATCTCATAAGTAGACAAAAAGAAAATTGAAACTGAAAATGCATCTCTCTACATCTGAGGGAGAGGCCAGTAATAAATATGCTTCAACTCCAGCCCCCTCCAGCTCAGAAAATGCTCTGAAGTCAGGGAAATCAGGTGAACATGCATCCTTAGAAGAGTCTTGTCTCTTGTCTACTAAGAAAGCTTCACTAGGCCTGGTTAGAGATTGATTGTGAATTCTAGAAATAGCACACCTTTCCCCTTGAGTCACAAAGTGAAACATCTTCCATCTTTTGTAAAGTGCATTCACTATTAGTTTTCTCAAAACTTCCATTTTTTTCCCATCAGTAGGCTGACTTGAGATGAAAATAGACCCTGAAACTTCCCCATATTAGTATTTCTATGGAAAGTGAGTGATAGACTCTGGAGAAAATGTCTGCTATGGTGTGGATATGACTTTTTCCCTGCCCAAGGGTCCATGTATTGGGAACTTGGTTCCTAGTGTGGTAATGAGATGAAACCTTTAAGAGATGGGACCTAATGAAAAGTGCTTGGGTCATTGAGGGCCCTATTATGAAATATTTCTCTTGATTGTTTTGAGAGTGAGTTATTATGAAAGCCTAAATCTGTCCCCAAGTCTGTATTTGGATTCCCATATCAAGATACAATCATTTGTTCTCAATGTACTTCCACCATTGCCATCTACTGTGATGTGATCCAGCTGAGAAGAGCCAATGCAGGCACCTTGAACACCATAACTGTGATCTAAATAAACCTCTTTTATTTACAAGTATCCTGCCTCAGGCATTTCATTACAATGACAAAAAGCTAACTAATACAGTGTCCTATTAATACTCTAAAAGGCCTGGACCTACCCTCTTAGTGCAACTTATTTGACAGTTTATAAAACCTCTGTTTCTCAGAAGCTTCCTTTGTTCCTTCATCCTCAAGGGTTGTTCTCATCTAACCAAAACCTCATATTACTATCGACTCTTGTAAAAGCCAGAACTCCCTCTCCCAGAGTTCAGAGTCTCCCTTTTGATTTGGAGTACATGTTCCTGCAAGGTAGGAATCCACTGCCTGGAATTCATCAACAGATGTAAGTGAATGGAGACAGCTATTCTCCTGGGAGCAAAGGTAATGACGTGTTATGGTTTGGATATAGAATGTCCCCTGAAAAGCTCGTATATGAATGTTCAGCATTTATATAATTAAGTCATGAGGGTTGTAATCTCATCAGTGGATAAATTCATTGTGATGGATTTACTGGGTGGTTAACTAAGCAGGTGGGGTGTGGCTGAATAAGGTGGGTCCCTAGGGGGGTGACCTTGGGGATGTGCTTATGTCCTTGAATGCTCTTGCTTGCTGGCCCTCTTGCTTCCAGACTCAATGATGTGAGAGCAGCTCTGCTGGCCCCTGTATCTTGCCATGCCCTGAGCTTCATCGATGAACCCAGCTTCACATGGGCTGAACCCTTGAAATCCGCAGAACTGTAAGCAAATAAATCTTCCTTCCTCTAAGCCAGGCTTATTGGGTCACAGCAGTGAGAATGCTGATTGAAACACGATGGGTGACATTAGAGGATATCACTCAAGACAGACCAGACTGATTTAACACTGTAGAAATTTCAACAAGTTAGAACAGAGACCTGTCATTGCCGATCTCCCATTATTTTCTGAAAGAAGTATCCTGCTGAATGGGCTCTCAAGAAATATTCAGTCAACTGTGAGTTAGGCCAGATGAATAGTCTCCCAACTCTTACTACCTCTTCAAGATGGAAATGGTTTGTGGTCAGAAAGGACCCATGCTTAGGAACTCAGGCTATGCGCATGGGCAGGGAGCATGACAGCCAGCCAGGTATGGAACAAACTATAGAGTCTCCGAGGTTCTCACTGTACTCTTTTGGCCTTCCATCTGACCCCATGGGCTCTTCTTCCTCTCCGCACAACAGCAGCCAGAAGAGGCAGATTCAGCTTCCAAGAGTCTGCTCCAGGCCACAGGAGAAACAAATCAAAAGTAGGCTATTCAGACATTTATGCCAAAACAAGGCTTGGCAGGAAGGAAACCAGACCAGACACAGGCAGTGAGGAATTAAAATTCAAATCAAACATGGGGCTGAGTCTTTCTTTGAATATAAGGCCCTGCAGGCCTGGTTTCTTTAAGGTTAAACGATCCCTTTTAATCTGGTCCTCTCTCTCTAGAAAAGAAGTAGAGTCACCTCTACCTACAAGGTGACAATCCTTTCAAATGGTTCCTTCAAACTAACCCCTTCTTTCTTATTATACTCTCTAGAATGCAACTACTTCACAATGTGTTTAGGTATATGAGCTAGGGAGAGCAGGAAGGCATATACTTCCTGGGAAGCAGTGCTGGAGGCAATGCTAGTGTTGGGGGCTGGGCACACTCACTGGGTGGTTTTCCATTTACCCTACAAACCCCCAAGCACCATGCTCTGAGCTTCCAGCCATGCTCAATGCCAAAGAACACCTCACAAAGAACCCTTTTGCTACAATCCATTGAGATGGCATTTGGTTGAGTCTGGCTAATGGTGGCAAAAAATAAGAGAGCAGGAATAGCATGATATGAATATTGATTCCCCATCTCCTTCCACACTGTGTGGCATTTGGGCAGAGACTGTTACTTAAAACCACAACTCTTTATCAGTCAGCTCCTGTTGCACAGCTACAGTTAAATAGCACCATTTCTTCCTCTTGCTCCTTCATTCATAGCAGTCATGATGGCTGTCTACTGTTCATAGTCTTTCTGTACCTAACCCTTGCTTGCAAATCCCCTTAATCCCCCACACACCATCATACATGGTTCCTTCACTAAGCTCATCTCGCCTAAACTCTGAATATACCATCTGTTTCTTGCTAAGATTTTGATGTATACACTCCATTGCACAAACTCTATACCTCAGAATTCCAGAAGTTTCCCTAGCCTGAAAATAATGACCTGATGGAATTTTCTAAAGAAAGTGATCAGCCTTTTCCCAAATATTTGACATAGTCTCTAGACATTGCGGTCTCCTAAATTAAGGTTCCATTACTGTATCTGCATGATAAAGATGAGGTTCAATCCAGTTCCATTTTTTTAGCTGTTCTTAGTCATCTTTGTGGGTCTTGTGTGTGTGTGCATGTGTGTGTGTGTGTGTGTGTGTGTGTGTGTGTGTGTGTGTGTTTACTGGAAATTTGAACCCAGAGGCATTTACTTCTGAGCTATACCCCTAGACTTTTTTTTATTGGTGCATTGTAATAATACATCTTTGTGAGGTACAAGCTGGTAGAGCCCTTTTAAATTTTTTATGTTGACATGAACAAATGCTGGAGAGGATGTGGAGAAGTGAGAACCCTAGTATATTGTTGGTGGGATGATCCTCAGATGAATGAGAATGAACCTTCTATATGATCCAGCAATACCACTTCTGGTTATCTACCCAAAAGAATCAAAACCAAACTATCAGACTGATGAATGTGTATGTTTGTAGCCACACAATTCACAATTGCCAAACTATGGAACCAGTCAAGAGGTCCATCAACAGATGAATGGATTGCAAAACTATGGGATATGTACACAATGGAATTTTATTCAGCCATAAAGAAGAACAAAATCATGTCATTTGCAGGGAAATGGATAGAACTGGAAAACATTATGTTAAGTGAGATTAGTCAGTCACAAAAAGTTTA
This sequence comes from Graphiurus murinus, assembly GCA_004027655.1. Classification (NCBI taxonomy): domain Eukaryota; kingdom Metazoa; phylum Chordata; class Mammalia; order Rodentia; family Gliridae; genus Graphiurus; species Graphiurus murinus. The sequence goes on from PVLC010000588.1 coordinate 76,840, forward strand.
AAAATCATTTGCCCTTCCTAATATGTGAAAGCTAGGGAGAAAGTGGGACATAAGAGGGACTCTATATGAAGAAGGAGAAACCTTAGATAAGCAAGGGAGGTGACTTAACTGAAGGTGATGGGGGGTGGGGACACCCTAATGCACATGATGTACTTTCACAAACATATCAAGTCAATCACTAAACTGAACTTGAGAAAAAGGGAGGGTAAGGGAGTGGGGTGGGAATTGGGGAAGGGTTAAATAAGAAATGTGTGCATGTGTGCTTCTACCAGCTTGTACCTAACAAAGATTTATGATTACAATGCACCAATAAAAAAAAATTAAAAAATAAAGACCAGAAAAAAAATATTTTTGAAACAGGGTCTCTCTATGTTGCTGAAAATCTTCCAAAGTTGTTCAAGCTGATATTGAGTCTCCTCTTGTCTTAGCCTCCCAAGTACTGGGTACACCGTCACCCCTGTCCCCTAGTCATTTTCCCTGGAGAAAGGGATGTTGCATAGCCAGTTACTTTGCTCCCTCCCAGTGAGATTCTTTCAACTTGCCTTACCTTAAACACTTAATCCACTTTCATGAGTGTGGTAATACTTGACAAGTTGCAGTTACCAGTTTCCTCCTATCTACTATTTCTCTTGTATTCCCCATCATGGTGATAGGAACCACCCAGATGCCAGAATGGTCATCCCATAATTTTCATTTGCTCTCACGTGCACATGTCTATTAGATATCATATCTTATAGAATTGACTTCCTAGATGCAGGTTAAGTTTACCTTATCCAAAATGCTTGGGACTGAAAATGTTTCAAATTTCAGAGTTTTTTGGATTTTAGGATATTTGCATAGACATTGCAGGTTCTATATCCCTAATCCCAAAATTCAAAATCTGAGTTTTTGAGCACTAGCATGACAATTACATAACTTTGCATTTCAAGTTTTCAAATTAGAGATGTTCAACCTGTATCTTCTTTCAAATTCGCCCACCTACTCCAGCCCCACAGGCATTACCTGTGTTTAGGACTTAATGTTTTTTAAAGCTAAATTGTGGAAATAGGTCTAGTTTTTCCCTCTTTCTTTCTTGTCACTGTATCCAAACTGGTATTTTGGAAAAACACAAACATGTGCATGTCACTTTCCTTTCGATGGCTTACTTTAGGATAAAATACAAACTCCTTATTCTGGATTAGAAAGTTCCCCAGACTATGGCTATTGTTCAGCATCAGCTTTTGTCAACTCCCTTTTCACACCTGTTCATCATCCTTGCTGTTCCCATGCTTTTCCTGACACTGCTCTTTGTCTAGGACACCCTTTATCTTTGCTGACTAATCCCCTAGTCATCTCTCAGATCCATCAGACACATCTGAGGTACTGTCTTTTCTAGAGATCTTTCTCATGAATCTCCCCCACCCCCAAGTTGGTTTTGTTGCCCCTCTATGATCCTTTAGCCCTAATTTTTCACTTTCCTAGTACTTAATATACAAGCAATAATTGACATGTCTGTTAATGCTCACCACTATCCCTTTTGGTGAGAAACTATCCTTTTAGCCCCTGTACTTAGCACAGAATGTGGCATATAACAAGATATTCAAGAAGTATTTTCTGAATAGGAAACTAAATGAATAAATGAACTATAAGTGGAGTATACATTTGAATTAGTTTATATAATAAGGTCAATACGAGAACCTGACTCTGGGGAATGGCATATAAAATGTATGAAGTCAGTGTTTTCCATCCCTCTCCCTCAAGGTAGGGCTGTACCCAAACCATGCTGGAATGATTAAGAATAGAAAAAGAAGAGCTGATCTTTTGAGTCACAGGTCCTCCCTAGTTCCTAAAGCTATAGTGATGGAATGATAGAGCTGGTCTGAATTATCTGGGGGGGGGAGAGATGAGATTAATTTTGCCCCCAGGAGACACCAAGTTCTTTTACACCATCAGTCAGCCTTGAGCACAGATGGGATAGAGGCCAGGCCTAAAAATACATCAGCCCTAGGTGACATCAGGGCTGTGTTCTTTCATGTTTAACTCACCCCAGATGGAGGAGAGATCACTTGATGAGCAGCCATTGAAACAGGCAGAGAAACTTGTCTCACGCTAGGGGTGACTACAGGGGCAAAATGCCACTGTGGATTTCCTAGTCAATTATAATGAACCCTGATTGAAATTTCAATATGAATCTAACAGAAACATCCTTGTCGTCATCACTGTGAAATCACATTTATTGAGTGCCCAGTAAATGCCAGTCTCTTTTTAAAACATTTGATGAACACCATCTCTGTATCTGTAAGGGATTAGGGAATACTTGCCATTATATTTTGATGTCAGTCACCCAAATAGAACATAAATGAATTCCTATGAATATTCTAAGGCATAATGTGGAAGGGGCCTCAGGCTAAATGCAAGCATCTTTGATTAATGTTTTCCCCATTGGGAGTTACTCTCCCCCCACCACCAAGCTCCCCACAACTGGTAGAAAAACAGAAGGTAAAGCACTGAGAAAGTCACAAAAGTTTGAGCTGTGGTACTCCAGAGATGTTTGTGGGTAGCAATGAATGCCAGGAGGAGGGCTATATAAATGAAGTGGTAGTAACCCACCCTGTTTGTCTCCTGGTCCCTCTCTTTACAGCTCTTCTTACTCAGTCTTTAAGATTTAAGGTTGGTGGAAAACAGGAGCTATAAAACTCCAAAGAGCTGCTTGGTTGTATATTTATCTTTCAGGTGAAGTTCTCCTTATTTTGCATAAATGAGTACTTTGGTACTTGAGGGTCCATGGATACTCACTAGGGTGAATATTTGAGGGAACAATTGCTCTAGATGAATTTTGTAAATAACCACTGACCCACTAGGTTACAAGAAAGTAAATGAATGACAAGTGGGTTAGAAAGCATGCAAACACTAGGTTACACTACTAGCAGGTGGGTGCAAACTGGCCTAGTCATAATACTACTTTTCAGGGTTCCGTTTCCTCCCCTTTCGCACCCTCTCTAACCAATCTTCTTTCAAATATCAAGGTTTGTGGCAGCGATCAAGCTCCATGGCATAAGAATTGGTGTTTCTCATGATGCTCTCCACCAACATGACAGGCTTGGGGTTTCTTCCGGCAAAGCAAGAGAGCCAGGTGCAGATCAACATGGCTGCAGCTGCTCCACCTCCAGCACAGTAATATGCCCAGCCAAGCCGACAGGTGCCTGTGGAAACAGGGACACAGTTATGAGGGTTGAGTCATCTTCTTATACATTCTCTTTGGTAACCAACTATATAAATGATCCCTGAGCGTACAGTCTTCATACAATCCCTCTGGGATATTATGGTTAGGAGAAAAGAGGAAGTAGTGAATGCAACTGTGTTTCCCATTTCCCCCTTTTCTGACTGCTGGTCTCTGCTTTAGCAAGAGGTTATAAGACTTTATTTTCCTATTAGAACAGGAACCTGGGGGTGGTGTGGGTGGTGACGGTGTGGCAATGTTAATGACAATGATGACAGGAATAGCGTGATTGAGTGTCAAATATTATGCTAAGCTTTTTACACATATATATTATCCATCGTCACAGTAACTATATGAGACAGGTACTTTTATTATCCCTGTTTTACAAAAGATGAAGCAACCGAGGCATTGACTAATTATGAAAAATCTAGAAGATAGAAAGTGGTAGTTAGGATATGAACTACAGTGCATGATGATTCCAAAGATCCACACTTTTAACAAGAGAAATATATTGTGGCTGTGTGTGATAGCACACGTCTGTAATCCTAGTACTTGGGAGACTGAAACAGGAGGATCGCAGGTTCGAGGACAGCCTTAGCAACTTAGTGAGACCCTATTGCAAAGTAAAACAATAATAACAAAACGGGGCTGGGGATGTAGTTCAAGGGTAGAATGCCCCTGAGTTCAAACCCCAGTACCACAAAAGAGAGAGACAGAGGGAAGAGAGAACAAGAGAGGAGAGAGAGAGAGAGAGAGAGAGAGAGAGAGAGAGAGAGAGAGAGAGAGAGAGAGAGAGAGGAGAGAGGAGGGAAAGGAAGAGAGGGGAGAGGGGAGGGGAGAGGGCAGGGGAGAGGAGGGAAGAAGAGGAGAGGAAGAGGGAGAGAGAAAGAAACAGAGAGATACTATGTTTCATGGGTTGCTTTCAAAGAGGCTGCATCATCAGGATATTTGATAGGCAAAACCAAATGCCTTTCCTCTTACTATATGTTTCTATCCTAACCTAGCCTTTCAATAGTGGTTGATAGGGGAGTATACATTGGGATCAAAGCCAAGTTTCTAAGGGGTAGTATCAATTTGAAGAGTAATGGGAAAGGTAAATTGCTCACACACACCCACCCTGCCACCAGCCATTTTATCAGAGGTAGATTCCTTCATTTGATTTTCAGCAATTTTTTCAGAAAATGTTAACATTCAGAGAAAGAAGAGCTACTATTTTATATCAGAGTAACTAACTGCTAAAGTGCTTAAGCAAACAGGAAATTATGATAGGTGTTCAATTATATAAAATTACAGAGAGGTCTTGAGAAGAGAAGTAGGCAGCAGCCTTTACCTGCCTCCCAGTGTTGCACAAATAGTCCTGATCACACTGGATGAGTGTGTCAAGGCAGATATTTATGAAAATTTATCTTAAAGGCTAAATCAAATCAAATAACCAATTATTTCTGTTTGCATGGTACCCACCAAACCTTAATTTTCCTTGTTTTAATTGAATAGGTGATGTGTTATAAAAAGACTTGCAGATGGCCCCAACTGAGGACACTTTGCTTTTCCATTTAGGTCAATCTAATTTATCCCCAATTTTTTTTTTATCTCAGAAAGAGTCTTTCTATCTCCAAGGTATCACTCATAGTGTCTCTCCTGACAGAAGCACCTTCCTTCTCTTATTCACCAATTTGTATCTTCTACAGATACTATTCAGAATTTGGCATCTGCTGGAAGCCTTCTTCCCTTCACTCCAGTGGGCTCAAGTCACCTCTCAACTAAGCAGCTATCTAGGAATTCATCTATACGCCTCATATACAGTTTTATCCATTTGGCAAAGAAACATTAGGAGGAAGAGTCACATTTCAAATATTTTCATCTGCCCTTTCTCCCTTCCCCCTTCCAGACTGTTGGCTCAACAGTACATGTGGATTTATTTTTCTTTTCTTTCCCTTCCTTTTTGTGGTACTGGGGATTGTATTGAACCCAGGGTCATTCTACCTCTGAGCTACGCCCTCAACCCTGTTTTATTTTGAAATAGGGTTCCGACTAAGTTGCTAAAGCTGACCTCAAACCTATGATGCTCCTGTTTCAGCTTCCCAAGTATGATGCTTACAGATTTTTATCACCATGCCTGGCTACAAATTATCCTGGTTTTGTTTTTGTTGTGGTGGGAGTAGTGGTAGTACTAGGGATTGAACTCAGGACCTATAAGCTCTAAAGAGGAGGGTCCCAAATCAGTTCGTCATAGATGCACTTGTGCTTTTCTTTTTTTTTTTCAGTACTGGGGATTGAACTCAGGGGCATTCTACCTCCAAGCTACACCCCCAGCCATATTTTTTATTCTTTATTAAACCGAGTCTCACTAAGTTGCGGAATGCCTCACTAGGTAGCTGAGGCTGGCCGTGAACCCAGATCCTCCGGTCTCAGCCTCCCGAATGCTGGGATTACAAGCATGTGCCACCACGCCCGGCTACTTGTGCTTTTCTTCTAGCCCCTTCAACCAAAATCTGTGCTTACTTTGTTGAGTAGGCAGAAACCATGTCTGAGTTGAGCTTCTGTCAAGCAATTTCCTCCTCCTCAGCATATTTCCAACCTAGTCTAGACAGGCATTGGAACTGTCATTCTTTTGCTTAGTTGCCTGTCAGGTCAACCCCTCATTACAGAAGCAGGTATACTTCTATTAGGTACACGTACCCTGGGACTAGGGAGAAATTTATTTCTCTAAATGAAAGGAATAAATGCATAGCATGTTATTACCCCAAAGCCCTAGGCAGAAAGAAAGCTGACAGAGTGGGCAGCTCCAAGGTAAAGGACTGGTGAAGAAATGCCTCAGCAAGCTTTATTGAACTCAGAACCTGTTGTAACTAGGCCAGGAGTCAATACCAAAGTGCTCCATTGCCACCCAAGAGCATCCTGAATTTCCTCTCATAGACACTCCTGTTAGGCCACTGAATCACTCCTAAGCCCCAGCATGCTGCCATACAGGAAGCTAAAGAGAAACAGGGGAAATATATCTTTTATCCCACCACTCCTCACAACCCTACCTGTTATCTGCTTGTGGGAATAGAGAAATTATATCATTGACATTGCAAATAGGGGAAAGAGAGCAAAAACACATCTCTTTTTTTGGGGGGAGGGGTACTGGGGAATGAACCCAAGGGCATTCTACATCAGAGCCACAACCAAGGCCTATTTTGTTTTGAAAGAGTCTCACAAAGTTGCTGAGGCTGACCTTGAACTTACGATCCTTCTGTTTCAGCCTCCCAAATAGTGGGATCACAGACATGTGCTGCCACATTTAGCTAAAAAGCATACCTTTTAAGAACTATCTTTCTACTTTGACAACCACTGTGAGTATTCAGATCCTTCACACAAAGCTCAGACACTGGTCTAATGGCCCTCAGAAGAGTCCTTCCATGGAAAGATGAAAAATTACAGAGCAATGGCAATGTGCTGCCACTCTGCCTCTAATAAACTTTTAGGAAGTCCCACGAACTATCACCAATCCCAAAATCTTATTCTTAAAAGTACTACTGATTTTTATATTCTTCTTACAAATATTTATTGAGTTCCTACTACGTACCAGACATTTTTAATATACATTCTCATTTGATTCTCACAACTGCCATAATGATTTCCATTTTATGGTGGAAGGAAGTGAGTTTCAGAAAGGAGAACGAGTTGGACAACTTACAAGTGTCAGAGTCTAAGTTTGAAGGCCAGGCCCAATTTTAATCTCCAAACTCAAAATTCAATACCATCCATTCCAATTATAGCAGGAGAATGAAGCCAATACAAATTACTATGGTATAACTTTTATGGGAAAGTACAATGCCTTCAACAAATCACTTTACCTTTCTGGGCCTCAGTTTTCTTACATGGAAGAAATTTTACCAAAGAGATTTCTAAAAGCCAATTTCAATTCAATTTTTTTATTATTGTTATAGTTTGAATTTAAAATGTTTTCTGGACCTCATGGCCTGGAGGTCACCATGTTCTAAGTGAGGTGAATCCCTGGGGCCATGGTGGGATACCGTGCTTGTGTGTGTGTTTGAGATATGGAAAGTGTGTGTGTGTGTGTGTGTGTGTGTGTGTGTGTGTGTGTGTGTGTGTGTCCTGGCCCTGCCCAGCTGCTGCATCTGGTTCTAACCCTCTTTCTCTGACTTCTCTGACTTTTTGCTCTCTCTCTCTCTATTCCTGCCATTATGCCTTAAGGACCACAACCCTGACTCCTGCTTGGCAGCCTGCAAAAAATGGACTATATATTTAAATGGACTGAAATCTCCAAATCTCTAAGCAAGTAAGTGTTCTTTCCTCTACGTTTAGATCACAGCAGTGAGAATGCTGATTGAAATAAATATACTATAAAAATAATTGCTTTCAGGGACACATGAGTTAAACACTATACTGATATTCAGGAAGAGAGGTATTATTATAACTGAGAGAATTCAGGCTCATGTATGGTTTTATAGAGGAGATAGCATTTCAACTTGGCTTTAGCAGTGGGAAGTGGGCATTTCAAGCAGAGGGAGTGGTTGGTATGAGCAAAGTTACATGAGTGAGAAAGCAGATGACACATTTCATAAGCAGTATATCATTCAGAATTGTTTCAGGAAAGGAGGAATAGTTGACAAATAATAAGCCAAATTGACATTAGGAGGGGCCATGAGTCTGTCACCTTTCTTATAAGCAGTATGGAATAAAAAATGTTTCTTACCAAGAGATGATTCAATATAGCAAGTTTTCTCCACCTTGGTACTATTGACATTTAGGGCCAAACAATACCTGGTTGAGGAGGGGAAATGTTTGTGTAGATGTTGCCTTGTGCATTGTGGCACCCTGAACTCTACCATTTAGATGTCCACAGTAATTTCTCCCTTCTCTGTCCCCAGTTTTTAAAGTTAAAAAAGGGATGGAGGAGTAAATCAGTGTTAGATCACTTGCCTAGCATGTGCAAGGCTCTGGGTTTCATCTCCAGCACTATATAAATACATGCATACATACATTAATTAATTAATTTTAAAAATTAAAAAAGAAGAAAAAAAAATTTTTTTTTGCGGTACTGGGGATTGAATTCAGGGGCATTCTACCTCCAAGATACACCCCCAGCCCTATTTTTTTTTATTCTTTATTTTGAAACCGAGTCTCACTAAATTGCGAAGTGCCTCACTAGGTAGCTGAGGCTGGCCGCGAACCCGGATCCTCCAGTCTCAGCCTCCCGAATGCTGGGATTACAAGCGTGCGCCACCACGCCCGGCTTAAAAGAAGAAATTTAAAAGAAAGGAAAACATATTGCCAGATATCTCCAAATGTCCCTTGGGGGTGGGGGTTGTGGCTTCCCAGTGAGAATCACCTTGTTAGAGACTTAGGAAAGATGAACCTGAAAGGTCCATATAAAAAATTGGAAAAGAAAAAAAAAAAACAACAACAAGAAAACAGTTAACCCTAGGCCAAAGATACTGTTGCATACCAACAATACATAAAACCATTCATTCCCTACAACAAAGGGATCTAGCCCAAAATGTCAATATTGTAAAGGTTGAACAACCCTCATCTAGACAAACACCAGATATTTACACATTAAATTCCCTTCAAAATGCACCTTGACCACCAAAAGATTAGCCCAACAGAATGGAATGCCCTCAGTTAAGAATGGTCATGCATAAGTGAGGCATACTGGCTCAAACCTATAATCCCAGTACTTGGGAGGCTGAGTCATGAGGACAGCAAGCTCAAGGCCAGTACAGTAACTTAGCAAGATCCTGTTTCAAAGTAAAACATAAAATAGGACGGTAGATGTATCTCAGAGGTAGAATGCCCCCTGTGTTCAATTCTAAGTACCACACAGAATGGCCATGCTTGGTTCCTTCTTGACCTAGGAAGCAGATAGGGACTGAGACACGATGAGTCTAGAGCTTTCAGGTGTGCTAGCCCTGGAAAGCTGAGGAAGGTCAAGGAGACAGATCTCATGCATTACTGAGGAGGAAGCTCTAATTTCCTGGGGGTCAAGAAACTAGACTTTGAAGAAATCTTTTAACTCTACTGGGTCTAAATTCTCTTACCATTAAAATCAGAGAAAATAATTAAGTACCTGCCTAAAGACAGGGAAATGGGCCCAGGTGAGTTCTTGAAATCTCCTGAGAAACAGCCATACTCAAGGCTGCCTTGCTTTCAGATTGAATGAACTGACTTTGAGCCGCCACACTACACTTGTTTGAGGGCCTATGTTCCCAGAAAATGCTGCAGTGAGCTGACATCACACCTAGAGGCTCTTTGTATATCCATGTATGGGTGTCTGTGAAGAGAAAGATTGTGTGACAGGAGAGAGGGAAAGGGAAAGATGAGGTTCTAACTGTAAATTAGCTTTATGCAAAGTTTCTGGATGAGCCCTGAGATAAGCCTGTTCTTTTTTGTGTGCTTCTGTATCATTTCTAACACCCTATCTGTGAGTCACTCTATTCCAGTGTTGAATTTGCTATGACAGGATTCCTCATAAAAGTTATTAAATCATCACTCAGCAGTGGGCCTGACATTTAAATCAAGACATGTTGCTTTTATTCCAAGTTGCAAATCAAATTGGTTTGGAGTTCAACTCTGTTTCCTTTGATTCAGCATTAAGTTATGTTATTATGGCTTTATGGTTTATAAGGAAAAAAATGTTACTAGCTGCCACTCAACTGACCACCCTCCCTAGAGCCCCAATCTTGTGCCCTTCAGGGACCTGGTGCCTGGATAGCTGTCAATGCATCTTGATAAGCCACTGGGAGGAATTAATCTCAAATTAATGTTCATGGTGGGGTCTAGCACTAGTGTGGGCATCAGAGTTAGAAATCAGAATAGGACAGAGTCTGACAGAGGCTTCACCTTCATGGGCCATGTTCAGAATGCCAGTTTAGAAGCCAACAATGCTGGATAACTAATCCAAAGCAAGGAGTTCTAAAAGGGAAACAATGTTGAAGAGAAAAGGCAGGCAAAGTGGATGAGATAAGTCTGTCTTTTGAATTTATTGAGTCTTCTCGTTCAAGAAAATCATCTGATGGAATTCCAGGCCCCTGAAAATTTGAAGGTAAAGATATGGAAGCAGAACTATAGTAAGCACATATTGACTACTAATGTCTCACAAACTGACTAGGGCTAGACAAGATGAAATGAATCCTTCAGATATATGAAGGTTTGATTTGACACAATGAGTTCTGAGAGCTACAACTCTAGGAAGAGCAATGCTTATACCTAGATTCAGTGGTTAAGAAGCCCTGGATGTTGGTATGGTAGGAGATGGAGGAGGAATAAGAATTATAAAGAAGGTTGGTGCTTCAGAGGGGAGCAAGTAGGGATAATGCTGTTTGGAGAATATGAATAATTCAGGGGTATAGAAAGAAGACTGCAATTCTCTACATAAATGAGATACAAATTCTAGGAATTGTTGGGATCAGAAAATTAGGGGGAAGTTTTAGGTATAGTGCAAAAAAATAAATATTGATATCTGTTTTTGCATCTAACATACTCCAATATCGGAAAGTTTGAGAGATACTACAACTCACCTTAGGTAGGCAAAATAGCGCAAGAAGTGACCACAAGGGTAGAAGAAGACCTACAATGAGAACCTGCATATCATCCTCAACCTCCCCCTCCCAAAGCAAAGTAACAAGATGGTTATGCAGAGAAGTCTGTTTGAAAGCTACCTGGGGCAGCCTTTGCAGCCTTCCCCATATCAAGCCTGGCTGTCTACGCTGGACTTGAGTGCAAGACCCTCTGCTACAAAGAGATACCAAGGAATCCTTTAGAATTCATTAGAGTAGAGAATGAGCGAAAGGAGTAGAGAAGGATCATAGAACAGACAAAGACTAAAGGATGGTAGAAGATAGATGATTAGAATAGATTATAGTTTGAATATGAAATGTACCCTAAAGACTCATGTGTTGAAGGCTCAGTCCCCAATGCAGCAGTGCTCAGAGGAAGGGGCTTTGGAAAGTGATTGTGTCATGAAGGCTCTGACCTCATCAGTGGATTAATCTCTGTACAGGTTCATAACTTAATGGACTATTGGGAGGTGGGTCCTTGGGGGTGTACCCTTGGGGACTATATTGTTTTCCTAGCTGTGGTCAGAGATTTCCAGCCTATCACAACTTTAGATTTTTCACATGATGCAGTTAGTGAGCAGTCGAACTAAGGCATGGCATGAAACCCAAAAGTAATTACCCCAAATTACTGTGCATGATGAGGGGTGAGGGGTGAGATTTCTAGATAGTGTAAAAACTCACCATGTGGCAAACTGGACCCCCCTTTTTTATTCCACTACTGGCCTAGACAGCTCTGTAACCCTCCTATTGAACCCACCCAATAAAGTCTCTCATGCTTACCCTATCTGCATCCCCAGATGAATTTTTTTTTGAGGAGACAAGAACTGAGGGAAACTTGCAGCCCTGTAGTACACTCTCTCATTCCCAGCTGCCATTAGTTGACCAGCTTTGCTATACCACACTTTTCCACCATGATGTTCTGCCTCACCACAGGCCCAGAAACAATGGAGTTGGACCCTCTGAAATGGACTGAAATGTACCCTCTGAAATGGACTGAACCCTCCGAAAGCATGATCCCAAATAAGTATTTCCTCCTCTCAGTTGATTTTCTCAGGTATTTGGTCCCAACAATAAAAAGCTGACTAAAGCAGGACACTGAGATCATGGTACATGGGGACTGAGGAGTAGGGAGAATCAAGCTCTTCACCAGACCTTTCCCTACTGAGGGTATTATTTTTCCCAACTGTTATTTCCATTGCTGAACCACCATTTAAGTTTATGAAACTAGGCTCCTATCTCCCAAAATGCTAATTGGTGAGCCTAATAGGGGTGAGGATGACAGGGGAATTCTGTATGCCAATTTGGCATATCTTGGCCAAGGGGACCTAAATTACATAATAATAAGAGCAGCGGGGATTTAGAGGAAGCTGGTGGTTCCATTTGTTCAGAGATGACATTAAAGTTTAGACCTTAGGGTCTCCATATGTATCAACATAAAAATATTTTCAATGCAGCCAAGCTAAATGAGCAGATAACCTTTTCCACTAGGTTCTAGCAAACACAGATGAATAATCTTTAAAGATAAAGCAAAGCCAACAAATTCAAGGGCAATTGTCAAACACTCTACCACCCCCACCACATGTCCCCCAGTAAAAAGGCAGCCAAAGCTATATGAACATCTCTTTTCTCATACTCCAGGCTGGGTGTGAGTAGCACCAGCAACCCAGATTGAAGACCCAGAACCTAGTGAATATTCCAGAAGCCTGCCAGGCTTTCTGGGAGAGATGAAGGAAAAAATTCTCTGAAAACTTCAGTTGTTCAGATCAACATGTTATTGCTAATAGCCACTGACTCTTTGACCCAGTCATATCTGCTAGAGTGGTAGGACCTTCTGGGTTCCCAAATTCATCTTGGTCCAATCCAGTGCTCCAAAGGGACCAGAAAGACTTGGATAATTGTTAGGAAGTATGAGGAGTGCATAGTAAAGTGTGAAGTCCTCGTGATGACAGACATGCTCTGATTTGTCTGATTTTTTCTCTCATACATACACACTTCTGTCAAGCAAATCTGAGTCCTTCTACTGAAATATTCCCTGCCACTATTGAGCATTTGCTTCAGAGCTCTCCTCAGGCTTTGCCAACCTGTATTTCTTTTAAGTTTCACTTCCTGTGTACTTATTTTATTTTAGCTACTCTGCTCATCTTTTCCTTCAATGTGGAAGAATCTTGTCTCAGGCCAATTTACTTATTGTTTTTCTTTTATTGGTGCATTGTAGTCACACATCATGATGAAGTTCAGAGTGATAGAAGAAAACATGCACACAGCACTTGGTGAGCCCTTTCCCAGACCCCTCTCCACTTCCCCCACTTCCCTGTGCATGACATTGTGATTGGCATTGATAAATTTGTGTGTGTACATCATGTCAATTGAAGTGTTTCCCTCAAGCCAATTTAAATTGTACTTCTTGGTCTTTCTCCAGATTGATCCCTATCTGCCCTTGGAAAAATTTCCATGTCATTCTGTGCTACCTTTTGTATAACCCATCAGCTCTAGCTGGGGCAGCTTCCCAGAATAGCTTTAAGGACTCTTCCCAAGGAGGCAAGTCAAAACTCAGCTGTCCAAATATGGGACCTCTTTGATTCTGCATGCGCTCTCTAGGACACTTGGCTCCTAAGAAACTGGTCCTTCTCCTCTAACATCTGCTCAATAGCTTTCTGCTTGCATCCACTTGAAATTTCTTGGCATTAAGCTGAAAACTGGAACAGTAATTGCTGATATCAAACACTTATGCAAGTCAGGAACTGTAGTAAGCACTTTAAACAAGTTGTTCTCACATAGATAACACCAACAAACCAGATGAGTGAAAGGAAGCTGGAAGTAGAAGTAGGACAAGTATACAGACTATTAGAGTGGCAAATACCATGATGATGAGTGCTACAAGGATACAGAAGAAAGGCATCAAATCCAGTTTAAAGAGAGAAAAGAATTTTTAAGGAAGAATAAGAAGTTGGCTGAGAGTAGTGGCACACACCTCTAATCCTAGTACTTGGGAGGTTGAGGCAGGAGGATCACATATTGATGGCCAGCCTCAGTAACTTAATGAGGCCCTCCACAACTTAGCCAGATCCTGTTTCAAAATTAAAAATAAAAAAGGGCTGGAGGTATAGCTCAGAGGTAGAATGTCCCTGGGTTCAATTCTTAGTACCACTAGAAGAAGAAGAAGAAGAAGAAGAAGAAGAAGAAGAAGAAGAAGAAGAAGAAGAAGAAGAAGAAGAAGGAGAAGAAGAAGAAGAAGAAGAAGAAGGAGGGAAGGAAGGAGGAAGGAGGAGGGGGAGGAGGAGGAAGAGAAGGAAAGAGGAGGAGGAGGAAAAGGAAGAGGAGGAGGAAGAAATTGTTGTTGTTGGCTAGGCAGGAAAGGGGAGAAGGCTGATCCTAGCAAAGGCAGTAACACCTGTAAAACTGCAAAGGTATGAAGGAACATGGTGTTTTTAGGGTGGCTGGGCAAGGGCAGAAGATAGAATGGTAATAGAAGTGATGGCCATGGTCCCTGCTGGCCTTGCTAGTGGAGTCTGGACTTTATTTGGAAGGCAATGGAGAACTACTGCTAAAGAAGAATGAGATTAGATTTGCATTTTAGAAAGATCACATCTACCATAGAATAGGAGACACATCAAGGGGCATAGTGTGACATCATTGGGAAGAGGGAAATAGAGGCAGTCAGGGGTATTTCCAAACATCTAGATGAGAATTTATATTAAGAGAAAGAAGATAGATTATATAATTCTCCTTGTGTGCCTTAGCATTATGATGGTATCACTCCTTCTGAGAAAGGAGTAAATTTGGATTGATATCATTAGGGTTGTTTTTGTTAGATAGCTGCATGAATGTCTCCTTGAATATACTACAAGCTCCATAGAGACTATATCCTTGAATTCTCTATATTTTTACAGTGCTTTATTTAGAATTTGCATTCAGTGAATATTCACAATATGCTAATTGAGTGACTATTATTCATGCTGACATAACCCTCAAATACTCAAGATTGCTAGAAGGACAGACCCAGCAAGATGACCTACCTCAGGACTCAGGAGTGAGTGCTCCCTCATTTTAGACATCCAATTAGCTCCATACCAGGAATTCCAGCTTTAGGCATTACCTATTTCCATCAATACTTCATCAGCTAACAGAAACATACCATAGAGACTTATCCTGGACCCAAAGTCTCTGAGTAATAAAATATGCCATAAATAATACCATCCAACATAAGTATAGCAATTTGCAATTTGTAAGGTACTTTTTCCATTCATTATCTCAAACTTTTCTCATTTGTTTGATTCATTCATCAAGTCCCAGCTAGAGGTAAGAATATTATTCTGTAGGAAGGAATTTAGCAGCCAGATGAGGTGTCTAACCAAGGTCCTCACTTAGAGGGTAGAGAGACTAGGCCCAGGCCTGTATGAGCTTAGGAAATCAGTGTGGTACAGGGAGAAGAGCCTGTGAGGAGAGTGACAGGGAACTGCCTTTTAAACCATGTCTGTCACTTAAGAAACTGAACCTGTAGGGCAAGTCATTTAACCTTTTTGTGTTTCAACTCCCCTGTGGGTAAAATGAAAGTGATACTACTTACTTCATAAATGAGCTGGGAGGGTTCAGATGACACATATAAAGCTCTTAGCACAGAACCTAGAACAATTATTATTTCTCTGCTCTGCTTTCTCTCTGCTACTACCTACTGGTTCCCAAAAAATGTCTGGGAGAGCTTTAAGATACTGATTCCTAGGCTTTTCTTCAAATCTACAAAATGAGTATCTGTGGGGAAAGGGTTCAGATGATATCTGTGTAGAGCCCAGGGATGAATCACCTGAACTAGACCATACCATCAGCCCACACTGGTCTAGCTTTTACAGAGACCAAAAGAGTCAACATTGAGACTGCATTGTGCTTGGTGCTATACAAGGAGATTTCAATTGAGAGATACATTCCTATCTTTCTCACCATTTGTCACAGTTCACCTGGATGGGGTTAGTTGAAAATAGTTTGAAAAAATCATATGGCACAGAATGCAGATATAACATATATTGTTACCCAATAATTCTAAACAGGGAGTTGCTGCTAAGATTTCAGTTGTTCCTGGTTCCTTTCTTTTTCCTGGTTTTAAAATCCATTTACCACATTAATAATCTTTCTGGTTTAGTCTAACCAATAAAAATAACAATTGTAATAATGTTTATTGGGTACAGGCCCTGCAGGAATGTGCTAGGTCCATCCTCTCAGTTTATCCTCACCACCAAAGTCCTGTGACATGGGTATTTCAGGATTAGCATCCCCATTTAAAATAAGTTCTGCTTTTCAACAGGAGCTTATGATACAGTAGACAGGGAAAAACTAAGGCACAATAAAGGTGAAGGAGGAAAAGGACACTGACAGATTTATAGAAGGAATTCCAGTGGAAGAAATGAAAGCAAGGAAATTTAGTGTGATTCACATTCCTTTAACAGGCCAAGAAAGTGGCAGAGAACAGAATGAATTTGCCTAACTTCACTGCCATCGTGTGGTAATGTGATGTATTAGCACTACTGGGTCACAGTAGTGCTGGTTCATTATTTCAGTTATCGAGCCTACTGGGCCCTTTGCAAGGCACTGGGGAAATAAGACCTAGCAAAGCAAAGAGCCTGCTCTTGAGACCTTCGTAAGAACCTTGTTTTCCTCTAGAGTCACCAGTCTGGAAGTCACCTTAGCGAGGATGGATGCCCTTTTCTCATGTAGACTATTTCAGGAAAGGGAGAAATGTTTATAAGCACTGTCATTTTTTCAATTCAAAATGAAAATAGCTCATGTCTCATGGGATGTATAGACTCTCATTACTTTAAGCAACTCACTATTTTGAATAGACAAGTTGATTGGTGAGACAATATAATGAATTAGCTTTTGAATCTTTTACCCCTTACACACATTGGGCATTGTTTCCATAAAGCCCTTTTATTTATTTATTTATTTATTTTTCCAGTACTGGGGATTGAACTCAGGAGCATTATACCTCTGAGCTACACCCCCAGCCCTATTTTTTATTCTTTTTTTTTTTTTGCAGTACTGGGGATGGAACTCAGGGGCATTCTACCTCCGAGCTACACCCCCAGCCCTATTTTTTATTCTTTATTTTGAAACCGAGTCTCACTAAGTTGTCGAGTGCCTCACTAGGTAGCTGAGGCTGGCCGCGAACCCGGATCCTCCGGTCTCAGCCTCCCGAATGCTGGTATTACAAGCGTGCACCACCACGCCCGGCTCTCATAAAGCCCTTTTATGTGCATGTTTTATTTCATGGCCCAAACAATTTATGAAGGTAGTTAAAATTATCATCACATCAGGCATGGGTAAATAGGTGTAAAGAAGTGAAATGGATTGTCTATGACCACATAGTAGGAGCAACACAGCCATTCTATACATTTTTCCCCATTTCATCCAATGCAACATTTTGAAAGTGTCAAGAGTATGCCAGGCACCAGAGATAGGAAGTTGAATTAAGTTATTTCCTTACCCACTGATTCCCTCTGCTTCTTCCAGCTTAGACCAGGTTCTCCGCTGTATACCGACTCCTCTCGAGGTAGGGTAGGCAGACAAAACATCTTAAGCAACTTCTGATCTATGAATTTTCCAGGACTGGCTATCAGAGCATTCTAGATGCTGCTGTCCCAAAGGATGAGCTGCCTTAGGCAAGTCCCTTGGCCAATTCCTGCCCTACTCCTACACTGGATGAATGATTTTTAAAGTCTCCTCTCTTTTAAGATGACTAACTTAAGCAGACTGGTTAGGATGAGGCTGTAACTCAGTGGTAGGGCACTTGTCTAACATATAGGATGTCCTGGATTCCATACCCAGAACTTCAAGAAAAAGTAATTAAGTACATAGGTTGAATTTATTGTGTATATTTAATGTATATAACATAATTGTTTTTTATTTTTATACTTTTATTGGTACACTGTAATTATACATTAAAGTATCAAAGTGTACCTTCATATATGCGCACATCATTTGATGTGTTTCCTTCCACATCCCACCCCACTCCACCTTCCTCCCTCCCTGTATATGTTAGTGAGATTGGTAGTGATACCTTTATTTATGAATATAATATTATTTAAATTGATCTCTTCCTCAATTCTCCTTTATGCTTTGATATTTTTATAGTGAATTTATTACTACAGTAAAAAATATTGACATATCCATCTCTTACCATAGTTACTCTGCATGTGTGGGAGGGGGTGTAAGGGTTCTTGGAATATATTTTCCTGATGTTTAAGAACAAAATAGATAAGTATGAAAGTAAATCAAAAGCTTCACCAGCCTGGAGTAGTAGCATACACTTGTAATCCCAGTACTTGGGAGGCTGAGACAGGAGGATCACAGGATCACGGCCAGCCTCAGCTACTTAGTGAGGCCCTCCGCAATTTAGTGAGACCCTGTTCAAAATAAAGAATTAAAAATAGGGCTGGGAATGTAGCTCAGAGATGGAATGTCCCTGGGTTCAATCCCCAGTATCAAAAAAAAAAAAAAAAAAAAAGAAAGAAAGAAAAAAAGCTTCACCATAAAAGGTAGGCAGCTCATGATAGAGAGTTAGGTAGATATCCAAGGCCTCTAGTT
Organism: Graphiurus murinus; assembly: GCA_004027655.1. NCBI lineage: Eukaryota > Metazoa > Chordata > Mammalia > Rodentia > Gliridae > Graphiurus > Graphiurus murinus. The sequence goes on from PVLC010000588.1 coordinate 95,179, forward strand.
ATTCATCTATCTAGTGCAATGCTGTATATGTGAAAACAGGGAGAACAAGGCTGACTGAGAATGTGATATACCCACGAAAGTAAGACCCAGGCGTACTGATACCCTGGCTGGGCCTGTTTCCACCAGTCTGCTGCCCCTCTGTGGATAGGAGAACATGTTACACTTGACCTATTATGCCCTGGTGAGCACAAGAAAAGAGACTGTGTGTAAAGAAGGAAACTGACAGAAGGGAAAGATAACAGGAAATGCCTGGAAACTGAACCCACAAAGGCCAAACCCCAAGTCACCCTAAGAGGCTTTGAACTGGCAAAAATGAGAGGAAACGATGGGAGAGCAAAGGAAATGAGCTTCAGGAAGAGGAAGCACAGGGAACACACACAGGGCCTTTGGGTAGCCTCTATCGCCAGCCTTTGACAAATTGGTTGGGTCTCTCTCTCCCAGAAGCCAAGCCTGGTGTATCCCCTCCAAGGAGGATCTTGAGAAGCTGGACATGGTGGAGAATGCCTATAATCCCAGTACTTGGGAGGCTGAGACAGGAGGATCACAGGTTTGAGGCCAGCCTCAGCAATTTAATGAGACCCTGTTTTCAAATAAAAAAGAGCTGGGGGTGTAGTTTGGAGGTAGAATGCCCCTGGGTTCCATCACTAGTACCACAAAGAGATGCTTGGGAACTGGGATGACTACCTACTAATAACAAGTTATCTTTAATGTAGCCTCTTGTACTTTGTATCTGTTGATTTATCATTTCAATAATTCTATGCAGAAAAATGCTACCACCAATCTTCATTAAGGGAGACACACAAAAGTTAAATAGTGTGCCTAAGTTTGTACAACTAGTAAGTGACAGGGCACAAAATTGAACAAAGGTATTTCTACCATTAATATGTGTTTTATTCCTTCTTATAATATAGACTGGCTGCCTGCTGTAAAAGGTCCTTATTTTCTGAAAATGAAAATACTGGGAACATTTTCATTTAGAAAATTGGTATCTGTGTAATACTAATAATATCAGACAGCAACTGTTGACTGGTTGCTATAAAACAAACATTGTACTAACTGTATTTCATGCATTATCTCATTTAATCCTCAGAACAACCCCGGGAGGTAGCAAGAATCTCACAAATGCTGAACAATCCCCCCCCATATCTGAGTTATTATATAGTTATGACAAAGTCTACTCCAGCCACTAGGCAATATACACCCAGCCCTCCTCCCAGGGGTTATTTTTTCTGGCTCTCTCTGGTTTTTTTATGCCAATTAGAGGCTTGGTGAAGGATGACTAGGGGGTAGAGTTATATGCATCCATTTAGCATTGGATTTCTCAGGGATTCAGTTGTGTGAGATCAAGTCCATGAAATCTTCATTTGATGGCTAGAGTCCAATTGCCAAGCAAGGAAGCACCTTTCTCAGCTTAAATCTTTCATTTACTTGAAAAATTAAGGTATGGGAAAGGCATTGTACTTAACAGGGCTGTGACTGAGAGACCTTGCCTGAATTTTTTCCTTCTTAATGAATGAGTGATTCATTCAACAAAATGAAATTGAATTGTCATTGAGCAGTATCTGCAGGATACATAAGATTCACAAAGCTCATCTTGGGTCACTAGTTATGGGACCTCAAAAAAATAATTTGCCCTTATTGGGCCTAGGTAGCTATCACTGAGTCCATCAATTGATCTGCAAGGTACCTCCCACTGGGGTTTCAGTGCAAGCTTGTGGTTAATGTTTACTGATTATCTGTTTTTTCATATTTTCAGCAATATTCTATTGCTGTTTTTTTCCTTAAATGAAGAAAAGAAGAAAGGGAGTTGATTTACTGAACTATTCAACTGAAGACCCTAGTGGGTGGGAAACAGTAAAGTGATTTTAATGCAGGCACCATAGAAGTCCTGGGATGATAAGAGAGTAGAAAGATAGACTAGGAGACATGAGAAGAAATCTTAGAATCAGGAGAGTCAATGGAAGGAGGTCAAACTTTTAGGGAGCCAAGGGATTTGGGATTCCTTTTACAATGGTAAATTTTTTAGTTCAGGACTGTGGGTTTTGTTTTGTTTTTTTTTTTTTCAAATCATTAATCCTCCCCACCCTCAGACACGTGCAATTTCTTTCTCTTAAGAAGGAAGACTGAGTTAAGGAGTACATAAGAAGTAGACATTTCAGAAGATCAGAGAGAGGGCCCAGGTAGTATGATCTTAGAACAAATGGAAGACAACACGTGTGTGTGTGTGTGTGTGTGTGTGTGTGTGTGTGTGTGTGTGTGTAGCACTAGGGATTGAACCCAGGGGCATTCTACTATGGAACCATACTCCCATCTCTTTTAATTTTTCTTCTTATTCTCTGTGTATGTGGAACTGAGGAGTAGACCTAGGGACATTCTACCTCTGAGCAACACGCTCAACCCTATTTTTATTTTTATTTTGAAATAAGGTATCATTAAGTTGCAGAGGGCTTTGCCTAGTTGCTGAGGCTGTCCTCAAACCTGAGACCCTCTTGTCTCAGGCTCTCAAATACTGAGAGATTATAGGCATGTACCATTGCATCCAGCTTGTATATCTTTACTCCAGTATCAAGACTAGCAGGAAAATTTAGGTGCCTTTATTGGTATAAGTCAAATCTAGACGCACTTTAAAATTTTGCAGATACAGTCATGATCCTTATTTATTCTTACTACAATTATACTAAAATATTGACTGGGGACTGAAGTTAACAGTGGGAGTGAGGAGACATAATGCAAAACTGAGTACTTTCCATGATATTTCAGACATTTGTTTCTGAGAAGAATAGAATAAAAATATATCTTACAGAAGAAAAACTCTCAAATAGTTCAAGAAATACCCTCACCAATGGAGAGGAAAAACTCATTGTAGCACATGCAGGAGAGTGACTTAGGAGATAGGCTACATTCACTATTCTGTCTTTAATTTGCTGTGTGACCTTTCATAAATTACTGTACCTCCCAAAGTCTCAGGGTTCCCTCATTAAAAGAATAGCATATTACCATCAGCTATGCATGCATTTTTGAGGAAATTAAATTATATTCATGAGAATATGTTATAAATATGATTCTTCAATTGATGATACAGACCTTACCTAAGAATTAACTGCTATTGATAACATAATGGTTTTATAAGCTTGGTTTAAAATAGCTATGTCCCATTAGAAGTATTAGCTTCTTCAAATTATCAATGGGGTCTATTTGGGTGTCCCCTGCCCCTAGTTCATTGGATATGAAGGAGTTCTCTACTAGTTTGTACATTTAAGAGGATTTTGAAAATCTCATTGGAGCTCAATTATTTATATTACAAAGTCAGTTGAGTTCTGTTTAAGGCTCTTACATGGAATTTTACATTCATTTATAATATAACAAAAGAAAAATTCATCTTCATTGCACTTTTGCTTGCTCAAGGACCTTGCTTTTCTGCATCAGTCTCTCTCTGCAATAGGATCATTTCCATCAGCATTCAAGCATTTGGCCACCTTAGGAAAAGCCTCTCTCCATCCACTTCTCTTCCATCTCTCTTCATGATAAAACCTTTTTTTTTTTTTTTTTTTTTTTTTGCGGTGGTGTTGGAGATCAAACCCAAATCTTCATGCCTGCTAGGTATATGCTCTACTACTGATCTACAGCTCCAGCCTAACAACAGTGCCTCCATTTCCCTCATCCCAAAATGTCTCCAATATCTCAGTTTTGAGAACTGCTCATCTAGGTCACATTTGTCTACCAACTTCAGTAGTCACTTATCTGTCCTCATAACTCACAATAGCAGTAAACACAGTTGACCACACCCTCTTTGCCATACTCTTTTTCTTGGCGTCTTTGACCTCACATCCTTTCTTGATTTTCTTTGTATGTCACTTCAGCAACTCCTTTTGATTTTCTTAGTAGGCTCCTCTACAGAGGAGCAGAACAGCTAAGAATATGAATATGATAGCCACTAGTCACACTGGAGCTATTATGTTTAAGTAGGTTAAGAAAATAGCTATTTATTTAATAAAATTAAAATTAAATATAATTTCTCAGTTCCACCAGCCACATTTCTATTGTTTAATAGCAACATGTGACTAGTAACACATTAGATAGTGAGATGCAGAACATTCCAGTCATTTCAGAGACTTTCATTGAATGGTGCTGCCTAGGCCAGACTTCTAGGATTAGAAATGTAGCTCTGCAGCCGGGCATGGTGGCACATGCCTGTAATCTCAGTACATGGGAGGCTGAGAAAGGAAGATCTCAGGTTCAAGGCCAACCTCAGCAATTTAGTGAGACTCTGTTTCAAAATAAAAAATAAAATGGGGCTGGGCATGTAGCTCAGAGGTAGAATGTCCCTGGGTTCAATCTCCTGTACCAAAGATGATAGATAGATGATAGATAGATAGATAGATAGATAGATAGATAGATAGATAGATAGATAACAGATCTACCATTATACCAGCTGAGTGGCCTTAGACAAGTTAATTAATCTCTCTTGACCTTAATTTCTCTTCTTGTAAAATGAAACCACAATGGTTTGGATGTGGCTTGTCCCTCAAAGATCCATGTGCTAGAAGTGTGGTCTCCAGTATAGCAGTGTTGAGGTACTAAAACCTTTAAAAGATTGGACCTAGTGCCAGGTAATCAGGTCATGGGGCTCTACCCTTATAAATGGATTAATTTTGTCTCTCAGAACTGAGTCAGGCCTCCCAAGAGTGGATTAGTTCCCAAGACAGTGCATTATTAGAGCAAGCTTGGCCCTGCCCTGATTTCTTGCTTCCTTGCTCACATATTATATAGTCCTGCTGCATCACATAGCCAGTTCCCCTTCCACTTCTCCACCATGCTGTGATACAGTCAGATGCCAGTGATCCACTGTTTGGACTTTACAGCCACCAGAATTGTAAGCTAAGTAAACCTCTTTTCTCTATACACTATCCATTGTCGGGTATACTGTTATGGCAACAAAAAAGGACTAAGACAGAGGCTAATAATACTTTCCTTGTAGGTTGTTGTTAAGATATAATGAGCCCTTGCATATATAGTGAGTGCTATATAACAATCTGTTATTATTGCCCAATTTTCCCTGACTTGGACAGATCTTTCTTCTCTTCTCACTCAACTCATTTTCCCTAACTAAACTCATCATGGAGAAACTACTTCATCTCTCCTTCTTCATCGTAAGATGAAGATAATAATAGCACCCATTTTACTGGGTTTCTGTAAATATTACATGAGATGAGACATGTAAAACACTTGGAAAAGTGCCTGCTATACATTACTATTATCACCATCATTTACTTCCTTAACTTTAAGCATCATCTGTCTATGTTCTAAGCACTCCTAGTTTCTATACCTGAGGCTATAGACTTCAGTAAGCTCCAGTCTGCTTGCTTGACATCCCCACTTGGATTCCCCACACAGATATCTAAGAAACCTGTCTATACCGAGTTTCCTTCTTTTTCTTCCCAGTCTTCCTTTCTAGTCTTTCCCATTTCTTGATATCTCTTATTCACATCAAACCTATCACCTACAATTGATTATACTTTTATAATCGATAGTTGTCCCTTGGTATCCACAGGGGATCCATAGGGTTCCAGCAAACCACTACCCATGTATGACAAAATCCACAGATACTTGAGTCCCTTATATAAAATGGCATAGTATTTTCCTATAACCTATGCACATCCTCTTGTATATTTTAAAGCATCTCTAGATTACTTGCAATACCTAGTATGATGTAAAAGTCATGTAAATAGTTGTTGTATTATTTGGGAAATGATGAGAAGAAAAATATTTGTACATTTTCAGTACTTTTTCCTCCCCCTCCCCAATATCTTCAATCCATGGTTAGTTGAACCTGCAGGTGCAAAACCTTTGGATGCAGAAGCCATGAACATGAAGGGGCAGCTGTCACCTCCACCTACATCATCTCTTTGTATAGTTTATGGATCTAGCCTTCCTCTTAGCCTCTTACTTCTGCTCTTGCCACCAGCCCCATAGATATTCACCACAATCCTGCCAGAAGAACTGTCCTAGAATATGAATCATATCCTGTCCCTGTCCTTAAAATTCAACAATGTATTCCCACTGTAATTAGGATAAAATACAAAACCTTATAAATTCTGGCTGCTGCTTAGACATCTGAGATCATCTATTACTCTTCCCATCACTCATGCTGCTCTAGCAACACTGGCCTTACAGTTCCTAGACACAAGCACGTTCCCACTATAGAGCTTTTGCATGGAACTCTCTTCTTCCTGCACTTATCCTGGTTACTCACCTCTCAGATTTCATTTTAAATCTCACCTTCCTAAGACAGGCCTTCCCTAATCCTTTCCCTGCTTAAGTTAGGTACTTCTCTAGTATTCGCTCTCTCAGAACCTTATCTTTTCCTGCATAGCACTTATCAATACTGTGATTAGGAACCATGAGGAAAGCTACCATTTTGATAACCACTATAGTCCCTGTCTCTCCTTCTGCATCACCTGGCTGAGTCAGGAAATCTAGACTCTGACATCTTGGCAAGTAATTTTCCAGGCCTTAGGTTCTTGTCTTCAAGCTGAGGAGGCTGGACCAGATTTATTCACTCAATAAACATCACTTTCAAAAGAAAGGATAGATGAGGCCCCTGCTACCATAGAGCTTCCACAGAGCCTGACTTCTTATTAATATGAGAGATGGGTGGTCACATAAACCGACCAAATAATTATAGATTGTTATTAGTGCTACAAAGGAAACCAAAAAGTTATTCTGATAGAAAATTGTAGTAATAGCCAGGCATGGTGGCGCACGCTTGTAATCCCAGCATTTTGGGAGGCTGAGACCAGAGGATCCGGGTTCGTGGCCAGCCTCAGCTACCTAGTGAGGCGCTCCACAACTTAGTGAGACCCTGTTTCAAAACAAAGAATAAAAAGTAGGGCTGGGGATATAGCTCGGAGGTAGAACGCCCCTGAGTTCAATCCCCAGTACTGGAAAAAAAAGAAAGAAAGAAAACTATGGTAATGGGGGACCTTTGAGTTTGTGATATTTATGATGACGGGTAATAAGTAAACAGTCAAACCCAAATAATAGCTAAGGCACATCTTGTTCAAACATTCTATAATTCTGTAAAAATAGATTAAATGAAGCTAACTATGCCGAGCAGTATAAAGGAGGGTGCTACCTCATTAAAACTGGCACCATGGGCTTTGTGCTTTCATTGTAGGGATATGAGGGTCGTATTATTCCTCTCATGATAATTCTAGTAGATAAAGCCAACTTCATAGAATTGTTTCAAGAATAATAAATGATAATGAATATAAAGTCCACAGCATAATCACCATATGTGTATATAGCATTTATGATCTGTAAATTCAGGATAATAGTTACCTCTGTTGGATAAGGCAGGGAGATAAAGCTCAGATGGGGTATATAAATGGATTCAATTATGTTCATAAAGTTTCACTTCTTCAGCTGGTATCCAAATCACAGTTCTGCTACTTAGTGACCTTAAGTAGCTACTCAATGAAAGGTGCATGGGTGTTCATCATATTGCTCCTTGTCTTTTATAAACATTTTAAGTACTATGTGATAATTTTTATGGTGTTGAGGATTGAACCCAGGGGCATTCTACCTCTGAGCTACAATCTTACCTCTATTTTATTTTTACTTTTTGAAACAGGTCTCACTATGTTGATGAGAATCTCACTACTTGCTGAGACTGTCTTCGAACCTGTAATCCTCCTATCTCAGCCTCCCAAGTACTAGAATTACATGTGTGCATCACCACACCCAGATACAATAATTTTCTAAATATATTTTTATTGGTGCAGTGTACTCTCACATCATAATAAAATGTAGAGTGATAAGAACATACATGCACACAGAACTTGGTGGAATTTTTTAAATAATTAACACGATTCTTGTATTTAAGTGCATTAATTATAGCAATGATTATTGCATAATGATTGTGTCATGCAAATAGTGGCTAATAGATAGGCTGCAGAGATTCCAGGACCTGAATCCTGCTTTTTTCAATTATAAACCTGAGTCTATAGGCAAGTTCATACTAACTATCTCAAAAACGTTGCTCCTTCAGTTATTTCCTCTATACCTGTGATCAAGGGTTAAGTAATATAATGCATGGAATACAATAAATGCTCAAAATATCTTTATTATTAACATTGTTTTTATTGTCTCTATCCTACCTACAGAATGGAGAAAAAAGGAGTTAGGAGCAAATGAATGAAGAGGATAAATTATGTCTCTCTTTCTTTTCCCCTTACTTTTGTATTCCTCCTCAGGTAGTTGATGGAAGACAGCATATGCCAAAAACTAGCCTCTCAACAAGAAAGTGACAGTCTTTTTATGGCAAATCTTCTAAGAAGTTGGGGATTAGTGGCTAGGAAGAACTTTGACACCCAGCTAAGACACTTCAAGTCAAATCTTAGAAATGTTCTGTTCAGTGTCCTCAGGCTTCAAAACTAAGATCCAGAATAAATGGATGAAAGTTTAAAAATGTTTAAGGATTGTAAATTTAAATTAGACTCTGTGTGTGTGTGTGTGTGTGTGTGTGTGTGAGAGAGAGAGAGAGAGAGAGAGAGAGAGAGAGAGAGAGAGAGAGAGAGAGAGAGAGAGAGGCTGGGGATTGAACCTAGGGGCATTCTACCTTCAAGTTACACACCCAGTCCTTTTTAAAAAGAATTTTTTTGAAACAGGGTCTCTCTAGGTTGCTGTAGTCTTGCTATGTTGTCCTTAAACCTGTAATCCTCCTGTCTCAGCCTCCCAAGTACTTGGATTACAGGTGTGCACCACCACACCTGGCAGTTATCTTTTAAAGCTGCTTTAATTGAAAATACACTGTTTAAAATGATCAATAAGAATGAAACAATATTTCTCTTCCTAATTATTAAAATAACAGAGTGCAAGCAATTAAAATGCTGATGATTCCCCCATACTGAGGAGACTGAGAGACAGCAAGAAAACTCACACCGATGGTTGGAGAAAAACTTGATACAGCGTCTTTGGAAGGCATTTAATTTATTAGTACCTTTGAAATTTTTAAATATGCATTACTATTAACCTAATAATTTTATGTATATGGATTTTCCAGATAGAAAAGTATAATAAGTCATATGCATAAGGAGTTTCACTAGAATATGTTTTGGAAAAGCCCAAACCTGGAAGCAAACCAACTGTGCATAAGTAACAGTGTAGTTAAAATGGTGATTTAGTTACTCAACAAATATTCAGTGCTTACTACTTGGTTGTTCAAACAGGCACTGGGGAGATAGCAATAAACAACATACAAATATACCTGCCATCATGAAGTATGTGCTATCTCTAAAAAGGAAAAAAAATGGCATACCTAAAATATAGCAGGAAGATCTGTATAGAGCTTCCCAAGAGGTATAGGTAAGTGAAAAACTCAAAGTACAGAACAGCATAGATAGCTAAAGAGTTAGATACTATGGTTCCAGTTTGAAGCATATATTTCTATATATACTAAAAATTCTGAAGAACACAAAAAACTTAGTTATATGTAGTATGTATTGTTTTATTTTGTAACATATGAGAATTACTTTTGATTAAAAATAACAGCCTTCACAACATGAGAGAGAGAGAGAGAGAGAGAGAGAGAGAGAGAGATTGATTTTTGACATTTTTTTTCTGGTTACTCATTACTGTATTTCAAACTATCCCAGATCATAGCAGCTTAAAACAGCAACCATTTTATTATAGCTTATGATTCTGTGGCTCATGATTTGGCCAGGGCTCAGCTGGACAATTCTAATCTAAATGAAATTTACTTGGGTCATTCAGTGCTATTCATATGGCTTGTGTGGAGAATCCAGGACAGCTTCACTCATATGTCTGTTGCCTTTGCAGAAATACTTGAAAAGTTGGACTCAGCTGAGTTTCTCTGTTCTGAAGCATCTCTACAACTTTCTATGTGGTTTCTCCAGCAGAGTAATAAGATTTTTTTTATATGATGTCTCAGAGCTTCAAGAAACCAAGATGGGAACTGTATATCAGCTCTATTTAAGAAACTAAATACAGTATTATGTCAAATACAGCTTGAGCACCCCTAATCTGAAAATCTGAAATTGGAAATGCTCCCAAATCCAAAATTTTTTGATTGCCTACATGACTGTGTGTAACACCTCACAGTCAAAACAGAGTCACACGAAAATATTGTATAAAAATACTTTTAGACTGTATATAATGTATATATGGAATATAAATTAATTTTATTTTTAGACATGAGTCACTATCTGAAGATATCTCATTATATATGTGCAATTATTCATATAATCCCAAATACTTCTAGTATCAAGTATTTTGGATAAGGAGTTCTTGACCTGAATTTTAATTAGATTAGATTAAAGCTATTATAGGCTAGCTCAGATTTGGGGGACAGAGATTGTAGATAGTCTCAGCCTCTCTATGGGAAGAGTCAAAGAACTTGTGGCTATCTTTAATCCAATGTACAATATTAGTGCCTTGTTATAAGTTTTGTACCAATAATCTAAATTAGGACTAAAAACAGAATGGATGCTTCAGGATGGCTGGAATGGAAACCTAGGGAAGATTAGTTAAGGATGTGTGTGTTCATTTCATACTGGAGGCTGTAGGAAGCCTATCAGAGTGTCTTCAAGCAAGTCACATAAAAAGCTTTGTACTTGTAGTAGGGATTGTGTGTGTGTATGTGTGTGTGTGTGTGTGTGTGTGTGTGTTGGCTATGTGCACCTCCCTATGTAAAATAAATAGCACATAATAGGGTATGTCATCTACAGCAGAGTCAATGTAAGTGCCTTCAATTAACAGTCTATCCCCTATCACGTTACTCTGCTATCTTTTAAATAAGGCTACCACTTACTTTGAGCCACTAGGTATTTTAATATACCTTTTATTATTCCATTTGAACACAATGATACTGCAACAGATATTATTACTGTCTGCACTTTAAAGAAAAGAAAACTAAGACACAAATAAGCAATATCACCCTATACAATGACTTAGATGGCAGAGCCTGGAAAACCCACTGAGGTCTTTTACTCTAAAGTCAATAATCTTTCAGTGCACTGTGCTGCCTAGTAAGCAGAAAGGAACAAAAGTATGTACATTGGACACCCAGGATACCTTTCTCCTACTTCATTCATCCATCCGCACAATACCGAGGCTGTGCCAAGAATGCTTTCACAGTGTCAGAATGTCCAGAGTATTAAAGAAAAGTCTGAGGAGAAAAGTCCTATTTCTATCCTTGGAATTCCCAAGTTTTCATTGTCCTAAGCATGACATTACCAATACAGGGTAAAAGATTGTTAAGTTCTACATCATATTTTTGATGCTTCTCCTGGCACCTCCATATTGCTAAAGAACAGCTGTTAATACAGTTGGAACTATGGTGTATACTTCGGTAGCTGACCAGAAAAGGATCAAGGATGGCACAGGTGTTCATTCCTTTCAGCATTTATCAGAAAGCTATGAATATGAGGGCATGAAAGTGGAAAATATGAACATGGGAAGAATATGTGTTTTTGGAAGGGTGAGAGTCACTTAGGAATTTGAAAGAATTCAAAGGTAACCCAACAAAGGAAGCTGTGGGGCTTGACTCAAGTAGAGTTACTAATCCTTTTATTTCTAGGTATTTACAGGACAGCATAGAATCCAGTGTATCAAAGCAAGGGAAGCTAGATTCCTTGGATAGACATATGGTACAAGATGAAATTATAACTATAGGAGGAGAATGTTACAGAGAGAGAAACGATAATAGAAATTGAATAAAAAGGAAAAAAAAGTGCTGGGAATGTGGCTCAGTGATAGAGCATTTGCCAAGCCTATGCTAGGCTCTGGGTTTGATCCACAGCCAGCACTGCAAAAACAACAACAAAAATACAAAAAAGAAAGAGAAAAATAACAATTTTGTGGTAAATCTGATTGAAGACACCAATACTACTGCACATTTTACCCCTCAAATAGTGTTAAGACAAGGTTTCTGCTCTGGCTAGTTTTATTCAACATTGTCCTAGAGGCTCTTGCCAGGAAAATGAGGAAAGGAAATGAAAACAAAGGCATCCAGATTGGAGAGAAAGAAGCAAATCTATCCCTTTTCAGATAACATGATCTTCTATATAAAAAATCTTAAGAAATCCACTCAAAATCAATAGAAATAATAAGGAAATTTGGCAAGGTTGAGGTTACTAGGTCAATACATTAAAAATTTGTATTTCTATATACTAATGATAAGTATTCTGAAAATAAAATTAAGAAAAGAATTCTAGTAGGCTGATTTAATCATTCTACAATTATACACATAATTTATAACATCACATTGTACAATTATTCTTTGTCAGTTAAGATAAAAATTCAAAACCAATAAAATACTTAGGAATAAATTTAACCAAAGAAGTAAAAAAAATGTATACCAAAAGCTATAAAACATTACTTAAAGGAATTAAATATGATCTAAGTGGAAAGTCATCTCATGTTCATATATTAGAACTTAGTATCATTAAAATAGTAGTAATACTCCTCAAACTAATGAATACAATCCCTACAAAAATGTCAGCTGACTTTTGTACAGAAATTTACAAGCTGATTCTGAAATTCACATGTAAATGCAAAGGACTCAGAATAGCCAAGTAGTTTTGAAAAAGGAGGATTTACACTTTCCAATTTCAGTACTACAAAGCTATGGCAATCAAGACAGTATGGTACTGGCATAGGGATGCACATATACATCAATAGAATAGAATAATTAAGTGTCCAGAGATAAACCATTGCATTTATGGACAATTGATTTTCAATAAGGGTGTCCAGATCATTCAATTGGAGGGGGGATTATAATGGCTTTTTACTAAATAGTGCTATAACAACTGGATATCCACGTGCAAAAGAATTAATTTGGACCTCAACTTATACCACATACAAAATTAACTCAAAATGGAAGAAATACTCAAATTATAAAACCAAAAATTAAAACTCTTAGAAGAAAATATGGGGGTAAATCTTCATCACTTTGGACTTGTCAATGTATTCTTAGTTATGATACCAATAGCATGTGTGACAAAAGAAAAATTAAATAAACTGGATTTCATAAAAATTAAATATCTTAATACCCTAATATACTGTATAATTTCAATGGACCAAATTAAAAAAATGTTTCAGCTTTCTCTAGCCTAACTAGGAGAACCAGTGTCTGAATTCCTTTTTCTTTGGCATCTGTGCCAAGTATTTCTCATTCCTTCCCTGTGGCAGGATTTTTATACTTACCAGTCAGCTCTGACCCAAGTCAAGAACACTGAATATTCCAGGGGCCAAACCTGTCACATCTTTTATATCATCCTATCCTCATGTTATATTTGTACAGAGAACAGTTCTTCAGCTCCTTCCTCGAAATATGTGTCAAAAGAAACTCAAAAAAAAAAAAAAGTCTGAGGCATCAGAGAAAAAGAGAAGTATTGGAGCACAAGCTGTATGTAGATGGGATATAGATGGGTGACAACGTTGTTCCCAATCCTTTCCTACAACTGAAAATATTCAAGGGAATCTAGACATTTTCCTTCCTACTTTCTTCTATTGTGATAAGTTGGAGAAATATTTTTAAGTCTTCCAATTAGAAGCTAATCTATTACCAATCCACAATCATAAACCTAAGGCATACTCAGCAAGAGTTGGCAACAAGAGAATGATCCAGAGCTATATCTATCATCTAGTCTAATAGGAACGAGTTCCAACAGTTAATTTCGCTTCTTCATGCTTTGTGTAAACTAAATTGCTTCTTGTTACATCCTCGGTGTAGACTGATAAGAGATACTGTCAATTTATATTTGGAATATAGTACCTAGAAGGAAACACTAATCGTAACTAGGATTTATTCAGGAAATGGTGGATCATTAGTCTCCAAGTATTTTAGGTCCCTGTATAGACAGAGTTTCCCAAAACTTCTCAAAGGATTCTTAAGAAAGGTGCATAAACAGTGGAAAGAGATAAATTTACAGCCAACACTTGCGAGTTAGCAAGGCCAAATAAATCTGACCAAGCCACCACCTTCCACAAGCTAACAGTGTGAGAGATTCATGCATGTACCACTAGCAAGCAGAGGCCCCTCCAAGAGGTAAAGCGCCTTGGAAAATAAATTTCCCATGAGACATCATTGCCCTCCTGCCCAGGCCACCTTACCTAACTGAAATTGATTGGAGGCATTCCCACATGTTTGCATTATCTCCGGGCTATTCCATCCTAAGGGATATAATGCACATCCTGAGCTTATCAGCAGTCCTGGAAAGAAAAGCATACGCATAGCTTAAAAAAAAAAAAAAAAAAAAAAAACTACAATAGTTTTTCTGTAACCCCATTACCCCTCCTAGATTAGCTTAGGTCAAATTCTGCTTCCTCCACTCCCAGTTTATCCTTCCTATTTTACTCTAAATTTTCTCTGGTGTTGCCAACTCAACAGGATTTATTTGCCATACCATAGCTGGTGGAGCACAATACATAGCAGAGAGGGAAGACTTATAAAGGAAGGGTAGTGTTTCAGTTCAGCATTCTCACTTCTGTGACCCAACCACCTGACATGCAAAACTTAGAAGAGAAAACAGGGTTTATTTGCTTATGGATCCAGAGATTTCAGTCCATACTAGACCAGCTTCCAAGTAGGAGCCAGAGCTACGAGTCCTCAGGGCATCATGACTGGGAGAAGACAGCAAAATGGCAAAAGGGTTATGTTCACAGGTAACCCTACCCAGTAACCAAGTCCTGCTTCCAATATGGCTGCCTTGTCTATCGCATGCGGTCTGTGGGACATTTTAAATCCAAAGCATAACAGGTAGTATTGGAAATTGACCCAGACCGAGATTTATTTACAGCCAAATTATTTTTGGCAATAACTTATATGACTAAGTTGGCTCCAACCTCTTCTAACTTGGTTTACGGTGAATAACAGTATGGAAACTGCTAATATTTCCTAAAATATAGCTTTTTCTAAGTATCAGGTATGTCCCTACTAGCTGGAAGTAGGTCACGATTTTTTAAACTACTTGGAGTCTACTGCCAAACTGAGATCTATGAAGAATATATACATTGAAGAGGATTCTTGTGGTGAGTAGAGCACCATACTCTGTCTTCCCAAAAAACAATGTTTCAGCTTCAAGCCACGCACCTCCCATCTTTGGCTCCTAACACCTTCCACTTATCTTTATCCCCCTTGAGTTTAGTTCATCAGTGACCTCACAGAATCTCTGTGGAAACCTTGTGGTAATTTGACTCTTTTCCAGTTACAAATCTGGGTGTGCTTGCCAACACTGTGTTCTAAGGGCAACTGTCTTACCCATAGCTCATTCTTACTATCTATCTTTTTTTATTTTATAACATTTGACCCTATCCTGCATTTAGCCCCAGCATATTGGACCAAACATTGGCACCTGACAAAAATACAATAAAATTCATTGATTGGCTGGTAATGGGTGACTTTATAGCCTCTCATGATGACATCAGATGGACAAGATTCGTATTTCTAGAGAAAAGACAAGCCAGTCCTTCTTGATGGGTTTCCAACTCCAATTTCCTCATATTATAATAAACTCTCTTTTTATTGTGAGAATTCAAGTGAATCTCTGACATTTGCAACCAAAAGAGCCTAATTATAAGATTATTATATTTGTGTGCCATACCACAGGCCACAGAAGGGACATCTGCCTTGAATGTGGATAAAGAAAGTAAGGAACAATTACATAGCAGGTGCTTGAATGATGGTGAATGAATAGGTTCCAGACCTCTGACAATTCACTTTTCTTTCCTCACTGAGAAAGATTCCATATACATTCTAAGAAGCTCAGAAGCCCACTTTACCTTGTTTTTATATACTATTGCCTTTAGATGAATTATTTAGGACAAAAATCTCAAAGTAGTCTCCAAGTTTGTCTACCACATGGAAACCAGCTTTTCTCAATATTCACTGAGGCTACAGAGGACACAGACCTTAAAAATACCAAAAGAGCCTTAGTAGGGAAATAAGGAGATGTTACTGACAGAGATAAAGGTTTCAGAACCTAAAAGGTTGACCAATTAAAGTTAGAAATTCCTTTCAGTGGAAAGCTTAAAATTAGAAAGCATTCATATCTGTCTCATAGTCATACAGGAAATGAAACTGGTCACCGAAAACCTTTCTAAGCTTTGGAATTTGTCCAGTGGCAATAGAACAATACTCCTGTTTTTCACCACAGATCAACTGAAATACTATGATAGGAGGAGGTAGCCTGGAATATACACAATGGGTGAAGACAAAACTGGAAGTGAAAACTCGGCCTTTTCCTGATGCAGTGTCTACCCTTTGTGGGAAGAGTAAATAAAGACTGAGCTTTCCCACAGAGGCCAGGGAAAAAAGAATGCAAGTTTATAAAAGAACATCGACTCTACTTTCCAACCTCCACATTCAGATCCCCGGTACTGGCAAGAACGCTAACTTCCCAAGCAGAAACTAGCTTTGGCCAAGTGCTTTTCTTGGCACAGCAGGGGAACCTTATCTTTTCAGCCTCCTTTCTGCTCAGGCCTTACCATGCTGAGATTATGAATTATCTCTTCTGGAAAGTCTTTTCTCATCATCCCCAACCCCCAGGCTAAATTATGTCCTTCTCCTTTTGGTTAGCATAGCACCTGGTGCTTACTCCAATGACTAAAATTGACTGTGATATATATTCTTCATAATGGTTTGTCATCTACTTTCCTCATTAGCGTGTGTGTCCCCTGAAGACAGGGGCCACATTTATCTTCATCTTTATGTCTTTGGTTTCTAGGACATAAGTGCTCAATAAACACATCCTGCTTCAGAGGATGTACTGCCTACATAACAGACAGCTTCCTTTGCACACACTCCCCAAGGGGGAAGCCATCTGAAGGGACTTCCATAGCAGAGTTGAGAGATCTTCCTAGCTATTCTATATAGTCATAGAACCTTAGAGAGGAAAAGGCCTACCCCAATCCCTTCCTATTACAGATGTGAATGTTGAGATTCTATAAGGGAAAGTTATATATTCAAGGTCATATAGCCAGTTACTGGTAATACTTTTTTCTCACTGAGTGGGGAGATCATCAACCCTTAGACATTTCTTTTTTTTCTACAGAGAGTTGTCTTTTAGCAAGAAAATCTCTAGCTGGCACTAAGCATTTTGCATGCATTAGATATAGAAAGACAGTACAACATGTTGGCTTAAAAGAATGGGTTATGGCTGGGCATGATAGTGCATGCCTGTAATCTCAGTAATTGGGAGGCTGAGACAGGAGGATCGCAGGTTCAAGGCCAGCACTGACAACTTAGTGAGACTTTAAGGAACCTATCAAGATCCTGTTTCAAAATAAAAAGGGCTGGGGGTATATCTTCGAGGTAGAACAACCCTATGTTCAATTCCTAGAACCACAGAAATAAATAAATAAAAAGAATGGCTTCTGGAGTCAGCCATGACCTAAGTTCAAATTCCACAACTGACATCTAGAGACTATGACTTCAGGCAAGTCACTTGATCTCTCTGTGCCTCAGTTATCTCATTTTAAAAATGGAAATAAAAACACTACTGTATCTTATGTAGCTGTTCCAACAATCAATGAGATTAATACACAGAAAATGACTGGTACATAAAAAGTAATCAACAAAGATTTATTGTTCTTAAACAGCTACCTCTCCCTATGGATCCTCTCCCAGTTTCTGCCTATATTCCCTGTGCTAATTTCTTTCTCAATTCTTTGTCTTCATAACAAACAGCTAAAAAGTCAAAAGCTGAACAAGGTTTGATCCCTGTTGAAGTTGTTAGCATGCAATTTCACACAGGTACCTGGCTAGAGACCAGGAATCCCTGCAAGGCATGAGTCCAGCCTCAGTGCATGTAGCTCCCCGCTCTGCTCCACCTGCACTCCCTCCACCCTTCATCCCTTTATCCTGCTTTTTAGACAGGTGAGCACATTATGTTGTAAACATACTTCATGGAGATATTTGAATTGTAACTGACTGCTAATTTTGATCAGAGCTGGAGAAAGATGCCCTGGAGGACACACTAAAAATAAAAATGAAGTCACACAGTAATTCATCCTCAATTATATTTGTCCCCCACAGTTCTTCTCATCAATCTGGGGCTGTGAAGATGTGCTACAAATAGCAACAGGGAAGCCATTTGCCAGTGCCAGGCTCTGCCACCTTCTGGAAGAGCAGGAGCTTATTAAAGATGTAGGTTCTTGGGATTTGGCCCAAAGTATTTGATTCAGGAACTGTCACCTAGGAATATGCCTTTTTAAAGTATCTTGTGATTTTGATACATCTGGTCCCAGTACCAACATTTAAGAGAAACACCATGAAAATGTTAAGAGCAGGAGCTCTGGTGGCAGAGAAAACAAATGGAAATCTAGCTCTGCCACATACTTCTTTCACATGTCATTGTTAGATCCCAGTTTTACTGCCCCCCCCAACCACACATAGAGAAGCCTGCCCAAACTGTATATGCTCAGCTAGGCACTCTCCTATTCTCACCTACCTCTAGAAAAGGAAGAATAAAATATTTTACAACATGTTATTCTCCTTCCTCTCCTACTATACATGGACAGATGTCTAATGGGCTGCTGTCTGTTTCCATTCCTTAAGTGCTTCCCACCATAAGAATACTTAATTTCAGCCAAATGTGGTGGTACATTCCTGTAATCCAGTTACTTGGGAGGCCAAGACAGGAGGATTGCAGGTTTGAGGCCAGCCGCAGCAACTTAGTGAGACCCTGTTTCAAAACAAAATGCAAATGAAATAGGGCTGGGGTGTAGCTCAGAGGCAGAACATCCCTGGGTTCCATATCCAGTACTACACACACACACACACACACACACACACACACACACACACACAACCCTAATCACAAAATGTTCCAAACGTGGTTGCTGTGGTTTGCATTCACTGCACTAACCAAGCAGAGATCTGGCCACTTGCTCAGCTTCTGCCCTTGTGGAAACCTCAACAGCAATACAAATGCTCAAGTGCAAAATATGAGACTGAACTTGAAGCCTTCCCTCCAGCTGTCCTCATCCTTCCCATATTCCCAAATGACTATTCTCCCACATCCTGACAGCTGTATAACCCCCTCCCAACTGTACCTTCTCAATTAGGTAGCTTCCTGATCTTATTCTACAACACTAGCTTCTTCACTGGGTGGTAATAACCTCCCACTTTGTTCCCACCCCACATCCTATTCACTAGTGCAACTGTCAAGTGAGTGGCAATTTTGTGGTACTCCCCACCCCCATCCCCAAATCCCCTGTCTTCTCATAGCTGCCATTCTTCCCTTCCAAACAGGATCACTAGGTAGCTCAAATTTACTACCCTGAGCATAAGAATAGTATGGGTTAATTTGCTATCAATTTGCAGTTCATTGCTCTTAATAGCAACTTCAACTCAAACATAACTCTGGAAAGTTTAAAGCCTACCCTGTGACTGTGTCTCAGTTTTGTCTTCCCAGGGAATGAATGCCCTACTTACCTCCCCCATTCTTTTAACCCCATGTCCTCTCTCAGAGTTACAGGAGAGGTCAGAACTGCTAGAGATGTCAAAATAAGATCAATGGAGTCTTCACAAAAAGGTTGCATAGATCTGACCTTTGAGAGATAGGTAATTTACGGGCAGAGATGTAAGGAAAGGGAATTCCAGAAAGAAGCAACACCATGAACAAAACTCAGCAGTGTTACTTAAATTTTAGTGTGCACTGGAATTGTGCTGAGAAATGATAAATAAGACATACAAGAGAGTAGTTACCTTTGCAATGGGGATCAGGGAATGTAATCAGAATACAAAAAAGACAGATTTGGCCTAAGTCAAAGCATTGAGGCATCTGCAGTAATAAACACCACAGGTAATTCTTATGCAAATGGGTCATAGACCACTCTGAAACACATTGCAATAACATTTCTTTATGAAAGCTAAAAAGAAAAATCAAGAGCACCAGAGCATAAAG
This sequence comes from Graphiurus murinus, assembly GCA_004027655.1. Lineage (NCBI taxonomy): Eukaryota > Metazoa > Chordata > Mammalia > Rodentia > Gliridae > Graphiurus > Graphiurus murinus. The sequence continues at coordinate 115,110 of PVLC010000588.1, forward strand.
CCCAAGACTAGGAGTCAGAAGCTCTGGACAATATTCTCTGCTGTGTTCCAATTTGCTACATGAGTCTTTACTAGTATGTTAACTTCCTTGAATATCATTTCCCAAACAATCATTTTTATAATCCTTGCTCAGCATAGTAAGGATAAATGATATGTCTGCTGAAACATTTTGGAGGGCTTCCCAGGAAACATGGTTTCCAGAGAGCATTTTTTTTAATTGACACATAATGAATGGGTACAAAGTTACAGTTAGATAGGAGAAATAAGTTCTGGTATTCTATTGCAAAGTGGGGTAAATATAGGTAATAGTAACTATAATAACAACAACCACCATACATGTCAAAGTAGCTAGAAGAGTGAATTGAGTGCTCCCACCACAAAGAAATGATAAATGTTTGAGGTGAAAGGTATGCTAATTACCCCCACTTGATCATTACACAATGTATGTATGTATTGAAAAATAACCATTTTTGGAAAGATGGAAGTGTTCCTGGAATCCAGTTATTAGTGATCTGTCTCCAGTGGCAGCTTTCTTTCTGTTTGGAGCATGTAGCACTAGGACCTTACATAGGAAAAAGCATTTCTGCCTCCCTGAGTGTATTAAATTCTGTCACCTTAATGAGCAAAAAATATCCAAGGTAGTGGTTCCCCTTTGGGTTGATTGGGGCAAGGGAACATGAAGCCTTCCACCTGCTGCTGTCTATATCACTATCACAATGAGAAAGGAGACTGGAGATTTGGGGAGTCTGCATTCTTTTAAGCACTCCAGGTGATTCTGATACATTCTCTGCTCTAGAAGGCTTCTTGGCCTCCCTCAAGTAACCAGATCCAAGATCTTACACTTTTTTCCTGCCAAAAATTTTCTTATATTTACTTCTCACTTATTTCGTCTTGGTTCAGCTCGCATTGAAGATAGAGGATAATTCCAAGCATCTTGCATATGTATGCACATGGGAAGGTGAATAATGACCATGTTCTCAGGGACTGGAGGAGCCAGCTGGTTGGAAACTTCAGCATCCCCAGGGTTGAAATAATCTTCTGGCCAGATGTTTCCCTCACCAGTTGGAACAGGGCACAAAGGTCCCAGTGGAAGGCTCTCTGGGCCCTAGGCTCATCCAGCTGGATCAGCTGCAGGTGGAACAAATGGGACCCAAGGGCCCCATCAGGTCACCTTGCTGAGTATGACTCAGGCCAGCAGCTCTTTATTTCTTCCTGTCTCTCTCGCTTCCCACCACTCATCTCTGTGGGCAGTTGCCAGACTGGGGAACAAGAGTCAGGCAGGGGGAGGAGGTAGTTCTTAATGGATACTCCATCTCTTCAGTGGTTTGGGGTCTGGCAGAGATAATCCAGACCTGAAACAAATTGGCTCCTCCCTGATGAGTTTCGGTTAATGCACTAGCTGCCGAGAAACAGCCAGGCCCAGAGCAGCAAAATCAATTCCCCACAGCTACACAACAAGCATAAATTTAACCCCCACCGCTCTTTCTCTTGTGTCTTTTATCCATGAAACCTCCAAATGCTGCCCATGTTTGGCTTCTTGTCACTGGCAAAGCCTATCCCTGAGGTCAGATCCAAGATCCTCAAAAAGCAATAGGTAATGGTCATGTGCCAAGCTCCTAGAAAATATGCCACATCCAAGCAGTTTTCATTATTCTTTTACATCTTATAGAACCTTGACAGCCACTAGTCTCTAAAGAGGAGGCCGGAAGGGCTGTTAGCTGGCTTGTGTTACAGATGGGGATGTTGTGGAGGTCTGGGAATCTATTCCAATATTATTCCCCTCCTTGGGTAAACCTGGTAGCACACCCTTTTTCTCCATTCTTTCTAGGACTACTGACAAATGACTTTATTCTTGAACTTTAAAGATGCTCATCTATATTCAGGAAGCTGAGACAGGAGGATCACAGGTTTGAGGACAGCACATGGTAACTTAATAAGAACCCATTTCAAAATAAAATAGCACTGGAGGTATAGGTCAGAGGTAGAATACCCCTGGGTTCAATCCCCAGTAATACACACAAGACACTCATCTAAATATCAACATTGTGACCATGTTGCTGTGAACAAGGGTCTTGGGGAATATAGGATGGCAGAATCTTTTGAGACTCAAATGATATTCATGTTTTGACTTTATGTTACATCTGACACTCAGCTGAAGTTCTATCTCACTCAGGCTGGGAATATCTAAATCTCCATCACCTTCCCACATCCTCCCTTGACAATTTCCTTTGAATTTCTAGAACTAGAAGTTGAGATAAATGGAAATGCATCAGATGGAGAACTATGATGTTCTATAAAAGTCTCAGTCATACCCCCAAGAGGAAGCAAGCTGGAAGTAGGAGTATTTATTTATTTATTTATTGGTACTAGGAAACTGAATTCAGGGGTATTCTACCTCTAAGCTATACCTCCATCCTATTTTATTTTATTTTTCTTATTTTGAAACAGGGCCTAAGTTGCTAAGAGTTTTGTTAAGTTGCTGATACTGGCCTCGAAGTTGTGACCCTCCTGTCTCAGCCTTCCAAGTACTGGGATTACAGGTGTGTGCCACCACCTCCAGCCAGAGCTACTATTAATGCTTGGAGTCCAATAGAGGCCATTGCTAATGGCCTTCTGGTTCCTGCCACTTAGCCTCTCTTCCTTCTTTGTTGGAAACTGTTAGAAATGTAAGTGAGGATAGGTTACCACTCTTAGTTCGGGGTGGGGGTGGTAATAGCACTGCATAGAATCCTTGAAAACAAGAAAAGGATGTGAACTAACCCAGATCTCACATATCCAACTTATCCCAACACACACTAGCCATGTATTCATTCTTTCTGCAGTTACAGAACCCCTGCCCTGTGCCAGGCACTGAGCTGGGCCCTGCGACCATATGTATAAATTATAAGGGCCATTCATCTCTTCTGTCAGACATGTCACTTACTGAAATAATGTATCCATAGAAGTTCTGAATTAACTATATCCCTCAAATACAAGTGAATGGTGAGGCTAAGATTCATTTGTGATAACCATGGAGTTTCCAAAGGGAAATAAAACCATTGGCTTAGATCAATGTTGGCATCAATGTTGGTGCCTTTTCAAGAGGAAGAAAGAAATTAATCTAATTCTAGTTTTTAATGTGGCTAGAAAACCATTAATGGCTAAAGAGTAGGAAAAATTAGAAATATGTGTGGCTAGAATTTTAACTCAGATTTGAAACATTTACAACAGGTCTAAGCAAAGAGGGATCCAGAAAATAATGCCTTAGCTAGCACACAAAAACAATCTTGTTTTTTACATAAACAGGCCAGGAAATCTTGGTATCTTGGTCCACAGTTTCTCAGAATTGGAACTATTGGCATGCTTACCACTAACATCTCACCCCAAGACCAACTTAATGCAGTCACTGGAAAGAAGAAAGAAAATTCAGAACTGAACTATATCACCAGGGAACAAATTCAAAGGGACTGAAGCACGGGAAAGGACATGTTATTTGCCCACCACAGCCACAGAGCAAAGGGGTGAAAGAAACTATAATAGAATAAAAGAATAGAATAAGAGAATAAAAGAAATGTTAATAGAAGTTTCCTGGATCTAGTCACTCATACTGTGAAGATAATAGAGATGATAATGTTAATGAATTGGCTAATGATTCTAAAACTGTAATAACAACAAACTTTAGCAGTGGGTTCTACCAGCATTTTTTTCTAGTGCCCCATCTAGGTGTACAAAGCTGCATATGCATAGGATATTTGACTATCTACATTTATTTTTATCTTCTTGGATAGTCCAAATTAAATGGCTCCCATTGCCTTCAGGAAGTCTACCATTTTTGCATTTTGCTCTGTTCTAGCCCATCCATATACTGCCAGCATCCCAGGCTAGCTGCACTAAAATTAAGGGGAGCATTATAAAAGGAAAGAACAAGTAGGGTGGATTAGGGCCATGAAAAACCTGGGTAGCCTCAGATGTAGGCCAAATAAGGAATCACCTACAATAAAATTGCAGGTACCAGAGAGACTATTAGAGATGCATATCTTTGATGAGGATTGGTAGTAATTAGTATCAGTGTATATTTATCAGATCAGTGTCCTCTGAGGTAACTACCAGAGAGCAGGTTTCTTAGGGAGCAAGTTTATATTGGAGAAAAAATACTTGAGTATATGTTACTGTGACTGAAAGGAAGGCAGAACTAAATATTATTCTTTTTAATTTTTTTGTAGATAACTGTTTTATTGCAGTGTACCTAACTGTGTACTCTATAGTGAAGTGGGATTTTTACTTTGCTTTTTATTGCAGTGTACCTAACTGTGTACTCTGTAATGAAGTGGGATTTTTACTTTGCTTTTTTTTATTTTTTATTGACTCACAATAATTATACACATTTATGGGGTATAGTGTGATAATTTGATACATGTGTAAAATGTATAATAATAAAATCAGGGTAATTAGCATTTCCATCTCCTTAAATATTTATCATTCTTTTTATTTTGAAGACCTTTATACTCCTCTCCCCAAGTTTAATAAAATATGTAATAAAAAGTTGTTGACTGTAGTCAGCCTACCAGGCTGTAGAACAGTAGAAGTCATTCCTCCTATCTATTTTGATACCTATTATGCTGTCTACCCCCTCCTCAATCCACTTCCTAATCTCTAGCAATCACTATTCTACTATCGTCTTCTTAGAGATAAACTTTGGGAAAATATTCTTAAATGCCCATTGGGTGACAAAAATAAAGATTAAAAGATACATTTGAACTCTGCCTCTTAGTCAATTTTTCTGTAGAAAAGAAAAACCCTTGATGTAACTTATATTTTGGGAACCCTTAGACTAGCTATTTAAAGAAAAGTCCCCATGCATAACCTTAGTGTTAGGCAAAGTGGAGGAGGTGAGGATGGATCTCCCCATAAGGCCACACTCTCCACATCCCCCACCTCAAGACTTCCCTACTTATTCAATCCCAGTACACAATCTTACCTCCTACAAACTGTGCTGCGCCCATGCAACGTCCCATCATTCTGGAGATGAGTTCCTCCATGCAGCAGCCCAGGACAGCAGCCAATGCCACTAAGAGAAGCAGAGCACAGCCAGCCCCCGTCACCACTGTGCACATCTGCCAGGCCAGGCTCGGGATGGCACTAAAGCTGGCATAACGCCCACACTCTTCCACCATGATCAGACTGTGCCCCTCTCCCCGGACAGGATAGTTGCACCTCCGGAAGGTGCTAAATGACACTGGCTTCCCCAGTTGGGATCCAAAGAGCCAGTATGGCAGGAAGTAACTAGTAGAACTTGCCACAGCAGTAACAAGAGACAGGAAGGCCCAGAGGGTCCCCACCAGGGTCAGGCTGCTCCTCATGGTTTCGAGTTTCACTACAGGGATGGGGTGATGAGTTGGATCACAGCACCAAATGCAAAAAGTTACCATGTAGGTTCTGACGACCTATTTTTCATCCAATTGGTCAGCCCTGGGATTCATTTATGTGCCACTTGACCCTTGCTTCTTAATAAGATGATTATCTTGAAGACCATTCTGGTCCTTGTGGAATTCTGTTCTCCATGTTCCTTTCCTTCAGCCCAGTTTAGAGTTCTACAGTTGCCAGGCTGCAATAGAAGAACCATAGAACTGAATTAGTGACTCATCTGCCAATTCATATGCAGCCTAACCAGCTAGCTTATAACTCCTGATATATAGCAGTGAACCAGTAATGGTGAGAATTGAGTCTGAAGGAAAGCAAGGCTGACAGGGATTCCTGTTGAATGGTTATATGGGCCTAGAGGCCTGGAAAGAGGTATCATCTTGAAATGATCAGAAACAAAGTTGTTTTCAGAGAGTGAAGGCAGAAGGAAAATGAGTTACAGAGACATTTTATGAGAGACCCTATAAGGGGGTCAAAGAGCAGGTGCATTCACCATGGGGTGACAGGATGTTGTTTCCATTTGAGTCAAGTAGGATGTCCAACAGGATGTCACTAAGGACTTTTCACTGGGATACATCAGCCAAGTTGAAATGGGTAGAATAAAATAATAGGTGTCTAGTCTGGTGCCCTATTCCTGTCACTGAGAGAGCACTATTCAGTCATTTTTTTAACACAATTAAAATAGGAAAGCTGGGCATGGTGACACATGCTGATAATCCCAGTACTTGGTAGGCTGAGACAGGAGGATTGTGGGTTCAAGGACAGACTCAGCAACTTAGCAAAACTCTCAACAACCTAACAAGACCCTGTTTCAATATTTAAAACAAAAACAAAAACAAAAACAAAAACTTAAAAAGGGCTAATGGTATACATCAGAGATAGAATACCCCTGGGTCCAATCCCCAGTACCAGAAACAAAGAAAAAGAAAGAGGAGAAAGAAAGGAAGGAAGGAAGAAAGAGAGGGAGGAAGGGAGAAAGAGAAAGAGAGAAAAGAAAGGGGAGGCAACTTTCCAATAAACAGCAGTTAACTCTAGACTGGCAACAAAGAAAAGCTTCCTGCCCTCTGCTGGATATAGTCAAAGAAGCCTCCCATCTCTCTGAAACATCAGAATCAGACATTCCTGGACATATTGCTGCAAGGACCCTCCAAAGTCCTCTTTGGAACAAGTAATCTCAGATTTAAGATGCTGAGAGATTTTCCAGATCTAGTCTCAGTCCGGCTCACAAATGGCTTTTGCAGACCCTTCTGACAAAAATCAACCACTTCCCTCCCAATCCATTAATCTGCCATTGCTTACTGGCCAGTTCCTCTCTTAGGGTGGCTAGAGACCACACCGCAGATTGACGACAGCACGATGAATGCCTCCGGCAGTCAGATGGGGGAGTATGTTTCAGAAACTTCCCCATGATTCATCACCACTGATCAAAATTACAGGTAGTAATGTTGGGGAGGGGAGGTGGTATGGGAGGATCAAAAGCAGGAGAGGTACAGGAAGTAGGTGTATGGGGGTCCCACATTGCCAAATTGGAATAATAACAGGAGCAAGCAGCAGTCATACTCAGGGTCTCAGCTATGAGCCCTTTCACAAGAATCATCAAACAGTGCCTGGCACAGAGTAGGCATAGCACTTCATGTTTGTTTAATGAAACCCCTTCTTAGAATCATCCAATTTCCAGACTGCCAGGGACCTTAATGAATCACCTAATCCAACCTTCTTATTTTACATGGGGCAAAGTTTGGCCCAGTAAAGGGGGAAGTGATTTTCCCCAGTCACAGTTAGCAAAAACCAGAAACCTGATCTGCAGATTCCTAGGCCAGCACTTTACCATCACACAATGTTAACCTCTTTCCTCATAACTTTCCAGATGGGAATTTGGAGAGGAAGTGCTTTACCCAAAGGGAAATGGCTAGTGAGGTGCTCTGGCAAAATGCAGCCCAGTTATTTGATTCTTAGTACAATGCTCTTTTTTTTCTCTCTACCACAATTCCCCTCTTGATACATATGTATTTTGTACTGTGTGTTTTGTGCAGGAAGGGAACAGAGATCGTAAATTGCAGGTGCTTACTTTGGAATGTTAGGGTTTGGGAAGAAAGTGCCCTGAGCTAGGCCCCTGGGAATGCAGCTCTGTGCCTGAGAGTGGAGGGGGAATGAGAGAAAGATGTGATGAGGGATTGAAGGCAACAGGAGGAGGAGTGGAACTAGCTTTGAGTAATTGCTGTTAGCAGGTATGCCTGGCCACAATGAGGTAATGCTTCTGCTTGTTATATTGGAGTTTGTATGATTATGAAAAGCACAAGCAGCCCTCTGTTCTGGACTCATTTCCTGATGAAGAAGCACAAGTCAGAGGAGGAGAGGAAAAAGCTGATAAACAGCTACTGGCAGCACCATCACAATTCCTTCTGATTTCATTGTTTCCTGTTGCTCTGCCCAACCATCTTCTTAGGTTGGTAAGGAAGGGATTCCACCTTGGTTTACAAATGAGCGGATCAGATCGAGGATCAGAAAGTCAAATGACTTGCCTACGGGTAGGCAGTGATTCAATGGCAGAGCCATCGTTTCCCACTTCCCCACCTGTGGCCATCCCCCATAGACTTATCTCACAGTATTGCATTGCCACCCTAGCAGTATTTCAATTAAGAGCCTCCATGGTTTCCCATCCAGAATTTCAAAAAATGTTTAAGGTCAGGGCAATAATTAGAGGGAAAGACAGGGAAGGTAGAAGGAAGGCCAGTGTCTCCAGACACACTGTGTAAACTAGGAAAATAAGAGCATTAGCTATTTTAAGCTGAGCACTTGTGGTCTGAACTAACCCCATATGTCCCCATGAGCATCATCATCTTGAGATCAAAAGATCCAGTGAGACAACCAGTAGGAGGGTCAGAAAATCTAAGACAGAGAAAGAAATTCTATCAGTGAGTGGTACTCAGACTACAACAGAAAAACAGGTGAGAGATTCTAACGTAAGTTGGCCTCATCTGTGACAAATAAGGTTGTTAAAGAAACTATTGTAGCCGGGTGTGGTGGCACATGCTTGTAATCCCAGTACTTGAGAGGCTGAGACAGAAGAATCTGGGTTCACAGCCAGCCTCAGCTACTTAGTGAGACCCTCTGAAACTTAGTGAGACCCTATTCCAAAATAAAAAATAAAAAATAGGGCTGGGGATATAGCTCAGAGGTAGAATGCCCCTGGGTTCAATCCCCAGTACCGCAAAAAAAAAAAAAAAAAGTTCTATTTCACACCCAGCTACTCTGGTACATGGTTAAGGCCTTTTGACCATGCACTAAACTCATAACCCCAGCCCTGCTATTGTTAACCAATAGTTCATTTACCTCCCATCCCCTGCCTCAGCTGGGAATAAAATGCCACCATAGCTGACCACCTCTATTGAGTGGGAAGAAGGAGGGCCAAATGCTTCTCCACCCACTTCAGAGGAGGTGGGAGGCAACATGGTATAGCAAGAGTGTTTCTCAAAATAAGGATTCTCAGAATCACCTTAGATGCTTGTTCAAAATACAAACTATGACCTCTTATTCTCAGATTCACTGTGAATTTGCATTTTTAAAGCCTCAGTTTTCTGATTGGTAACTTATGGTCAAGGAATACTGTTTTAGTGGAAAGAGTCCAGATTTCAGAATCAGATCTGAGACAGGCTCCTGACATCTGCTATTTAGAGGTGATGTGAACTTCAGGCAAATCACTTAAAATCTCTGAGTTTCACTTTTGTCTGTAAAATGGGGATGACGGAACCTACAGTTCAAGTGCAATAGCATATGTGGCATATATAACACCAGGGTAGGTGTCAATTCTCCTCACTTTTACCAGAGAAAACCAGATTCTCTCCTAAGTCATATAGAGGACTTGACATCATAAAGAAGTGGAACATCACTCTTTTCCCCCTCATCCCAAGACCACTCACTCTATTGGTTATTACTCCCCACTTCTAGGTTTCTTTCTGTTTTTGGTTTCCCACCAGAAAACAAAACCACTTCGCTGTGTGTTCTTTGCAATAATGGATTTGTAGTTAAACTATTTCCAGTTTTTCTGAAAATCATCATTTCCAGCACATAGTAGGAACTGATAAATATCTGGTGAATGAGTGCCATCTTTTATTTCCAGCCCTACTTGCCTCAACATCTGCATTTCAGTTTAGCCTCCTCACCTACTTTCAGTCCCATAATCACAATTAGGCAAGTCTATGAGACTAAGCTAGCACATCGGGAAACCAGATCCATTTTTACTTGTATAGACAAGTTGGAACAAAATCTCTCTCTCCCCTCCCAGAGGCATGTGCTTCCTCTCCTCAGGTTACCAACTCCCTCAGGGAAAGCAGCTAGCACTTAACCCTTAGGTACTCAGACCTTGTCAATATGAAATAGAAATCCAGCCCTGATTTCTCTCTGTCTCTGTACAAACAACAGACCATGAGGAAATAAAAATACACCGAGCTGCCCTTGGGAAGAAACCAGCTTCTCTGAGCTTTGAGATGAAAGGACAGGAAGCTGAGAAAGGAAGAGGGGAGGAGGGCTGGGCAAGGGGACAGCCAAGCAGTTTCTCATCCAGCTGTTTCAATTGCATTTGGCCCAAGTTCATATTTACCTTCTGACCACGAAAGCTGGCTGACTTGTTCCCTCTCTTCAGGCTCAGATCTGAGAGACAACTTCTCCTCACAGCTTGTCAGACAAGGATGGGAATCCCAGCTGCTCTTCGCAGTGATGCCTGCAAACCTTGCTTTACCTTTGGGAGAGAGGGGCGGAGTCCAGCCTAATGGGAATTAACTCTAACCACGCTGGAGGCTTCAAGCCCAGTCTCAGACATGCAAGAACTTGAAGTAGAAACTAGCTTAGTGGGCACTGAGTTCTGACCTCACAGCTGCCAAGTCAGCTGTGTGTGTGTGTGTGTGTGTGTGTGTGTGTGTGTGTGTATGTGTGTGTGCGCGCGCATGCGCGTGCCCGCACTTGAACTGTATCTCCATCTCATTTTCTCACCTGCTGTCCAACTGTCTGTTGAGAAACACAGGTTCTCCTTAACTTTCCTGCAAAGCCCTAAATCATCTCCACTGCTGAGATTAAGCAGCAGACCTATATGACTGGAAACAACTGAGAGAACCCACAGATGAATGGAACAAAGCAGAATAACTCTGTCCCAGACTGATTTCCATCATTTGATGGGGATGATGTTCCAACAGAGAAATCTTTGACTTCACGACGTAACAATATTTAAGAAATCATTGAAATCACACATTGAAAGGGTTAAAGGGTACCTTTTCAAATAATAACAGTACCATGGAAAGTTAGTCTAATTTATCCCAAAGCATCAGTAACTGATTTTCTGTTTAGGAAAAGAGCTGAGAGATCTGGAGATGAATGGAGTTTTACCTGACACTCTGCTCCAATCTGATGTCATCTCTCCCATCTAGGAATGACCCTGATGCTTTATGTTTATTTAGGGGAAACTTATCTTCTACATTGTACTAAAAGTTGTTTGCATATGTGTCTTACTTCCCCTCCTAGATGCCTTTTGAATGGGGAGCCTGACTGAACAAATTAAAATGAGTTGGAAGAGTTGGGTGTGGTGGTGTACTCCTGTAATCCTAGTACTTGAAAGGCTGAGACAAGAGGATCCTGGTTTGAGGACAGCCTCAGCAATGTAGTGAGACTCTCAGCAACCTAGTGATACTCTGTTTCAAAACAAAGAAAGAAGTAGAAATGCCATGAGTTCAATCCCCAGTAAAAACAAAATAAGTCAGAAGAAGAAGTCAAGAGCATACTTGACTGACCCAAAATATTTGTGCTACTATAATGTCCCTGTTGCTTTCCTAGAATGTCATAAAGGTTGTCAGGCCCATTTTCCAGCATTTTGTGGAAACAATTCAGACTTTAAGAGTGAATGAATTAGCAATTTAATACATTCATCATGTCTTAATTTTTAATGAAGTTACTAAACTTTTTCCTGCCTGCTGTGGATACAAGAACATGTCCTGTATTTTATCACTGATGAAGCCTTATATTCATGCTTGCATTTGTTTATCCAGCTATTTCCCATTAGCAGTTTTCAACCATTTTTTCTTCCTCCATGCACTGATAAACCACACTTCCCTCTGAAATAATAGCTTACTGAGGCAATCCTGGGAGAGGGACAGATGATCTCTTGGGTAAAATGTCAGACTTTCAGCAGTGTAAGCTCCCCAGATAATTTTAACAATCTCCCACTTGTCCTTTCCTTAGGAATCACTGTGTCAAACACAAAGCTATATGATAATATGCTTATATTATCATATAATATATAATATTTATATATTATATATATATATATATATATATATATATATATATATATATATATATATATCTGAATCACTGTTTCAGATATAGGGCTGTCTATATAAAAAGAAGTGCTAGGCTCACCTTCATGAAAAATAAGCCAGTATCAACAGACTTATATTAACCATGTGTGAGATGTGGCTAAAAACTTTGATGTATGAAAAATAGCTGATTCCACTCTATGCACCAGTAAATCTAGCCTTTCACTTAGTGGCTATACCTGTCATTTGGGGAACTGCATTAGTCAGCTTTTCATCACTGTGATCAAAATACCTGACAAGAACAACTTAGAGGAGGACAGATTTGTTTGGGTTCACAGTTTCAGAGAATTCAGTCCATGCTTCTCTGGCTCCATTACTTTGGGCTTGAAGTGAGGCAGAACATCATGATGGAATATATGGCAGAGAATTGCTGCTCAGTTCAGGGCCGCCAGGAAGTAGCAAGAGAGAAAGACCTGGAGAGAAGATAAACCCTTCCACACATTCCCCCAGTGATTTACTTTCTCCAACTAGGTCCGACTCCCCAGTATTCATTTCAGTTATCAATGGAGTAATCCACTGTTGAGGACAGAGCTCTCATAATCCAGTCATTACCTAAAAAAACCCAACATGGAAGCTTACTGCATTGGGGACCAAGACTTCAGCTTTTTGGGGAATATTCCAGATATTCAAAACTGTAACATGAATTTATCCCTATTTGGAATTCTAAGAAGAGGGCTTTTTGGCTTTTTTTCCCCCACTGGGGATTCATCTGAGCTACATCCCCAGCCCTTTTTGTATTTTGAGACAGGGTCTCACTAACTTGCTGAGGGTTTTGCTAAGTGACTGAGACTGGTTTCAAACCTGTGATCCTCCTGCCTCCGCCTACAAAATACTTGGGTTACAGGTGTGCCCCACCATGTTCAGCTGAAGAGTGCAATTCTACTTCCCTCTTTATAACCTCTTTTCACTGTGTTTCCAGTTCCCTTAAGTGGAATAATGTGGATACTTAGGTATATACTGAATAATAATATTCATTGGGCAAAGTTTAATTTTCTGTTTTTAATTTGACAGTTGATAGTTTTCTCAGAAAAAAATGCTTTCATGTTGTAGTTCTTAATATGTTCTCAAATAAAAATGTTTTTAGCCAAACTTCCATAAGATCACATGGCAAATATTTAGAAGGTGATGTTCTTTGTAATATGTTTAGGGAATCGGATAATTTATAGTATTTCTCATAATGTTAAAATAGTTATTGACCAAAGAATACTTAAATTCTGCCTTTGATCATTCTGCAATAAGAGATTCTGCAAAGTCAAGATAAGGTGACAAGAGATTCTGATACATACTACCATCCCCATCCCTTGTTTGCCAAACATTGCTCTATACAGTAGCATTTTCCAAGCAGGATCAACACACCCACAATGTTTTGCAGTCTAGACGATGGGTCAGCAAGCCAGAACCTGTACGTGCCAAATCCAGTAGCTGTTTTTTAAAAGTTTTATTAGCACACAACCACAACTTTTTCATTTATGTATTATCTATGGCTGCTCTCAGGCTACAATTGTAAAGTTGAGAAGCTGTGACAGAGATCTTATGGTCCACACAGCCTAAAATATTTATTATGTGGCTTTTTACAGAGAAAAGATGTTGACTTCTGGGTTAGACCCACACCATTAGATTATAGTAGAGACATGTTAATTGTTAATAGGAAGAAGTTGAAAAGGAAGGGGGAAAAGTTAAATAAGTAGAAATGATGCTTACATTCAGCCTTGTTAAGGTGCCAGTTAACCCTTATCAGCTTTTTAAAATCTACCGCCTGGAGTTAACAACACACTAGTGTTGAGTACAAGCCACATAGCCAGTAGTTTTGTGAAAATTTTATTTCTCTGTTAACTACCCTTTGGACCTGCCTTCATGTTATTTTCCAATATATTTTAAGTTATTATTTCCTCTTTTGTTAGCATATTTCTTCTTTGGTATCTACTTCCTTGTTTTGTCTTTTTAATAACATTCCTTCCTTGGTACTGGGGATTGAACACAGGGGCCCTCTACCTCTGAACTACATTCCCAGCCCTTTTATTTATTTTTTTAATTTGGAAACAGGGCCTCACTAAGTAAGTTGCTGAGGCTGGCCTTGAACCTGTGAAATTCCTGTCTCAAACTCCCAAGTACTGGGATCACAGGCAAGCACCACCATGCCCAGTATACCTGTTTTTGAAGTCATGTGTAGAGTCCCATTGCTCTTGAACTTTGGGAAGTCTGCATATAAGTACTTAAAAACTTTAAACCATGTAGATTCCATGACCTCTTACCTAAGCAGGGTGATTATAGAAGGTACTCCTTGCTGATTTATAATTTTAGTTCTGTACTAAAAAAAATCAGAACTGACAACTTTTTGTTGAATTTTCTTATTAACCTCAGAGCATGAAGTGATGTTGTTAACTGATGACATGGTAGACCAGTAAGTGTTCAATAACAGGCTTCAGTGTTCAGAGGGGATGCAAGAGAGCCCCAATTTGTGGCATTTGGTGATTCCCACAGTGTAAATATTCCTACTGTTTCCAGTTTCAAGTTACCAACTCAATGTCAATGAAAGTGGAGTTGGGAAGAAATATCTGCAACTGGCTCTCACAAGTTGGTATAAGCTATCTCTAGCAGACCACTGAAACTTAGATTCAAAGAATTACATTAGGCTTGATTTATGTAGAGTTTAAGCTACATACAATATTAACCAAAATAGGATAACTATCACAGTTATTTCATATATTATACACAGGCTTCTTCCCCACTACACTAAATATTTGCTGGCACCGAAACATTTAAAAAATGTTTTACTGGGCACCAACTTTTAAATTTTTGCAGTGCAATTTGTATGTTATTCAGAAGTAAGCCAAAAATAAATTTCTCATGAATCTTGCTGTCTGCTTTAACAGCTTTTGAAGTAAGATCTTTATTATATTTATAACAGATGAAAATAAACTAGAAATCTTAAAAAAAACACACAATATATCAAACTTTTGGTCCAAATTGTATAGAGTAAGTTAAAGTAAATTGCATTATATTATCCACTTTGAGTATATCTCTGTATGCATATTTATATTGAAATACACTTAAAACACAAATTTGGAGAACATTTCCATCAAGATGTTAAATGAGACTCTTTAAAAAGTCCTCTATACCAGTAGTACAGAGATCTATCACCCATGCCAATTCTTACATTTCTTGGAGAAAGGCAACCAGCCAATAATTTCTTAGTGCCATGGTTTGAATGTGCCTCCTCCAACATTCAAATGTTTGCCAGTGTGGCAGCATTAAGAGGTTCAGTCTTTAGGAGGTGATCAGGCAATGGAGTCTCCTCCCCTTGTGGACAGGACTAAGGACTTTATAAAAAAGGATTCATGCAGCATTCAAATCTCTCATTCTTCTGACTTCAGTTATGTGAGGACATAGTGCTTATCCACTCTGGAGGTTGTAGCAATGAGGTACCATCTTGGAAATGGAGGGCAACCCTCACCAGAAAACCAATCTCACTGGTACCTTGATCTCAGGCTTTTCAGCTCTAGAACTGTGAGTAAATACATTTCTGTCCTTCATAAATTCCTCAATATCTGGAATTTTGCTTTTTTTTTTCTATAGCAATACAAACACACTAAGACATTTACTAATCTTCACCATATGCCAGGCACTGTGTTAAGTTTTGGAAACACAGAGCTAAGAAGATAGAGTCCATGATCTCATGGAGTTTACATTCTACTCAGTGATATGGGAAGGATTAAACAAGCAAACAAACACTATAATGACAGATATTAAGGACTCTGAGTGATTTAAAAATGATGATATGATTGGACAATAGAGATGAGGTAGACCTATCTCAAAGGGAGCAATCAGGAAGGCTTCTCTGATGTGGCATGGAGCTAAGAAACAAAAAAAAAGGGAAGCAGGGAAGAGCTGGAAGAAGCTGAGAGAAGACTGAAAATTCAAAGGCTCTGATGAGGGAAGGATCTTGGCATGCTGAGAAACTGAAAGGTCAGGGGGGCTGGAGTACAGTTAGCAATGAAGCAACAGATGCCAGAAACAAAGATCACACAATAAGAAAAGCCCTATTCAATGAACTACAGCTTTGTTCTCTGGATAAGTATTTGGATGTTATATTAAGACCATCCTTGAGCACATTTAGGCAATTTGTCTAGTGACCTGCATTATAAACCACGTTTTCTTGGCAATAATGAGTAAACCAACTGACAGTCAAAAAAAGTCTTTCACTCATTCCTGGGATGCAATTCTGCTTTATGGGGACATTATAGGCACACTGATGACTCTAAGATATCTTGTACTTAGAAGACTTTCCTAGAAGGTTGTCATCAAGAATATTCACTGGGAGCCAGGCATGGTGACACACATTTGTAATCCCAGTACTTGGGAGGCTGAGACAGGAGGACCACAGATTCATGACCAGCCTCAGCAATTCAGTGAGGTCCACAGCAACTTAGTGAGACCCTGACTAAAAATAAAAAATGAAAAGGACTGAGGGTATAGCTTGGAGATAGAATGTCCCTGGGTTCAATCGCCAGTATCACGAAGGAGGAGGAGGAGGAGGAGGAGGAGGAGGAGGAGGAGGAAGAGACTTGCTGGGAATTGTAGGCAAATATTGCCTAATCTTTGCCAACAGGACTTGCCTTTTAGGGAGTAATCATCCCCTAGATTTGAATAGTAAAGTTGATTCTCACACTGACTTTATGGAACCCCCATTTACAGAGCAGAAAACTAAGGCTTAGACAAGTTAAATGACTTCCCCAAAGCCTCTGAGATCTGCTAAGATATGAATGAGAGGTATCATGGAAAAGGAGAAATGTAATCAGTATGAATCCTAAATTTCTGTTTTTTAGAAAATAGGTACCCAGAGATAACCTTGTTTAAGATAAGAATAAAGGCACATAGCAGTATACCTGCCTTTTGCCTCTTATCCTTGATAAGGGACTGTGAAAATCAGTAAATAATTGAGTTTGGCTTGGTTATTAGGTTCATAGCACCTGTGAAACATCTTGGTAGAGATGTGTAGTAAGCATGTAGTTCTATAGGTTCAGAGCTCAGGGGCAAGTTCTGAGCACTAAGGGTAGATGATATGACCTAGGGGTTTGTTAAATACGAGGGCCAAGGACAGGAGCAACCCTGAAAAACACTCATGCTTAAGGGATGGGTAAAGGGACAAGGACTTGTGAAGGAGATGATGGTTGGTCAGTCCTCCTCTTACACCACAGCCTCTTAAGGACAAGATCTGACTCAGGAAGAAACTGACTGAGGGAGGATGTGGGGATATGGGGGTAGTGGGTTGATGGGAGCAAAGTGGTTACAAATACTTCCATTCTAATTGCTTTATCGACCAAACACTGACCAGAGATAACCAAGCATGAGCTATGAGAAACAAATCTTACTCAGA
Organism: Graphiurus murinus; assembly: GCA_004027655.1. Taxonomy (NCBI): domain Eukaryota; kingdom Metazoa; phylum Chordata; class Mammalia; order Rodentia; family Gliridae; genus Graphiurus; species Graphiurus murinus. Next base: position 132,251 of record PVLC010000588.1, read on the forward strand.
AATGCAACTGCATTTCCAGCTTGTTTAACAAGTCTTTTTTCATTTTTAATGAGTTCTAAGGGGCCACTCAGTAGCTGACATTTGCTGTGCTTGGCAAAGTGCCATCAACTCTAGTATTACCTGGTATTCTTTCTTGACTGTAGACAAATTTCAAGAAATGACAGGGAAGGTAGAATCAAGTTCAAGTACCTTGAATATGACCTTGAGCACCTCTATGCCATCAGTCCCTTGTGTCTTTCTGCTTCATTCTTGTGAGACACCACAAGCTAAATTAATGCTATAGAAATGTCTCTACAAGTCAGATTCCCTGTTTGACCTTGTACGGTCACTTTTACCTTGCCCAAAGCCTAATTTTTATCTGCAAAAAAAATTTAGAAAATTAAAAACTATCCTTGTATACTGAGAATGAATCATTCGTTTAATTGCAAAATGATTTGGAGGACAATATTAGTATTATTAATATTTGTTATTATTAATTAGTGTTTATTAATTATTAATAGTGTTATTAATTTAATATTATTATTTTTATTGACACTATTATATTATTGTTAGTATTACTACTACTTATAAGACCATTAAATTAATTCTACACTGACTTATTGACCACCTGTTATGCATCAAACACTGGAGAACACAGGTAAAAGAATAGACAAAGCCTCTGCTCTCAAAGAGATTACCATCTAGTAGGGCAAAAAGCCAATAAAGAAAGTGAAAATTTAATGTAGCAGAGGATAAGTTATTAAACAAAAATAAACTTTGGTCTTAGAATAGAGTGTTGGAGTGGGAATTGAGACAATTTTAGATTAGATAGGGTATTTAAGAGAGATTCAGAGGTGATATTTGACATGTGACCTAAAAGATAAGAAGGAAACAGCCATACAAAGAACTTAAGTAAGAAAATTTCAGGCAGAAGAAATAGCCAATGAAGAGTTGCAAAAGGGAAGTCTGAGATTTTTCTAGAAGTTAGAAGTATGCTCCTAAGACTTTTTTATTCTTTATCTGGTATATTTAGTGGTCTAAAGAGACAAAGTTTGGGTAAATAAAGGATGTAAATGGCTACCTTTGAGGAGACAGGCTGAGTATCAGAAACATCCTGTCTGTACTCTTTTTTAAGGCCACTTCTCTGACGCACCTGAGTTCCTTGAAAGAAGAGAGGAAGAGTGTGTTCATCATCAAGGTTCCAGCTTTGTTTCCTTCATCACAAGGAAAAAAAAATTACTCTTGAATTGCAGCCTAAAGATGTCTTAGTTAGCAATCATAACTAACAAATAGTAATCATTCACTCTCTAGTAAGAGCTATGGTAAGTAATTTTACATACATAATTTCATTTGATATTGACAACAAGCCTGACTCTTTGATTATTTCCTTTTATGGTTGGAAGAACTGAGGCACAGTCACAATAACAAATTGATTCTAAATCACTCAGCTCTTGAAGTTATCTTCAGTCAGACCCTGCAGATCTTATTTTTGTCTTTTAACTTTGTTTAGTGTAGTAAAAAAAATGCATAACATAAAGTTTATCATGTTAATCTTTTTTTTTTTTTTTTTTTTTTGCGGTACTGGGAAGATTGAACTCAGGGGCATTCTATCTCTGACCTATACTCCCAGCCCTATTTTTTAGTCTTTATTTTGAAACAGGGTCTCACTAAGTTGCAGAGTGCCTCACTAGGTAGCTGAGGCTGGCCGAGAACCTGGATCCTCTGGTCTCAGCCTCCCAAATGCTGGGATTACAAGTGTGCACCACCACGCCCGGCTATGTTAATCGTTTTTAAAGTGTACAGTTCAGTGCAAACTATATTTGCATTGTTGTGAAACAGATCTCCAGAATTTTTTTTTTTTTACAAATCTGAAACTCTATACCCAGTAAGCCCTTTCTTTCACCCTCTCTCTAGGCTTGGGTAACAACCAATTTATTCTCTGTTTCTAGCAGTCAGACTAGTTTAAATATTTTATATATGTAAAGTCAAGAACTATTTGTCTGTTTGGAACTGGCTCAATTCACTTAGTTTAATGCCCTCAAGGTTCATCCATGTTGAAAGATAGGACAGGATTTCCTTCCTTTTAATGCAGAATGATATTTCACTGTGTGTATGTGCGTATGTTTACCCACTCTTCTGTCATTGGGCATTTAGATTGACATCACCTCTTGGCTATTGTGAATGGTGCTGCTTTGAACATGGATGTGTAAACCTCTCTTTGAGATGCTGCTTTCAGTTTTTTTTAATATAAACCCAGAATTGGGATTGTTGAGTTATAGTAGATTTTTTTTAATTTTTGAGAAATATCCATATTATTTTCCATAATATTTGCACCATTAACAATCCTAGCAAGAGTACACAGGGTTCTACTTACTCCACATTCTTTCCAACACTGCTCTGGCTAGGACTATCCATACTATGTTTAAGTAGTAGTGGTAAAAGTGAACGTCTTTGTCTTGTTCTTCATGTTAGAAGAAAAACTTTCATCATGTCAATGAGCATGATTTTAGTGTGAACTTTTCATATGTGGTTGTTATGTTGAGGCAGTTCCATTCTGTTTCTAGTTTGTTGAGTGTTTTTGGTCATGAAAGAGTATTGAATCTTGTCAAATGATATTTCTGCATCAGTTGAGATGATCATGTGAATTTTGTCCTTCATTGTGTTAATGTAGTTTATTACATTGATTGTTTCTTCATTTCTTGAACTGTCCTTGCATTTCAGGAATAAAATGCAGGGACTATTTTTAGTGTACTGTTGTATTTAAATTGGAAATACTTCATTGAAGATTATTTCAATATTCATCAGGTATATTTGTTGGCAGTTTTTTTTTTCTCATGATGATTGACTTTGACATCAGTGTAATACTGACCTTGTGGAATAAATTTGAAAGTATTATCTCATGTTTGATTTAAAAAATATATATATATATATATATATACTAGTGATTGAACCCAGAGGCATTCTACCTTTGTGCTACACTCCCAGCCCTAATTTTTTAATTCTTTATTTTGAAACAGGTCTCACTAAGTTGCAAAGGCTTCACTAAATAGCTGAGCATGGCCGCGAACCTGCGATCCTCCTGTCTCAGCCTCCTTCCCAAGTACCGGAGTTACAAGCATGTGCTACCATGCCTGACTTTAAAAAGTTTTAGAAAGATGTGTGTTCATCTTTAAATATTTGGTAGACTTTTCCAGAGAAGCCATCTGGTTTTGAAGTTTTCTTTGTTGAGAGGCTTTTGTTAATGATTCAGTTTCCTTATTTGTTTTTGGTATATTCAGATCTCTCATTTCTTCATGATTCATCTGTGGTAAATTTTGTGTTTCTAGGAATTTATACATTTTTTGAGATTAACAAATTTGTTATCATATAATTGTTCACAGTATTCTATTGTAATTGCTTTATGTTTCTGTGACATCAGTTGCAATGCCCCCTCTTTCATTTTTTATTTTACTCATGTGAGTTTCTTCTCTTTTTGTAATCTGGCTAAAAGTTTCTCAATTTTGTTTGTTTTTAAGTATCCAACAATAGACAAATGGACAATAAAAATGTAGCATATACACACAATGAAATTCCACTCAGAGCCGGGCGTGGTGGTGCACACTTTTAATCCCAGCATTCGGGAGGCTGAGCCTGGAGGATCCGGGTTCGCAGCTAGCCTCATCTACCTAGTGAGGCACTCTGCAACTTAGTGAGACCCGGTTTCAAAATAAAGAATAAAAAATAGGGCTGGGGGTGTAGCTCGGAGGTAGAATGCCCCTGAGTTCAATCCCCAGTACCGCAAAAAAAAAAAAAAGAAAAAAAAATTCCACTCAGTCATAAAGAAGAACAAAATTATGTTGTTTGCAGGAAAATGGGTGAAACTAGAGAATATTATGCTAACTGAGATCAGCCAGTCTCAGAAAGTCAAGTGTCCTATATTTTCTTTCATATGCACAAGTTAAAGAGAAAATAGAAAACAAAAGGGACTTCAGTCAAATCAGGAGAGAGACCAATAGAATAATGGAAGGGGATTGGGAAAGGTTGTTGAGGAAGAGAGAAAGGAAAACTGATGAAGGAAGTGGAAGTGGTTCAAATAAGGTTATATCCATACATGAAGATATCACATCAATCTCACCACTATGTATGGGGGCATAATGGGATGGGATGCTGAAGGAAACACACTAAGTACTGTGTGCATGTATGTTTGTTTAACTTTGAATCTCACTATGATATATAATTACAATGCACCCATAAAAGTATTTAAAACCCAACTCTCTGTTTTTTTCGTGTTTTTCTTTTCTCCATTTCACTTATCTATACCGTAATATTTATTACTTACTTCCTTCTACTAATTTTTGATTTAGTTTGTTTTTTCTAATTTCCTGAGGTATAAAATTAGATTATTGATTTGAGATCTTCCCTCTTTCTATAACTTTTCCTCTTTGCACTACTTTTGCTATATCTCATAAGTTTTGATATTTTTTGTGTTCATTTGTCCCAAGATCTTTTTTAATTTCTTTTATGACTTCTTCTTTGACCCATGTATTATTTGAGTGTGTTGTTTAATTTTTCATATTGTATCCATCAGTGTTCTTGCATTAATACTTTAAATATCTGACCACATAACTTAGAGGAAAGAAGATTTATTTTCTTACAGTTTTGGGCTCAGTCCATTGTGAAGCTGGGAATTATGGATCTCAGGGCATGGAGGAGAGAAAAAACATGGGCTGTGTTCACTTCATGGAGGCCAGAAGCAAGAGAGAAAGCAGGAGGAGGAGAAACTCTATATAATTACCAAGGCTGCACCCCCAGAGACATACCTCTAGCCACACCCAATTGGTCTACCAGGTATCACTCAGGTAAATCCATTATGGATTTACCCACTTTGGGGATTACAACCCTCATGACTCAATTACATCAGTTCCAAACAATAATTTATGAGCTCTTCAAGGGGCCATTCTATATGTAACCATAACACATGTATTTGAGAATTTTCCAGTTTTCCTTCTGCTATTGATTTCTAGTTTCATTTCAATCATCAGAAAAGGAGCATTGTGTGGTTTCAATCTTCTGTTGTTAAGACTTATTTTGTAGCCTAACATATGGTGTATTCTGGATAATGTTCTATGTACACTTGAAAGAAATATGTATTCTGCTACTGTTGGGTAAACTATTTTGTATACATCTATTAGGTAAAATTATTCTATAGTGCTGTTCAAGTCCTTTGTTCAAAGAATATGAAAGTGTTCATACCCTTTGTATGTACCATTGTATTATTCTCTCTCTCTCTCTCTCTCTCTCTCTCTCTCTCTCTCTCTCTCTCTCTCCCTCCCTCCCTCCCTCCCTCCCTCCTGGGGACTGAACCCAGGGGCATTCTACCTCTAAACTACACTCCAGTCCTTTTTACTTTTTGTTTTAAAACAGGGTCTCTCTAGGTTGCTGAGAATCTTGATAAATTGCTGAGGCTGGCCTCAAACCTGCAACCTTCCTGTCATAGCCTCACAAGTATTGGTATTACAGGTGTTTGCCATCACACCTGGCTCTTCTTTGTTTCTTACACTAGTTTTTCATTAGAGTTTATTTTGTTTGATATTCTTTTTTTTCAGAGACATGGGCAGATGTTTATTCAGGAAATACACATTCAAGGGAGAATGTGGGCCATCTCAAGGAGAGAGAGAAACCCTTTGGGAGTGGAGGACTTTTCCTTTATGGGGGACTTTCATTAAAGGTGAGCAGAAGGTATGTGGGGATGACCTCAATCCTATAGTCACAAGGTGATTTAGGATGTTCCTGGTCCTGACCTGCACTGTCTTATTATTATGCATTCTTCTAAACTAAGAACAACCGACAATGTTGAGGAGATTGCTCTCTTGAGTAGTGCCCAAGGAGATTCCTCTTTGTATGATATTCTGATATTAGTACAGATACGCTATTTTCTTTTGATTTCCATTTGCATCAGAGCCCTTACATTTAACCCTCCTAATTACACACAGACACACACACACACACACACACACACACACACACACTTTGTATTACTCTTTTCTGGCCCTCTGATGCTTCTCTCTTGTGGAATAAGAGAGGGAGCTTTTAGTTACTTCTAGAAGTTAGGTATGTGATACTAAGATATTTTGTTATTTCTCCAGTAAATGCAGCCTCCTCAGACCTTATGTGTACATTCATGAGACCACTTGTCTAAAACATCCTACTATTCCTATGGAAGCACCTGGCACCAATGAGATGAAACTCCAACTTCTCGAAGCCTTCTCCAAGAGTGTCTGATATGGCTTGTTACTGAAATTAAGCACAGCTTAGAGGACTCCTAACCCTTTCAGCCTCTTCCTTAGCCTTTGCCAATAGTGTTCCATGACCTTAAAATTTAGAGTTAGCTGTAGTCAAGGTTGGGGGAGACCTTTGAGGTCTTTCCTGTGAGACAAGGAAAGGAAAAGTAAAACATGAGGATTCTCATTAGATCTGTAACCAATTTCTCTGAAAGTCAGATCCTCTAAACACTCTGACTTCAGAGTAAGCCTTTTACCCATTTCTAAGTGCCTGGTTTACAAGGCCGTTCTCCGGTTGTCTACCAAGTGGAACCCTTCAAAGTAATCTCTTAGAGCACCACCTATAGGATAGACCTCTCACAAGCCAGGGAAATAGTCACACAACCAGTTGGCTGTTATAGCTAAGTCTTTACAAATGACACACTCTAGTTTTAATATCCCCTGTGTACATAACCAGCTGCAGTTCTCACTGACTTTCCCCTTTTACAGAGGGGCATCTTCCCATAAATGAGAATATTCAGATTGGCCATAGCTGGCTATGTGCCTATAGGTCTTTGATAGGAAGAAGTCTAATAATAGAGTTTTATGTGAAAATAGAGAGCTGAATGACATCAAATAATCATGAGGCATCCCGTTGATTAATGGGGTAATTGTACTGAAGGTCATCTGGCCCGAGTTTAACTAGAAAACATCAAAACATGAGTTGTTCCCCAAAGCAACAGCTGCACCTTCAGAACTTCCATTTTAGTCCAGAACAAGATGCCAATCCTATGTTTGACTCTTAGATGGAGTATACCTTTAAGTGGGACTTGTGTCAGCTTTTTTTAGTGTTTCTCGTAGCCTGCTTTCCCCTTCTTTGTAGGAGTTTCAAGTTTCCAGCCTTCTAGCACTCTAATTCCTATTCCAAGCAATTTCTATAGAACTTGATCTTTCAATACACAACATAGAATAAACAAAATGCAGGGTTTATCAAACCATATGAGTATAAGCTCCTGGTCTCCCCCTTGAATTTTCTGTCATGTACTTTCCTTCCTTCCTTCAGGCAATGATGGGGAATTTCAAATATTTCTCCTTGGAAAGAAAGACCCATATTAAACATATTAGATCATCAAAAATGAATCATTGGTAAGATTGACACAAGAGATCAACAAAGAAAAGATATCATCAGGAAAGAAAAATGTCTCAGGTAGATTTTAGCATGTGTTTGGGGTACATTTTTGTTGATGTTGCTATTGTTCAATGGCTTTCTTCCCTTTCTTCTGAGAGGAAGTTATTGTTATCTTTTAATAGAAAATAACCACTTCAGCTTTGCTAAAGCAAGCATTCAGGAGGGATCAGAAAGGTCAAAAGACTTCCTCACTGATGGTTGCCTATTCTGGGCCCACCACTGACCCTGACCTTGGGTCGAGCCAACAGACTCTCTGATAGGGATTTGGCCTTCCTGGAGACCTTCTGTGTCTTTACTTTTGCCAGCTCCTTGGCTGACCTCTTCCATCAACCCCTTTCCTCCACCCCACCCCACCCACAAAGGAGTCAGTACTTTTGACATTTCCCAGGCCTCACTGTGAAAAGCACTGGAGACACAAAAATTTCTGTTAAAGCCTGGCATGGTGGTACATGCCTGTAATCTCAGTACTTGGGAGTCCAAGACAGGAAGATAAGTTCAAGGCCAGCCTTGGCAACTTAGTGAGACCTTCAACAACTTGGTAAGATGCCGTTTCAAAATAAACAATAAAAAGTGCTGGGGATTTCTATCTGAGAGGTAGAAATCCCCTAGATTCAATTCCTAATACCAAAAAAAAAATTATGTTAAGTACTCTGACATCACACACACACATAAAAAAAACAATGGCCTTCATATGTATTCCCTAGAATTAATGTTTTGTTAGTATTTATTTTGTTTTGAAAATGTTTGTTTTCATCTTTTGTTTAAAAATATATGTTTGGTTTCATCAACAGTATTTCATGTAATTGGGCAAGGTGAATTCCTGTAGGTTCTAAAATCTTAAAAGACTTTCTTACAAGTCTAGACTTGTTCTTTTTTAAAATGCCTCCATTCCCGTGCTAGGGATGGAATCCAGAGCCTTGCACATACCAGCTAAGTGGTACCACGGAACTATATTCCCAAACAGTTTAACTCAGAATATGCAGCTGTTCATGAGACACTGTCTAGACCTCAGTAATACATGATGAACACGTATGCCAACTAACTCTTATCTATTCTTTAATGTTCAACTAACAGCACACTCTGCCTCCAGGCTCAGGCTAAGGGACTTTCTTCAGGACAGAGTGGGTACTCTTGGACTTTGCAAATTAAAGTATGAATAGCTGGGAGGACTTGATGGAGTATAATTTTTATTCATTCTTTGCCCCCCCCCCCTTTTTTTTTGCAGAGGGACCACTTTCTTATCTTTGAAACAGTTAGTTGGTATAAGTGTTTATCATGTATTACTGAGGGCTAAATGGTCTCTCATGAACAGCTGCATATTCTGAGTTAAACTGTTTGAATATTAAATCTTAACATCAAGCCTAGTCAATGGACCCTCTGAATAAGGAGTTTACCTTCCCATAAAGCTGTCTGAATTTGAGCTTTATTTTGGTACTGGAGATTGAACTCATAGGAATTCTAATACCGAGCTACACTCAGAGTTATTTTATTTTGAAATAGAGTCTCACTAAGTTCCTGAATGTCTCTCTAAATTGCTGAGATTGGCCTCAAATCTGCGATTATCCTGTCTCAGCCTCCCAAATGATGGAGTTAAAAGTGTGCACCACCACACTTGACCTGACTTTGGGCTTTTTAATTAACTGGAAGCCAGTCCTTTGGCTGACCTTTTGCTTGGACCACCACAAGAATAAGTATTCCTAACAGATGATCTGGGCCTCACTCACTTAAGCCATAAAGTGTTTTTCTAAGTGACCTGGCACCACACAAAAGAATGAAAGACTTCAAGTGTTAGCTTACAAAGATGCTAATAGTTACTGTATTTTTTAAGTTTTATATTTTTTAACTTTAGTTTCCACAATAGGACCTCAGTCAAACTGATGTAGGACAGAAGGAATAAAATTTAGGCAGAAAGGAGACATTGGGAGGGAAGGGAAAGATATAGTTTTAAAATCTGGGGAGTTCTAGCTGACCCCACCCTGTAGGGTGTGCTCAAAATCTTAGAAAAGTCTAAGTGGGCCACACCTTTTTAAGGTCAGACACATCTTGAAACACCCATCTTGAAACCTGAGGAAGAGGAGGGCCCAATTTGGACCGCCTACCTGTCGTCCACCAATACCTGAAAGAAGGAGGAGGTCCAGACTTCTTCTGTGCCCACCTCTCTTGAAAGCATATAAAAGAAGGAGTAATAGCACGCCTTGGCCTCTTTGGACCTGGGAAGCACATCTGGACAGGAAGATGTCGGCTCACCTGTTTTTCTCCCCCTTTCCTTATTTTCCTAAATAAATTCCTACTTTTTGTTTCTAAATGGCACGTGTTAAAATTCTTTTTATCACGGATGCCAAGGACCCACTAGTGGGACCGGGTTATCCCACAACATATAGTGGGACCGGGTTATCCCACAACAAAACTGTTGGCTAAAGTGAATGAAATATTGCTTGTCCTAAGCGTTTCTCCCTCATCAATTTCTGTTTGTATGTATTTATTTATTCATTTATTTCTAAGGATTAAACACAGAGGCATTCTACCACTGAAGTACAACCCATCCCTTTTTATTTTTTATTTTTAAACAGAGTCTTGCTAAATTGCAAAGGCTGACCTTGAACCTGAGATTCTCCTGTCTCAGCCTATTGTTATGCTATCTTTAAATAACAGTATATTGCTACCCCTATGTCCCACTTTCTGTTTCTGGAAAGTTCTCCCCTCTGGGCAGGTATGTGACTTAGAATGCAAGTCCTAGATGGTGTGCAAGGAGCCTTGGCCATAGCTTGGTAGTGAATATGCTAAGAAGACGCATTTCTGAGCCCCGAGTTGCATGGAAATTCAGTGACATTTTGTACTGACCTTCTCACTTATTTACCAGCCCAAGATTTCAAAAGAAGGTCCAATCCACCATTAGAGGGTAGAAGCACCTGCTCGGATGAGAGGTGACAAGGTTGACAAGGTTCCAAGTATGCTAATGAGATGACTGGTGGCTGGGCATCCCAAATGGCTTCAGGATGGAGGCTGGTCACAAGAAAGACCAAAGTATGATAAGGTTGGATCTTAAGCCAGGTGTGGTGGCGCATGCTTGTAATCTCGGCATTTGGGAGGCTGAGACTGGAGGATCCAGGTTCGAGACAAGCCTCAGCTACCTAGTGAGGCCCTCCGTAACTTAGAGAGACCCTGTTTTAAAATAAAGAATAAAAAATAGGGCTGGAGGTATAGCTCAGAAGTAGAATGCCCCTAAGTTCAATCCCCAGTACCAAAAAAAAAAAAAAAAAAAGAAGGTGGAATCTTTCAGCCCCTGACCCAACCTCAGGGAGAGAGGATGGAAGACATAAGAAATCGTGTCTATGTAATGAAGCCAACATAAAAAATCCACAAAGGATAGGGTGTGGAGAGCTCCCTACTTGCCCAACATTCGGAGAGTCCAAAAAGGCAAGGAGGCTTTGCTTGCCTCCCCACACCCTATGCATCTCTTCCACGGGACTGTTCATATATACCCCTTGCAATAAATGGGTAGATAAAAGTAATGTGTTTCCCTGAGTTCTGTGAGCTTCTCTAGGAATTTCATCTGATCCAAGGAGGCAGTTGCAGGAATCCCAATTTGTAACCAGTGGGTCTGAAGTATGGGTAGCAACCTAGAAATTATCATCCCTCCAAATGACACCAGTAGTTTTCTTGAGCCTTTTTCAATTTGATTTTTTTAACTGATACATAATAATTGTACATATTTATGGGGTACAGTGTGACATTTTGATTCATGTATATCTTGAGTAATGATCAAGTCACAATAATTAAGATAACTAAGATCACCTTAATCTTTTATCATTTTTATGGTGGGCATTCAAAATCCTCTTTTCTGGCTCTTCTGGCTATTTTGGGATACACAATGTATTATTGTTAACTATGTGTGCTGTACAACACCAGTTTTCTTTTTCCCTTTGGCATTTTAGATGGGTATGCTTTCAGTGCCATGCTCAGAGTGAACTGAGTGCTCCTGGCCAAGCAAACCTTACTCTGGGGCGGCCTCTGACTCAGATTTGCCTATTGCTAGCCTCCTACCCTGATCCTTGCCCACCATGAACAAAAACTAAAATCCCCTCATGCTCTAGAAATTAAAATAGTGAAATGAAGGAATCAATGACCAACAAATTAGGATGTGGCAGTGCCCTGTTTTTATTGACTTTTATTTTTGTTCTGTTTTCATTTCTAAATAAAGGAAATAGCTTGTGTCTTTTTTTTTGTTTTGTTTTGTTTTGGCACTGGGATTGAACCCATGGGCATTCTACCTCTGAGCTACACTTAGCCCTTTTTATTTTGAAACAGGGTCTCACTAATTGCTGAGGGGCTTTCTACATTTCTGAAGCTGACCTTGGACCTGTGATCCTTCTGTGTAAGCCTCCCAAGTACTGGGATTACAGGCATGTGCCACCACACCTGGATGTATTTGTGTCTTTTAATGAAAGACAATACCTCACAGTCAGAGAAAACATGGATGCATATTCTGCTCATTTTGTAATCAGAACCCATTCTTCCCCTGACCCTGGTTCTAGCCAGTGGATCTCCTAAGGAGGGACCTTGACTTTCCAAAGACCCTTCACATTTGGCTTTGTCATTCACTAGTAGCCAGTTTCTCGACCAAGTCTATTTCTTGGAGTCACTTTCTTGGACATCACATATTGACACAAGGATCAGTGTCCATGATGAGTCACTTAAAGTCAGGGATTATTCTGTTAAATATCCCAGTGCTAAGGCTGGTCTTGAACCTTCTAAAGGACTATATGATGTATCTCAAGCATTACCTTTAAAAGGAATACTTCTTATTAGTCTTCACTTTTGGAAGTTTGTGTTTCTTTTCTCCTCCTATTTAGAAAAGAGTCCCTTCAGTCATCTGGTCGGCCAAGGTAAAACCTGATATCTCATTACATCAACTTGGAGACTCTCTCTTCAATGTCTCACAGTTCTGTAATAAATTACCAATAAAGTTCTGTCCCCAGAATAAGGTAAAACTGAGCCTCTAGCCAACAACCTTTTCTTACTTTCTTTCCTCTGTCTCTGGTCATTTGCTCGAATGTTACTTTCAGCTTTATCCCCAAAGAAATGCACAAATATCTGGGCACAGTGGTGCATGTCTGTAATCCCAGTGATTTGGGAGGCTGAGACAGAAGGATCACAGGTCTGAGGCCAGCCTCAGTAACTTGATGAAACCCTGTTTCAAAATAAAAAATAAAAAGGTTTGGGGTGTAGATCAGTGGTAGAAAACTCCTGGGTTCAGCCCCAGTACAACACACACACAAAATGAAAAACACACACAGATACACACACATTGTGTTTTCAAGAAATTGTAAGTCTCTCACATGCATGTAGGTATACAAGACTGAAAGAACTGCATGTAACAACACTTCTCAGTAGTTTTTCCCAGTGTGAGAGGAATGAGCAGAAGGAGTCATTGCATTTTTTTCATTGTAGGCTCTTTGTTTGTTTGTTTGTTTGTTTCCTCCCTGGGATCTCCATTTTCTGTATTTTCAAAACAGCAGCACAGGTTCTTCTTTTGTGTCTGGTAAAGCATTGATTGGGAAGTTTAAATGTTAAAAACACATTCATTTCTCTCTTCCCTTCTCTTTAAATATGTTTTGTTTCTTCTTTAAATGAACAGTCAATTGCTTTTCCTAGCTTACCTCTTTAGAGATAACCTCAAACAGAAAGCCATGTTAACTTTTGGAGTCAGGCAGAGGTAATCCCCCCCACACACACACACGCATATAGTTATAAATAATGGAGAAGGTATCCTGTGGAAGACCTCTCAACTTTTTTTCTATTTTTTCCTTTAGTGGTAAAAAGAAGGAATTCTGATATTTTAAACAATAATATCCTTTTGCAGCTAACTAGAACAAATATTAAGCATCCATTTTCGGGTGGGGAAATTTTCTCACCAAAGGCTCCAAATTTTGCAGCCTTAAATACTTTAATCTGAAAACACTGCTTCTCTGCACCATGAATCAAACCAATGAATGTTATTAACCAGTAGCTTGCTTCTGCAGAAGTTGTTTGCATTTCAAATTTCTAACAACAAAAGTAAGTCTTTTGACTTAGTCCTTTTCTTTCCAATCCCACGTGTAACTCTAGTTTCCTGTATTCCTGATAAGTGCCCCCTACCAACTTCCAGAAGTCACTTGAGCCATAAGTCTTCTGTTATTTGTTCAAAAATCACATGTAAGAGTGGTATCCTTTTTACTTTTCTTGATCTTTTAAATTTTGTATTTATTAAGTTTTTATAATTGACTTTTGTTTTCTTCTTTTGTTTAAGCAATAGTCCCTAAGTTATAAGGTCAGCAATGGTGAGCTTATTTGGATCTTGAAAGTCAGAGATGCCTTTGCTAACATCATCTTGTTATTTAAATAATAGCTATTATTTACAGCTTCAAATATATTTTTGTTTTCTGCTTCTATTTCATCAATAATCCATTAAATTGTGTGGTCTGTCAAGGTGATATGCTGTGGGTTTTGAAAGCTTGAAGGTGTACTCATCAACTTCTGCCATTCTGTCTTCTTTAAATAACAGCACACCCTCTTCTGGGTCAGACCAACCAACCTTCCTGTGGACAGCCCTCACAAAAATTGTCCTGGGCTACCAATTTCTGAGACCTCTACCATAAAGCAAATAAAAATATACCTCAGTAAACTTTCTATGAAGTCAGTTACATGAAGGTATAAATGGTTGGAAGGGCTCAATGTCATAGCCCACCATTTTGTTCATCCCGATCTTATTTCAGTAAGACCAATGAAACACATCATGTCATGGTAGTGTAAGCATGATAGGTAGTGTAAGCATGGAATGTATACATGAGAGTTAGAGATTTTCTCATTGATTGATACATATTATTCAGCTATAAATGTTTTATTCCTAGCAATCTTAATTTCATTCTAACCAATGAACCAATAAATAGTAATCTTGTCTTCCTGGGTCCTTTGCTCAATTGTGTGTGTGTGTGTGTGTGTGTGTGTGTAAATCTAGGGGCTGAACCCAGGGGCATTCTGCTTCCGAGCTACACCTCCAGTCCTATTTTTTTAATTCTTTATTTTGAAACAAGGTCTCACTAAGTTGCAGAGAGCTTCACTAAGTAGCTGAGGCTGGCCAGGAATCCGGATCTTCCAGTCTCAGCCTTCCCAAATACTGGAATTACAAGCGTGCGCCCCTACACCCGGCTTCCTTTGCTCAATTTTTATCATGGGAAACCAACATTGTTTCCATTATTTTCCTTCTTTTAAGCCCACCCACCACCACAGAGATCAGTATTTACAACCAAAGCTATAAACCTCCTCTTGTGAGCCACTTCAAATGTAAAGTCATGTGTCAGTTATCTGGAAATCAATGAAGACTGTGATCAGCATCATGTATCACCCTTTTAAAGAAGTGCTATGTTATAAAATATGAATGGAATAAAATATGAAACAAATATATAAGTTTCAAATTTCCTTAGCTGGGCTTGGTGGGCATGCCTATAATCCCAGTACTTCGGAGGATGAGATAGAAGGATTGAAGGTCTGAGGACAGCCTCAGCAACTTAGCAAGACTCTGTTTTGAATTAAAAAAAATAAAAAGGGTTGGGGTGTAGCTCAGAAATAGAATAACCATGAGTTCAATCTTCAATACCCCCTAAATAAAATAAAAAGACAACACAATACATCCATAGCAACACTCCCCATGCCACTTAGAAGTGGAATGTACAGATTTGCCTTTGGAATTCCAATGAATTAATTGGAACTAGTCATTTAACCTCTTATGATAGGCTTATCCTGAGGATCAGAATGAATCTGGTTTCCTTGGTGTTAGTTGAAAGTAGTTCTGTGTATATGTTACCTGCAAAAATATCTTCAGATCATAGGAAGAGTCTAAGTTGGCCACTACAGGAAATGCTACATGTGTTACATAGAATGATGTAGAGTAAGAATGATGTAGAAAAACTAATCATGTTCAAGAAGACCCCATTCAATTAGAATTTATTGAATATCTTGAGAAATCACAAAGAAAAAAGGACTGTTGATCCATTTGGTATTTTTGTCAGGATCTCTGTAGTTAAATGGTTCCAATTCAAGGTATCTTACACATGCTCTTTACCAAGTTTGAAATTCTCACTGTTCAGATTCGAACCATCTGTGAACAAACACAAGTGAAAATGATTTATCATCAAGGGTGTGGCCTCGCCCTGAGTGCTATGATGATTAACACATGTATAGACACCTGAAGACAGATCTGAGTCTTTTTAGTCAAATGGGCTAAAGGCTCCCTTGAGACCCTAGAATTTTAGTTTTTCTAGCCTCGCTCCAAAAACTAATTCTGTCCAAAGGAAGGTTGACTGACTTAGCCCAAAGACAGCATTAAAAGTTTAAAAGATTATAGACATTGGTTAGAGAGTCTCCACCTTGGATGACCACATAACTTTAGATGATACTAGAGAAAGGAAAGTCTACCACAGGGAGAAAGGGGATAATTGGAATGATCATCATGTGATAGAGAAAATACATCTCTTATACCTATCCCTTTTCTGAGTGGCATTTTAGATATTGTTGTCTCCTTGTAAAACTTTGGAAATCTGCAGTATTGTTACAAACACATCAACCCCAGTCATTGCGTCTTACTGAAATTTTCTTCTCACAAATAAAGTCTGTTCCACATATTCCAAACATTTCAATTTCCATGTTTCCTATAACATCTGTGCTTCAGGACATCCCAAAGTTGAATTGAGAGTGATACCTCTATATTAATACCATCCCTCTAATATGCATAATGTCCATAATATTAAACAGCTATTCTCAAAGAGGTCTGTTGCATTGCATTGTGTGTGTGTGTGTGTATGTGTGTGTGTGTGTGTGTGTGTGGTGGAGGGGTACTAGGAATTGAACCCAGGGGCATTCTACCTCTGAACTATACCCCCAAACCTATTTTACCTTTTTGTTTTGAAACAGGGTCTCACTAAATTGCTGAAGATCTCACTAAGTTGCTGAGGCTGGCCTTGAACCTGTGATCCTCCTGTCTCAGCCTGCCAGGTACTGGGATTATATGCATACAACACCATGCCTGATTTGCATTGCATTCTCCACTATGTTACTCTCTTGCCCTTCTTTACCTATCTCTAGCAAGACTCAGGATATTTATGTCTGAGCTCCAGACGCTATTGCTTTCTCCTCCAGAATTCTGTTCCGAAAACTAATTTATTTACACACACTGGTGACTACAAAAATGAGAGAAACTTAAGCACATATTATTGCTGTATTATACAATAACTCAAATGCTCCCTCATTTTCTTTTCCTTCTTACCTTGCTAGCACGTCCCCTGGGAAAGGACCACAGTCCTATCTATCCCAGGTCACTTTAAGTCTGCCTACACATCAGGATATTAGAAAGTGCCCTCTTGTAGTCTTGGAAGAGGAATGTTTCTAAGACAAAAGAAGGAAGTACATATTCTTTTGACATTTAATAGTGAAGATTTACAAACTTTTTTAAATGGGACCTTTTTTTGTCAGAATTTACTTAAAAATCCCAATGCTTAAGATAAGAGCTACCTCTATACACACACACACACACACACACCACCACCACCACCACCACCACCACCACCACCACCACTTCTAAAAAAGCATAAAGCAGCTGCTAGACACCCACTCCAAGGCTTTCTAATGGTTATTTAAACTTCTCCTATGAACCTCACCTCACCCCCAACCCAGCTGAACAACATGGGAGAAATATGCTGAATTAAATTAATTCTGAGATGTTGTAAGTGATGGGGAAATTGGGGCTTTTTCCACAGTCTGAATATTGTCCTGGTCTAAGAAACAAAGGAAACAAAGAAAGAAGTAGGTGGGTAACAAAAGTAAATGCCAGGCATTCTTTTTTATGTGCTTTTATTGGTGCATTATGGTCTCACATCACAATGTATATCATATTGACACTGACATACACTTGGTGCCCTCCCATCTTCCATCTTCCCCCATCCCATACAGAGTACTGAGATTGACATTGGAATTTTCTTGTATGTACACAAAGTCGATGTTAGTATTTCCAATAATAAACCTCAGTCTTCCCCCTCCCCTTCTCTTAGACCACTTCCCTGGAGGTTTCTTCTCCATTATCAGGAGTCCCTCTAGTATACCAGTTATTTCCTAGCTTGCCCATATTAAAGAAAACATATGTCCCTTCACTTTCTTTGACTGGCTAATCTCACTTAACATTATATTCTCCAGGTCCTTCCATTTTCTTGCAAATGATGTAATTTTATTCTTCTTAATTGCTGAGAAGAATTCCATTGTGTGTATTTCCCATAGTTTTGTAATCCATTCATCTATTGATGGGTACCTGGGTTGGTTCCATAATTTGGCTATTGTGAATTATGCTGCTATAAACATGGCTATGCATATATTGCTGTAATTCTCTGGTTTCAACTTATTTGGAAAGATACCCAGGAGTGGTACAGTTGGATCATATGGTGGACCCATTCCCAGTTTTCTAAGAAATTTCCACAGCAGCTGAACTAGTTTGTAATCACACTAACAGTGTAGAAGAGTTCCTATTTCTCCACATACTGACCAACATTTATTTTCATTTGACTTCTTGATGATTGCCACTCTGATTGGGGTTAGATGGAATCTCAATGTAACTTTGATTTGCATCTCCCTGATTGCTAATGATGTTGAATATTTTTTCATTTATCTATTGGCCATTTATATCTTTTCTTTTGCGAAATGTCTATTCAATTCAGTTGCCCATTTCTTGATTGGGTTTTTTGTTTGTTTGTTTGTTTGTTTGTTTTTCTAGTGTAAAGTTTTTTAAGTTCTTTGTATATTCTAGATATTAATCCTCTGTCAGGATAGCTGGTAAAGATATTCTCCCATTCCATAGGTGTTATCTTTAGATACTTGATGGTTTCCTTTGATGTGCAGAAACTTCTTAGTTTAATTTCATCCCACTTATTAGTTCTTGTTTTAGTTTCCTGAGCTTTGGGGGTCTTGCTGAGGAAATTTCTACCATATGTTGGAGTGTTGAACCTATGCCCTCCTCTAAGAGCTTCACTGTTTTGATCCATCTTGAATTGACTCCTGTGCAGGGTGAGAGGTATGGATTTAGTTTCATTGTTCTACATATGGATAACCAGCTTTCCCAACACCATTTGTTTAAAAGGCTGTCTTTTCTCCAGTGTATGTGTTGGACCCTTTTGTTGAAGATAAATTGACAACAAATGTGTGGATTTATTTCTGTATCTTCTATTCTATTCCATTGGTCTATGTGCCTGTTTTGTGCCAATACCATGGTGTTTTTATTACTATAGCTCTGTAGTATAATTTGAAGTCAGGAATTGCGACACCTCCTGCATGGTTCTTATTGCTGAGAATTGCTTTGGCAATTCTGGGTCTTTTGTTTCTCCCTATGAAATTTATGACAGATTTATCCAGGTCTGTGAAGAATGACATTGGTATTTTGATATAGATTGCATTGGTTCTGTAGATCACTTTTGGTAGAATGACCATTTTGATGATATTTATTCTGCCTATCCAAGAGCAGGGTAAATCTTTCCATCTTCCAAGATCTTCTAAAATTTCTTTCTTTAGTGTTTTATAATTTTAATTATAGAGGTCTTTTACCTCTTTGGTTAGGGTTATTCCTAGGTATTTTATTGGTTTTGAGGTCATTGTGAATGCAATTGTTTTCTGTATTTCTTTCTCCATGGATTCATGGTTGGCATAAAGAAAAGCTACTGATTTTTATAGGTCAATTTTGTATCCAGCTACTTTGCTGAATTTATTAATCAGCTCTAGTAGTGTTTTGGTTGAGTTTTTTAAGTCTTATAGATATAGGATCATGTCATCCACAAGTAAAGATAATTTAGTTATCTTCCTATTTTAATTCCTTTGATATTCTTCTCTTGTCTTATTGCTCTGGCAAGAGTCTCGAGGACTCTTTATGTATAACCAATAGGACAGGAGAAACAAGACAGTGACAACTAATAGACAAGGACAAGATGACTCCCCCTTTCTCACTCCCCAATGTATTGGTAAGATCTCACTTGAAGGAGTGCCAATTACTCATGATGATTATCAGGTAAGGATAGGCATAATAAAAACAACAAAAAATTTAATGGAGGAAATGAGGAGGAGAAGCATGTAACAGATTCTAGACACCACTTAAGAACTATCGGAATATATGGAGTTGCAAAGTCTATTTTACTAGTATCTAAAGATCCTCCTGGGAGGCTCTTTATATTGAAAAGGAGTGGTGATAGTGGACATCCTTGTTTTGTTACTGATTTTAAAGGAAATTCCTGAAGATTTTTCCCCAATCAACATGATGTTGGCTTTGGGTTTATTGTATATTGCCTTAATGATGCTGAGATATGTTCCTTCAATTTTGATTTTCTGCAATGTTTTTAGTATGAATGAGTGTTGGATTTTGTCAAATGCTTTTCAGCATCGATTGATATAATCCTGTGATTTTGGTATCTAAAGATCCTCCTGGGAGGCTCACATGAGAACAATCAAGGTGAAGAAATAAGATTCAATGCAAATAGGACAGTGTCTGAGGACAGAGAAGAAGCAGAGTTTAAGTATAGCATGGTGTATGTCAGATTATATTTTAGAATAGGCCTTAGGGACTTAAGCCTGAGTCCTTTGGTAAGGAGGCTGCAGCAGAGTATAGCTCCCTAAATCATTAAAAGCCAAAGTATCAGCAGCATGGTGCTTATAGCTTTGGCAGTAATATGATGCACTGTGTTTGATGCAGTATCAGTACCACAAGTACAGTTATCTGAAGCATTGTCACAAAAAAGCTTTAAGAATCTGTAATATTGCCTTGGCCCAACAGAGTTTATAAATTGGTGTTCTCTATGAAAGCATTAGCATCATGAAGTTATTGGTAGAGACTTGCTTTTCACTTCTTTCTTTCTTTCTTTCTTTCTTTCTTTCTTTCTTTCTTTCTTTCTTTTGTACTAGAGATTGAGTTCAGGGGCATTCTACCTTCATACTAAAAACCCAGCCCTATTTTTTTCTTTTTTTGAAACAGGATCTCACTAAGTTTCTGATGGTCTTACTAGGTTGCTGAGCCTGACCTTGAACCTGAAATCCTCCTGTCTTAGCCTCCCAAGTACTGGGATTCTAGGCACCGTGCCTGACTGCAAAAGCCATTTAAGTAGAGAGGGAGAGAAATTGGCTGGAATCCTTTAGAGAAAGATTGTTGCGAGGGCTATGTACTGGGTAAACTACTCAGTAAGCTCACATTAAGTTCCTATTTGGTCAATCCCAGGGAATTGGAACTACTTTCACGATACTAGTCAAGACAAGAAAGAAATGAGACAAGGATGATGAATGGCTATTGACTGGAGAATAGAAAGGAAGAAGATCAAGAAAGAAGAATGTGTTTTGTAGTAACAGGAAAAGCAGGGAAGGGGTGGGTGGCTAGAAATAGTAAAACTTCATAGGATATTCCAAAGTTGACTGGAGGATTCTTTCAATTGTATGGATAAAATTTGTGTTCCCTGAACACCCCTGCCATTTGGGGAAAGATCATGTGGAGAAAAACATATTTTCTGGGACAAGTATTAGCATCTTGACTGCTTACATTGCCCGTTTAACAGGAACATAGGAGAAACTGGTAGAGAAAGTTAATAAATCCCTAGGTATTAATGGTGCCAGATTTGACAATATCAGAATGGAAGAACATGGAGAAACTTAAAGTATAGTAAAAAAGAGATTTGACTAGGAGTACACTTTTACCACTCCTATGAGGAGAGACTAATTAAATGATATAATATTTCAACATTACAATTTTGTTTACTATTACCCTAAGCTGAGTGTTAATATAGAAAATACTGAAAAAGCTCCACTTCAGAAAGAGATTTTGCTCATTGGATTATACCTTTAGCTCCATGGGCTTAAAATTTAGCAGAAATGTTTTGGAGACATTTGAAACCTGCCAACACTGCCAACATGACTGACAAAAGTTTCCAATTAAAGGGCCTTCACTGACTTATGACATATAGATATGAATTTTTTTGTCAAGACATATATTGGGACAGATGGTCAATCAAGAGCTTCTTCTCTGATTTGTTAACGTACTATGAACATTTTTACCAGTGAATAAGAATTAAGCCATATTTAATCATACATTCACATTTCTTTTATTTAAAATAAAATAGTAACTGAGCACAGTGGCAAAAGCCTGTAATCCCAGTACTTGGAAGGCTGAAACAGGAGGATTGCAGATCTGAGGCCAGTATGTGATAAGTTAGAAAGAGTTTGTTTCAAAATGAAATAGGACTGAGGATGTATCTCAGAAATGGAATCCCCTTTGATATGTTTGTGAAAGTACATCATGTGCATTAGGATGTTTCCCCCCGCCCCCCATCACCTTCAGGTAAGTCACCTTCTTTGCTCATCTAAGGTTTCTCTTTCTTCATCTAGAATCCCTCTTTTTTTCTTTTTTAAATTGGTGCATTGTAATCATACATCTTTGTTAGTACAAGCTGTTAGAGTCACACATACACACATTTCTCATTTAACCCTTCCCCAATTCCCACCCCACTCCCCTACCCTCTCTCCTTCTCAAGTTCAGTTTAGAGATTGACTTTAATATGTTTGTGAAAGTACATCATGTTCATTAGGGTGCCCCCCATCATCTTCAGTTAAGTTACCTTCTTTGCTTATCTGAAGTCTCTCTTATGTCCTCTCCTTCTTCATCTGGAGTCCCTCTTTTTCTCTAGCTTCTGCATATTAGGGAGAGCATACGATTTCTTACTTTTTGTGACTGACTAATCTCACTTAACATAATGTTTTCCAGTTGCATCCATTTCCCTGCAAATGACATGATTTTGTTCTTCTTTATGGCTGAGTAAAATTCCGTTATGTACATATTACATAGTTTTGTAATCCATTCATCTGTTGGTGGACATCTTGGCTGGTTCCATAGTTTGGCAATTGTGAATTGTAAACCTTTAAACATAGATACACATGTATCAGTCTGATAGTTTGGTTTCCATTCTTTTGGGCAGATACCCAGAAGTGGTATTGCTGGATCACATGGTAGGTTCATTCCCATTCGTCTGAGGATCCTCCATACTGTTTTCCAAAGTGGTTGCACTAATCTGCAGCCGAGGGAATGGGGTGGGAATTGGAGACAGGTTAAATGAGAAATGTGAGCATGTATGCTTTTACCAGCTTGTACCTAACAAAGATGTATGATTACAATGCACCCCCCCCCAAAAAATGGAATCCCCTGGGTTTAATCCTCAATGCTAAAAAAGAAAAAAAATTAATTGGAATGTTTCTAGAAATACCTACAAGTGTTTTTAACTTATTTTCATAATTAATAGATTGATAATTATTTTAGTTATTTAATCTCAGTTTAACCTTCAATACTGCTTGGCAATTACCTATTCATTCCTGTTTAGACCCCTCAGCAGCTGATCAAAATTATTTTATTTTTTATGGCTTCTCAGTCCCCAAAGGAGAAAATCAAAGGAAAAGCAAAGAATATTTTTTTAAGAATATGATTCATGAAAAATCCATGAAATAAAACTTGAAACTCTATATTGAGAAAGGAAATTAACCTAGCCAAACCAACCAATACAGAAACATATTCTAGTAAAATTACTGGTTTTAAGGGGAAAAATCAGTAAAAGAGCTAAAGTAGTCAACTTATAAAAGAGATAAAGCCAAATTATCATCAGACTTTCACAACAAAGATTTATGACAACTGAAAATGGCATAGCACATACATTATACTCAAGGAAAGAAAATATGAGCCAAAGATTTTATAACCAGCTTGATTTTCAAATTAATGGGCTACGGACAAATTTATCAACATGTGAGAACTCAGGAAATATTGTTTCCTGAAGTTCGTTCTTATTTTAGAGAATGGGCTTCTAAAAAACAAAATATCCGGAGATATATGGTCAACCTAAAGACTGATGGATTGATCATTAATGGCAGCTAACATCACAGCAAAAAGAGGCAATCGAACATTTCGTACCTCCAAATAGAGCACAATACCACTAATGAAGCCAAAAGAGAAAAAAAAATCAACAGAAACCGGATCTATAGAATCAAGTACGAATTTACAGCAAGTGCAGAACACAGCAATATATTAAGTGACAACAGGAGATACCATCAAACAAAATCAAGAGTGTGAGAAAGTCTTAGAGGACAAAAGATACCATTTCAACACATAAATTACAGGAAAAATGATAGAATCTATAGATAAAAAAAACTTATGGGGGGTGAAGCATAATTAAATTATTGCATAGAGATTAACACTTGTGTGATAGAATTATAAAGAAAATAAAAACGTAATTACCATAAAGATCAGGACTGTGATTACTTTTGAAGAGAGGAAAAGGACTTTGATTATGATAGTGAGTGATAAAATTTTGTTAACTGAGTTGTGATTGGAAGGTTGTTGGCTTTGTTTTATAGAATTTGTTTTATCTATTCAATTTTGCAATAAAGGCACTTTTAAAAATGCTACATGTTGTTTCACATTAGTTAACTTTTCATGCTACAGCTAGCCATACATTGATATCCAGCCTAATACACATAATTTAATTTCATGGGCATAGCTGTGTGGGTATAGAATGGGCATGCTTAGAGAAATGAAGGTCAACCTAGAGGATATTCAGAATACTATAGAAAAAAGAAAGAGAGAGGAAGGAAGGGAGGGAGTGAGGGAAGATAAAAAGGAGAGATGAATTAGAAAACACATTATATTGCTTATTGTTTACTAGAGGTCTCATCACTGTCATTTCTGTTATAAGTGGAGTTTCCTCCTGCTTTTCAGAAACAATAGAAAAGTATTTAAGAAAACACTGATGGACATGGTGGAACATGCCTGCAATCCCAGTAATGTATAGACTATGACAGGAAAATTGCAAGTTTGTGGCCAGTCTCAGCAATTTAGCAAGAGCTTCAGCAACCTAGTGGGACTGTGTTTCAAAGTAAAAACTAAAAAAGGATGAGGTAGAATGCCCCTAGGTTCAATTCTTAATACCAAAAGAAAAAAAAGGAGAAGGAGGAGGAGGAAGACAAGGAAGAGAAGGAGGAGGAGGAGGAGGAAGAGGAGGAGGAGGAAGAGAAAAAGGAAAGAGAACAGTATGCATAAAACTTAGCCAAACACAGTCAGTTAACATCATTGTCTTTAGAAGGCAAAATCCATCAAAAGTCCTATATAGAAACTTCTAATGCCTTCCTAAAGTTTGTTTCCAACCTTATAGCTGTCCTTATACAACCAGTTACCAGTGGGTTTACAGGAGATCAAAGTCAACAAAATCAACAATTCTGTCTAGAAATTTCATATCTTACTAACCTTTAAGTTTGTAATATTATAGCTGTACTTTGAAGTTCAATCCATATGAATAATGGAAATAGAATTGACACTGAAGGGAGATTTAGGCTACCTCTATCTACACCTTTAATCAAATCACTTAAAACTTTAAGCCTGTCCCTTCAGAGGAGAGTGATACCAACATTTTCTTTAAGCTCTGTATCTCTAAGTCTTTAACAAATTGATTTTGAGTAGCACTTCCTTTCCATGGAGTTAGAAGATAAAGCTTAAATAAAATACTCTTTACAAGGAATTCACTGTAGTGGGAAAATGCTCTAAGAGGAACAAGACTAAGATATATGAGCACTTTAAGAAATACTTTTAAGTATAGGTTATGGCTAAACATACAATCATTGGAATTCCAAAGAACTGCCATTCCTGAGATTATTTTTTCCTAACAAAGTTATGGAGATACAATGACATATTTTTCACTTAAGAACTGGAAAAGCTTTGACTTTCTGTAAAATGAAATGCTCAACTAAGAAGTGCATTAAATTTCTTTAAAAAAAACTATAATAAACCAGAATTCCACTTGTGATAAATTTGGAGCCAGAAGGCACCTCTGGAAATAATAATGTTCATACTCCAAATATAAATAGCACTATAATTTCTAGAAATGTCAAAATATTCCTAGTAGGAGAAAAATCTCTGGATTAACTAGTAGTTAATCGGCATGAATGGTGTTCCAAACACACCCTCCTACCACCATAAGAAAAGCCTGGAACATGGCACACCTGAGCCCACTCTGAACTCTCTCCTTCAGTGTATTGCAACTGCCATCTCACTGACCAGTACTCCTCTGAACAATGAAGCACAATTCCTAACCCTCTCTAGCTCCTCACTATGATCACTGGAATAAATTCATCTTACCCATCTGGAGAAAGGCTTCAGCTTTCAATTCAACTTCCAAGTCTTCTGTTGCTGCTTTCAACTAGGAATGGGAGTGAGGGATTCCAGAACTCCCTGGCATTTCTCTCTCAACCCAGAAGTCCAGTCTGCAAGATTCTCTGCCTCTATGTGGCTAAACTGGCAGATCACCATTGGCTGGCCTCTATCTGCACTCATATCCATCTGCTTCAAAACTCAGTCGATGGTTCTTGACTATCTGGAGTCTCTGGCCCTCTCCTAGGCTCCCCACTTTGCTTCCCCTGTCTGGATTCCCTGACTGGGAATTACCTATTTTTCTTTCCACTAAGAAAGCAGCTTTGCTCTCTATTGTAGTTGAAATTTCCTATGCACTGACAGGTTTCTTATCCACTCCCCACTGTAGTTGCAGTTTCCTGTTCGCTTTAACTGTCCACTTTCTTTTCCACTATGACTCATGAAACCTGGTTGTTGTCATTATTCTAGAGTACCCTGCTCACTCTGAAGCAAAATTTCCACCTCCTTTGTCTATTATAGTTCACCTCTACCCTGCCATAGTATCTTCCTCATGATGGGAAACTACATATTTTTCTTCACCAAAATTCCACTTTGTGACAAGAATTAATGCTACTCACACCCACATAACCTTTCAAAGAAATCTGTGGCTTATTGCAGCTTATTTGGCCAAGTATCTGGTGACAACTTTTTCCCCCTCTTTCTTCAGATAAGCTTTTACTTACATAGATCAGACAACACAAATATAACTAGTTGAGAAATAAACATATCTGAAATTATTGGGGGATGAGAATTTTTCACCTCTCCCTTCAAATGATCAGTTACTTACATTAGGCATGCCCCACAACTAATTTGTCTAAGGTCTGATATTACTGAAATTAATTTTGTCATTACCTCTTGTCTCCCTCCTCCTTCAGATAAACATTTACTTCTAAGGATTAGACAACACAAACAACTAAGCTAGATACAACCATCATTTCATGTAATTTCAGAAGTAGCTTTCTTTTGCCTTTCCTTCTTCAGGTAAGGGAATACTTACATGGATCAGATCTCCAACTAATTTGTCCAGAATCCAACATCACTGCGATGTATTTTGGTGGTTTCCGCCTCCCTCTTTTAAATAAGCATTTTCTGCTATGGATCAGACAACTGGTGCAGAAATGAACTTTGCCAGATGTAATTTTGGCAATGACTTTTTAATCCCCTCATCTTTTAAATAAACATTTAATTATATTAGCCAGACCCCACAGTTCTCTCTTCTAGGATCAAATATCACTGGAAATAATTTGAGTGTTCACCTGGAGTCTAAACTCTGAGCTTTTGTGCTTTGTTTCTTCGGCCAGGCTCAACCACAAGCTTACTCTCTTCCTTGTTTCATTCTTGTTCTTTCCCTTCGGCACTCCATTTTCCTTTTCTTCACCTATAAAAGCTGAAGATTCTTTGTCTTGACATATTGAAATTGCTTTACTATCTGGTTTAAGGAGTGTTTGAGGCATATACATTCTAACCTTCAGATGGCAAATACTGAGTCCATATTTTAAAATACAAAGAGAGAAAAAAAGCTGGGAGTGGTGGCACAAGCCTGTAATCCCAGTACTTGGGAGGCTGAGACAGGAGGATCACAGGTTCAAGGCCAGGGCATAGCAACTTAGTGAGATCCTGTTTCAAAATTTTTTAAAATGGCTGAGAATGTAGTTCAGTGGTATAATGCTCCTATGTTCAATCAGAAGAAGAAGGATGAGGAAGAAGAGGAGGAGGAGGAGGAGGAGGAAGAAGAAATACAGAGAAACTGGTCTCATATGTGGATTACTATCAGAAAGAGCTGAAAAGCATCAGGTTTGATATAAGAGAGAAAGAAAATCCACATTATATAAGCAATTGGTAGCCTAATGTGATGGTAGAATGTGCCTGTAATCCCAGGATTTGGGATATTGAGACAGGAGAATTGGAGTTTCAAGGCTAGCCTCAGCAACTTAATGAGATACTCAGCAACTTAGTGAGACCTTGTTTCAAAATAAAAAAAAGTAAAATGGGGCTTGGAAGTATAGCTCAGAGGTAGAATGCCACTGGGTTCAATCCCCAGTACCAAAAAAAAATAGTAATTGGTCCATCATTTATTTGGTACCTTGAGGCTCACTATTATATGTGATAATCATTCTCTCCCTGTCTTAATACATTTATGCTATTATAATACAACACATAAGACTGGGTAATTAATAAAGAACAGAAATTTATTTATGACAGTGCTAATGGCTGGGAAATACAAGATAAAGGTACCAGCATCTTTGGTTGTCTGCTGAAGCTGTTCTGTATTTCCAATATGGTACCTTATTATAACTGCATTTTCTGTAGGGAAGGAATACTGTGTCCTCACATGGTTGAAGGCAGAAGGCTAAGAAATGTGAATTCTATGGGAAGCCTCTTTTTAAGAGCCTTAATCCCATTCATGAAGGAGGAATCCTTATGACCCAATCACCTCTCTTACCACCATCACATTGGTCATTAGGTATCAACATCTGAATTTTGGAGGAGGCACACAGCACTCATCCAGAAAGAGCCTTTGATAGGCTGTCCCTTTCAACACATCACTTTTTTCTAGAAATTTCTTCCTTCATCCTTTTGCTCTGAGAGAAGCACCCAAGAAAGGTAACTGAGTTCAGTTATCCTTCAACCAAACACATCTGACTTTGCTTTTTCCAACATGTGTTTTAGTACTCTATCCCTGAAGAAATTCCTAGGGAAGGGGAGTTCCATTCAATTCTCCCTCAGTCAATCACATTCTGAGCCCACTTGTGATGTTTTTCTCAATCAGCCCTCCTGCTTAGGGTTTTCCTTATGCCATGGCCAAGTGGTCTAGCTTCTTCTTTGGACCCTTGAGCCTCATGGGTATTGTCCAATTGATGGTACTCCCGTCAGGACACACATGTGGCTGGACATGCAGGTCTAGGAACTGGGCCATGGTTACATATCCTTGGGGACCTGCTGAGAAGAGGAATGCCTGTGGCTTAATAGCTAATGGTTCATTGTTCTGGTATCCTGCATGTCTAGTAATCAAGCTAACAAATGGTGATGTCTAGGTTTGTTGATTACTAGCTCATAGCTCTTACCATCCATCACTGTGTCTATACAAGACATTATCTGGAAACATTTGCAATATGTATTGATTTTCAGTTGGTGTATATGAACAATTTTGAACATCTTGTAAATAATTACTCTGAGCATTTTTACTTGTTCACACAGTTTAGTCATCAGAGTCCCTGTAGGTCCAGCTGTCATACATACTCATATTTAAGGATAATTCTGTGTTCCCTAGAACATTCTATAACTGAATCATTCTGTTATCCTCTTGAGGAAAGGGATAATGGAAGGTCTGATCTGATAGTGCACAGTGCACAGCATTGACCACATAGACACCTAATCAAGTCTAGCTGGCTGAGGTATGTTAATTCTGGTGAACTGGAATTTACATGCCTCCAAAAATCTAGTCTAGAATTACTTCCTAAAAACCAAAAGCTGTGGATTCCCAAGGTATCCTCAATTCCAAAATCTCTGGCTCTAAGTCCTTATGTCAGAACATGTGCCCCACTTTTTGGTTGAAAAAAAAATACCATTGTTGCTTACACCAAGAAGGATATTATTTTACTGAAAGATCAAGAAAATCATCATTCTTTACACATTTAGGGTTCCACTTTGGGGAACTGTTATGTGGTCTGGAAAGCTCTTGACCTACACTGATGCAGACATGAAGTCACCTTAAATGAATGTAAGATGCTTAAAGCAGGTTATCTAAAAACCTTTGCCAGTTAAACAAAGGATCTGAGCCTATGTCTTTGCAGATTTTAGGATCCTAAAGAAAGAATAATAGTAATAGTTTGGAGGAAAAAAAATCTGTCTTGGCTTTATAGGCTTTCTTCAGGTCCAGATATATCTAAAACTGTATGTATCAAAGGCATCTCAAAAGAGCAGCAATTCTCTCCAGAGTAAAGAAAGATAGTGTGATCTGCAGTGCTAGCTTTACTCAAATATAATTGTCCTAGCTTTCCATGGTGGTGTACACTTGTAACCTTAGTACTTGGAAGGCTGAAACAGGAGGATCACAGGTTAAAGGCCAGTCTCAGCAACACAGAGAAACCCTAAGCAATTTGGCAAGCTCCTGTTTCAAAATAAAATAGGGCTAGGGGTGTTGCTTGGATGTAGAACACTTTTGGATTCAATCCTCAGTTACAAAATAAATAAGTAAATAAATAAAAATAAATGTCTTCTTTACTCAGTGGCATGCAGAATGAGGTTCAGGTATTTTATCTTTTACACAGAACCAAACATATGCTGGTAAATGATTATTACCATTTGTTCAACAATAGTGATATGTGCACAGTGCCATGGAGAAGAAAATGAGTACTGATAATAAGGAAGTCTCCAAAAACCAGCTAATGTTAGCCAGATAGTAAAAAATATGTAGGAGTTTAATAGGTGATGAATTTGAGATAGAGCATTCCAGGTAGGAAAAATAAGCAATCATGAAGGTAGATGCATCAAAGTGCCTTAAAGGTTTGAGTAACAACAACAACAAGAACAAAAAAATGGAATTATCAGATTCGGGAATGTCTAGTAATGGCAGCATTTATCATTCGTTAAGCATTTCATGTGCACCAGAAGCTGTGATTGCTCTAAGTATTAATAAGATCCTTTTCTTTCTTTTAAATCTGATATACATTCCACATCTCAATTCAAACCAGGCACATTTCAGATGCTCAAAATCTATTTGTGCCTAGTGACTGCTATAATGGACAACTCAATCTGTGATACTTTTTGTTGCCTTCTAATGTTTATAAGATTTTGTGTTATTGTTTTGTTTTCCATTTCAACAATATCACAGTTTACATGGTCATCCAGAGTTATCTTCTGTAGACCCTGAAAACTCAGAGACTCCCTAACCAACCTGTCATGTAGGCTTTAAAGGCACTACCCCTTAGGTCAGGCCAGTTTCCTTTCCTCTGAGAAGCTTTCACATTCTTGGCATTCTCCAGTAGACAAATTAATATGCATATTTGGGGCTCAAGATAGACTTAAGAGCAGGAAATATGCATGATGACTTATTTACCAGCACATCCTGCGAGCTGAAACAATGGGAATGGATGAGGTGAGCAGGGGAAGTGTGTATATACAGAAAAATGATAAGACAAGAGGACCATAGGGCTCATGAAAGCACCACTTTCTCACTTATGTAGAAAGAAAAGGATGAGAAATGGTTAAAAATTACATGCAGAGCCAGGGAACAGTGATGTTTCAGGCGCCAAGGAAGGACAATCTTGAAAGAAAGGAGTAGGAAACTCTATCAACCACTGTAGAGAAGGTCACAGTAATTAGGGACCCTATCAGCTCTATGACTATGCCATTTCATATATATATGCCATTTCATAATGTGCTTTCAGAGATAACAAAGTTTAATTTTTTTTTTAATGAAAAGAAAGATGGCAGAGACTACATTCAACTTAAACTTTTCATTTTAGGTAAAGGCTCCCTCTTGTGTCTAGAAGAAAGATTTTCTCAATAGTTGGCATAAAGGCTTCAAGAGTACCCTCTGCTGATCTATATTTTCCCTAATGTTCCTTTACAATATTCATTCTTGACAGTAAATGTGTACTAATTTTATAATAAAATAGAAGCACCATAAAAAAAAAACTATAGATATTTTTCTCCAGACTTAGGGCTGCTGTTCATGTGAACACAAAAATTCCATTGAGTATTTTAGACCTTTCCCAAAGGAACAGAGAGTTCTTTGAGATTCAATAAGTTCTGGGAAAGACTGACATATTTAAAAATCAACTCAGATGGCTCTGATTCACTCTAAAGTTTGAAAACTGTGGCCCCAAGCTATCATGTCTCCACTAAAAGAAGGAAAGAAAAAAGCCTTCCTTTTGAGTATCCAGGAGATCTGTAAAGCTCACGGTGCAGAAAAATAGAGTAGAATAGCAGTGGAAAGTTACAGAAGCAGAAGTCATAGCCTGGTTCATTACAGTAGGGAGGATCTGAGGAATTTGGGAATGAACTCCTAGAAACCTGGAGGCCTATGAGATAGCGTCTGAGCTCTACCTCTAGGCTGTGTATGTGCGGCCTTCCTTTTCTGGGTCTCAATTGTTCCTTTGAGGGGATCTTTGTATTCCATGATCTAAAAGTCACACATGCTTTATAAAGCAGATGATATTTCTCAGTCTCTCATCTTACTTGCCATCAGGGTTAGTATCCTCTTGAGAGTCCAGGGCCTCCCACCCTAAACTATTGAAGGCCCTCTACTTTGTATTATATTAGTCAGATGTACATAACTATAACAAAACACTTGTCACAGGTTAATTTTAAGAATAAAGAGTTTTGCCAAGTGTAGTGCTGCATGCCAGGAACTACTTGGGAGGCTGAAGCTGGAAAAATTATGAGTTCAAGGCCAGTTTAGGTAACAGAAAGACCCTGTCTCAAAGTAAAAATAAGCAGAGAGGTTTATTTAGCTCACAGCTTTGAAGGTTCACCATTCAAGACCGGGTGTCCCCATTGGGTCAGCCTCTGGTGAAAGCAGCTAATGGCACCATATTATAGAAGGAGTGCACATAGGAACAAGGAGTCACATTTCAAACCAGGAAGCAGAAAGAGTAGGAGGGGATGAGCTTTTATAACAACCCCCTGTGAAAACTGTCAAGAAGTCACAAAAGAACTACTAATGCCTCCATTGACCTAAGGACTCCCCTCACCCAGGGCCCCACTTCTGAAAGGTTACACTACCTCTCAATAGTGCTGCCCCAGGGACAAAGCATCCCATCACATGGACCTTTGGAGAATACCCAAACCATATCGAATCCATAGGAAGCAACCTATGCAAATCAAAACCAACCTAGACAAACCTCTTCTCCACAGTAAAGCATACAACCTGTCAAACAGGGAATGGTTAATAGTGGTCCAGTGGTTACATTACAAAGAGGAACTAATAGTTGTTGAGTAGGAGGGAGTAGGGATATTTTATTGTATGCCTTTTGTTAGGCTTGGAGTTTTTTTGTTTGTTTTGTTTTTTTGTAGTACTGGAAATTGAACCCAGGGGCATTCAACCTCCAAGCTACACCCCCAGCTCATTTTTTATTTGGAAACAGGGTTTCACTAGGTTGCTGAGAATCTCACTAAGGTGCTGAGGCTTAGGATCCTCCTGCCTCAGCCTCCCAAGTACTAAGACTACAGGCAGAGACCACTATGCTCAGCTAGGTTTGGTATTTTTAAACATGTGTGTGTATAGGTATGTATATTCATATGTGAATGTCAAGCAATAATATATTTTACCTGTCAGCTGGCATCATTTTCCCCTATAGCCAAACATGTTTTGAAAAGAATGACTACCCAGTGACATATTACTAGAACCACTAGTGCAACTATAGAATAATAAATGCAGCCCAAGAGTATTATCATCACTGCAGAGGACTCAAGCACAAATTTCTCAAGAAAAAGTTTATTTGGCATTGTAAGTCAGACATTGGGCTAGATCCTGGAATGAGAGCCTAGGGTGATATGATTTCAGAGCCTGTCCTGTCTCCATCATATCATATATTTTCCTTGACACCACAGTAGGGAATGGAAAAGCTGTGGCTCAAAGAAACATCACTTGCTTAATGAATTCCTGAGTGGAGAAATTGGGAAAGCCACATTAAGCAGTCGTGGAGTCTGGGGACAATTGATTCAGGAATTTTCTCTTTTTTCCCCTCTCTTCTTTTCCTATTCATTCCTTTCTTTACTTTTTCTTCCCTTTTTGTTTTTGCCAGAGGGTATAAAGAACAATTTACCCTACCTTCGCCTCCTAAAAACAGAGATCAATAGAGTGGCAATAGCAATAGCCCCTGGTGCTGATGCAGGTTGATACATTGGGTGTGATGCCCTATAGCCTGGCAAGGGGATACAACAAGATCACCTGAACTCATCACTTGAACTCTCACCTTGGATATGAGCAAATCTGGGGAACAACAAAGAACAGCAGCTTTGTAGGAGTAGGTAGCAAGGGGTAGGTTATTGGAACATTACATTTGTTTTAACTCTACCAATGGTGTACTTAAAAAGAAAGGAATGTAGGAAACAAAAGAGCTCTATCCTCTACTCATGAAAAAAACAAGGGTCACATTTGGATTGGACTGCTACCACTAGTCATTGGAAAGGAAATAGCTTCATGGGGCTGTAGGACACATCTAGATATTAACCATTATAAGTGCAAAGCTCACACACAAAAAACAATGCATGTCAGTGTCAATGCATATCCTTTCCTCTTTTTTTCTGCCTTATTCTATTTTCTCCTCCTTTCCCCTCCTCTTCCTCCTCTCTTTCTTTTTCTCTCCTTCTCTGTCTTTCTGTCTCTGTCTCTGATCTCTCTCTCTCTCTCTCTCTCTCTCTCTCTCTCTCTCTCTCTCTCTCTCTGTGTGTGTGTGTGTGTGTGTGTGTGTCTGTCTCTCATAATCTAACTAGAATTTCTGCAGAGATTTATTACAGTGATTTTGAGAGAAAGCAGAGCAGCCTCGTTCTCCCCTGTAAACCCTGTGCACAGATCACAATTCAGCACTCACCAGGGAGTTCTCTAACTTCCCTTCTCCCTTAGGAGGGAGAGGATATAAGCAGCTAGTCAGGCCCCCCTGCTGAATGAAGGCCAACTGTGGGAGAAATGATGAGTGCTACTCCTGTGCTGTCAAATGGAGTTTGTCTTGAGAGCCAAACCCACTAAAATGGGGTATGGAAGCTATCAAAGTAGAAATCTGATGCATGTATGTTTTTACCCACAGTCATCCATCACCAAGGATTTCTGCAGTCGGGTCCATGTTATAGAAACTCAGACAAGCTGCTGTATATTAACTGTGATCAGTTTTTAACATGCTGTAATAATCTAAAGGGAAACAGTCCTGAAATCTACATACCAGTATTTTTCTAATTTATCCTTTGG
This sequence comes from Graphiurus murinus, assembly GCA_004027655.1. Taxonomy (NCBI): domain Eukaryota; kingdom Metazoa; phylum Chordata; class Mammalia; order Rodentia; family Gliridae; genus Graphiurus; species Graphiurus murinus. Next base: position 166,834 of record PVLC010000588.1, read on the forward strand.
TGCCAAAAAATTAAAACAAAAACCTGAAAGGCATGACAAATTGAGTGATTGCTATTTTAGAAAGATCTAACTTACTTGCATATGTGCCTGTGGCTACAGGATAGTATGCACATATTTATGCAATAACAATAAATTCAGAGAATGCCACTTGGATTGTGTTGACCACCTACTATGAGTTAGGCACTGTGCTTGGTCCTTTATAGATGCTAAAACTAAGAAGAAGAAAAAAAGAATTTCTTTCTGGATCCTCTGGGCTTAAAGTCTGTGCCCCTTCAAAATTCCTATACTGAAGATCTAATCCCTAGTGTGATGGAATTTGGGGGAGTTACCATTAGAGAAATAATTAGATTTAAATGAGGTCATGAGGTTGGAATTTTAGCAATGTGATTGGTGTCCTTATAAGAAGAAATGTACAGCAAGGATCTCTCTTTCTACCATGTGAGGACATACTAAAAAGATGTCAGTCTACCATCAGAAAAAGAGCCCTCATCAAGAACAGAATCAGCCAACACCTTGATCTTAGACTCTGCAGCATCCAGAATTGTGAGAATAAGATATCCATTGTTTGAGCCACTTAGTCTGTGGTACTTATTATAAGCAGCCCATGCTGACTAAGACATTGGGTCAAAGGAATATAATACATCAAAAACATTTTATGTAAATGAGAGGAAGAAAACAAATATAATTCCCTGCATAAAGAGGCTTTCAGCTAAGGAACTCAGAAAGCTTTAATAGGAATATCATCATAAAGTAATTTGCAACTACTCAGAAAAAGGTATTATATTGGAAGTTGGAAAACATGCTGTCCTAATTTTAATCATAGAGTTGGAGCATCCTTAACCTGAAAACCTGAAATCTAAAATACTCCACAATATAAAACATTTTCAGTGCTGATCTGATGCCATGAGTGGAATGATGCCACATTGTGCACTTGACCTCTGACAGGTCACAGTCGAACTACAGGCATTCTAAAATGTATTGAACAAAATTACCTTCGGACTATGTAAACAAGTTGGATATGAAACATAAATGAGTCTAGTTAAGTTTAGACTTGAGTCTCATCCCCAAGATTTTCATTATGTATATGTAAATATTCTAAAATACAAAAAAAGTCTGAAACCCTTCTGGTCCCAAGTGTTTCATATAAGAAATATTCAAACATGTAGGTCATAAAATAGTTTTAGAAAGTTCCAAGAGGAAAGATAGGGATCGCTATGTTGAGGTTTCTTGTTCAGTCCCACAGTTCCTAAAAGATGTAATCCAGGGCAAGCACCAGCATTTCCTGGACCCCACCCCTTTTCTATTATACCTGGATGCTGATAGTCCTCTGAGTTTTTATGTTGGGCCTTCTTCTATTCACACTAAACATCTTCTCTCTGGGTGTTCTCATACTATCTGAGAATTTTTACTGTCATCTATATACTGATGCTTTCCAAATCTAAATCCTCCATGTGATGTCTTTATGACTCATATATCAAAAAGTAGCCAGTAGACATCTCTACTTGGATGTCTCATAATCATATGTAACTCAAGATTCCCAAACTACACTCATCATTTTTCTTCCAGAATCTGTCCTTCATTTTGTATCTTGGTTGGTAAAACTCAGATTCACTCATCATTGAAGCAAAAAATTAGGAAATCCCCCTCAACTCATTTTTCTTCATCTGCCATATCAAATCAGTTCCAAGTCACCAAATTCTATCATTTCTATTCTCCATCACACCCCTCCTCTCTCTTCCCTAACTTGACTTATTCCAGGCATCCATCATCTCCTACCAGGTTTCTCTGCTTCTGTCTTGCCTCTTCTTATCCCTACTCCTCCAGTCCCACACTCCACACTGCTATCAGTCTGACAGGTGCATCTCTGCATATATAGGCACTAATTCAATTATTTCAATAGATCCAATAGAATAAAAGTCAAAACTGCTTGGCATGGCATCCAGAGGTGCCCTAGACTTGGTCTCTTCTGTGCTCTGGAGCCCCATCCATTTTCTACCATTCTCCTGCCCCTTATCCTTGCTGTACTTTTTGCTCTGGTAATATTGAAATTATGCCTAACACCTCCTATGTTCCATGCTGTAGCATAACTCTGGGCCTTTGCTCATGGGATTCCTACAACTGGAGGTACAACCTTACTGCAATTCCTTTCTTTGTCTTGAAAACTCTTCTTCACCTGTCAAAACTTAGTTCTAGGGCTCACTTTTATGGATAGCCTTTCCTGGCCCCTTCTTTAAAACAATGCTCATTTTCTGTGCTCCTCCAGCACCCTGTGCATGTCTCATTCACAAAGCATACCATATTGTGTTATAAGCAATTGTTTGGCCTTTAACTTGGGAGTCTGTCTTCTGTGCTGTACTGTGAACTCTTCAGGGGAAGATTAGAGACTGCATTACAACCCTAAGCAGGCACACAATATATTCAATTAATTTTTTTTGGTACTAGGTATTGAACCCAGGGACATTCTGCCTCCAAGCTATACCCCCAGCTCCTTTTTTCTTATTTTTTTAAAATTCTGAAACAGGGTCTAAGTTGTTGAGGGTCTCTCTAAGTTGTTGAGACTGGCCTAGAACTTGTGATCCTCCTAAGTACTTGGATTATAGGCACATGGCACCATTACCAGCTCAGTTAATTTCTAATGAAGGAATAGAAGTGAGTTACTTTTCAACTCTTCACCTAAATATAGTTAGTATAGGCCCTCATTATCATTTACCTGAACTCTGTCCCCATACGCAGCCTAAACCTAGAGAGCCTCAACAATCCTCTAGAGGGCAAAGATCAAACTCTTTGGTGTGTCATACACAAACTGGTCACAGCTAATCTTCAGACCTAGTTCTCACTGATACCCATCCTGTACTCTGGCTATGCTGAACTACCATACATTAGCTTTTGCATAGTCCCTGCCCCTTTTGATGAACCTTTATTTAACTTTCAGGGTCCACTTTAAATGTGCCCTTCTCTGTGGTACCTTCACCAAGTTTCCCCAGGCTAAGTTACACATGTACATGTTTATACTCCTATCTCACCTGTTCTATTATAGTACTTTTTGGGAGGTGGTACTGGGGATTGAACCCAGAGGCATTCTACCCTGAAACTACACCCCCATCCCCATTTCATTTCTTATTTGGAAACGCAGTCTCCCTAGGTTGCTGAGGGCCTCACTAAATTGCTGAGGCTGTCCTCGAACCTGCGATGCTCCTTTCTCAGTCTCCCAAGAACTGGTATTACAAGGGTGTGCCACCATGCCTGACTCATTATAGCATTTTTAACATTCAATTATAATCGTGTACTTCTCTTAGCCTCAGTTTTCTCATTTGAAAAACAGAGGGTGATAGTTTCTACCTTTTAGGGTGGTTGTAAGGAGGAAACGACACAAGTAAATCATGCAGTATCAAGCCTAGAACATAGTCAGCATTTTATAAATAGTAGCTAACATTAGTTGACTTTTCAATATGTAATATGTGCCATGAACTTTACATGTATAAACTTCATTCCATTGTCCTCATATGATAAGAACAACTATTGCCTCCATGTTCTATGACTTTATTTATTTTGAGGGGATACTAAGGATTGAACTCAGGAACATTCAAACTCTGAGCTATACCCCAGTCCTTCTTTAGTATTTTTTAAATTTTGAAATGGGGTCTTTCTAAGTTGCTGAGACTGTCCTCAAATCTGTGATCTTCCTTTATCAGCCTCCCAAGTACTAGGATTACAGCAGTGTGCCACCATGCCAGGCTACCTCCATGTTCTAAATGAGGACACAATGATTTGAAGGCTGAACTGACTTGCCCACGGTTGTACAGTTGGTTAGTGGAAGATCTTATTGAACCCATATGGCATGATGCCAAGACCATGCTCCTAACCACTATATGTCTGTGTACCCTGTTCTCATCCCCACTAAATGCAAACTCATCTAGGACCTAGACTATTCTTACTCTCATTCAAAAGTTAGACTCACAGTCTCTGTCTCTCTCAGGCCTGCTCTCAACAGGAGATAAGGATGTGGGTTTCCAGTCTTTAATGCTGCTTAGAAACCCAGCACTTTACCTGTCCTCCCTCAATTGCACCCTGCTCTTAAGCCACCTTGCCCTAAAACAATGGACCTTATGTTTCTAAGCTTGCTTCCTGCTGCTGCTCACCCCTTCCTCAATGACTTTAATGCATTCCAGACCCATATGAGAAGCCCAAGTAAACTTCAGCTGAACAGAAAATGACTCTCACTGCATAAGGATCTCAATCAGAGTTCATTCATTGTTTTGAGTATAGTTTTATGATGATTACAAACAGAACTGTAAATGTACTACATGAGCCCCTATTCTGGTTATATCCATCAGGCCACAGTCTAAGACCTACATGTACTAGCTAAACTTGACAAAAATCACAGTCTATCTCAAGCATGTTCAATACTGGTAATGTCTTACAGTCTTGAAAAAAAGATTAGTATATAAAGTGGATGGCCAGCAGTAGTTCCAGAATTTCGATACTGTAGTCAACCCAGGATACTACTGGGGGATGCCTCAGTAGTCACAAGGCCCCTCTGCAGATATAAAAAAAGTGTGAATGTTCACACCCCTTATATGAAACAGTGTTTTTTTTGCATATAGCCTGTGCACATCTTCCTGTAGACTTTAATATCTAGGTTACTTACAATACCTAATATAAGGCTAATACCATGTAAATAGTTTTATAGTACATTATTAAGGGAATAAGGATCAGAAAATCCTGTGCATATTCTCTATAGGCATAACCACCTGAGCCCAACTACATAGCACACAAAGAGCAGTGAAGAGGTCAATACTCAGACAGTGATTGGTTGAGAGAGGCGAGGGGGGTCTGTGAAATGGCAGGAGGCTGCAGGAGGCTACAGCAGGGTCTGCCTGCACATCACTGCATTCTTATAGGTGCAGTGTAGTGTGCTTGGCACACAATAAATTCAGGCTTGGTTTTTTGGAACTTTCTGGATTTTTTTAAACTATTTTTAAGCCACAGTTGGTTGAATCTGCAAATTTAGTCCATGAATTATAGGGAAGTCACACCCATCCTCCCTCGATATATCCTTTACTGTTTGTATGTACATCCTCTATTTCTATGAAGAAAATTGTAGGGACTGGTAACAACAGAGGGATTGTCTCGAAGGTGTGTTTTTAGAGTGAGCACGTTGTTTGTAAGCTTATTTGAGGTGACTTGATGAATTTGGCTTCCCTGAGCCAAATGTCACTACCACTAAGAATGACTCAGGGTCACATCGTGAGTCTTAGATGAAAGATGATTTAGAAGTTTTCATTTTTTTGGCTTCAACCTCCAGGTTACAGAAAACTTAGTTCCACCATCCTTTCCAGACACCTACTAATTTGGGTGAAAATGAAAACCCTTAGCTGGTGAGAAATTCCAATTAGAAAGATAAGAGAGTGAAGCTAGGGAAGGAAGGAGTGGGGGTAAAATGGGACTGGAGCCAGGAAGAAGGAAATCACTCCCAGCCGGGAGTCAAGGCAAGGTTTGCAGTTTCCACTAAGAAACCAGAAAGCTCAAAACAGGAAGAAAGAGGTGAGGTGCAATCCAAAAAGCAATCAGCTCACTGACATTTTATTTATTTTTACCTGGGGGAAAGGGGTATGAGGAGGGGGTCTCAGCTCCTATGCTGACCCAGCAGCTGCAGCTGCTCTAAAGGAAGTGAGTGTTTGTGGGGAGGAGAAGATGGAGTGAAGATGGGAGGGGGTGTTGGCCTGTTGCTCACCCTCTGCAGAGGCCCCAAGATTCTGAAGGAAGGAACCTGAGACTGTGTGAAGCTCAAGAGAGGAGATATTTCCAAGCCCAACAGTAAAAACAGCCAGCTGCTCTCCATGGACACAAAAATCTATCCCAGCTCTGACCTGAAACAGAGGAGACCTTTCCTCCTCCAATGCCTTTCAACTGCTCTAGTGCCTTGATTACTTTCAATGCAAATGAAAAGAATGGAGTTACAAAGAAAGAAGCTGGAAGAAGAGGAGAGGTGACAAATATAAGAATGATGCCAATAAAATATAGATAACTAACAGAAAACAAGGCTTTCCTGGGAGTTTTCTCCTTGTCTTAAAGTATTTTGTTTTATTTCTTCTCTCAGAGCAGGGAGAAAGGGAGAGAGGAAGGGAAAGAGGGAAGGAGGGAAGGGAGGGAGAGAGGGAGGGAGGGAGGGAGGGAGGAAGGAAGGAAGGAAGGAAGGAAGGAAGGAAGGAAGGAAGGAAGGAAGGAAGGAAGGAAGGAAAAAGAAAGATGAGTTGGGGAGTTCTAGGAAACATGCTTAAGCAGCTGGGGAGCTTGAGACCTGGGTAGATCTCTTATCACTGTTGGAGCCTACAGCATCCTATCTGAAGGGTACACAGAGTTCTGAGTGGTCCTGAGCAAGTCTTTTCATTTTCTGTGCCAGTTTCTGCCTCACAGAATGGGTAGTGAGACTTTCAAAAAAGTAACAGGATAGAACATCTGTTAGTGTGATTCCCTCCTAATTCCATCCTGCTACCTCCATATCTCTTTGAATCTCACTGCAATGTATAACCATATTGCACCAATTATATTCTTTTAAAAAAGTAACAGGGAGAAAGTATACTGAAAAGTATAATAACAATACTACCAAGTTTCTAAAAGCCTTCCTATATTTTATCTATATTTTTATCTATATTTTCTCAGTTAATTTCCATAAAATATGATGCAATACTGTTATTGCCCCATTTTATAGATGGGAAAACTGGATTACAGAGAGATTGGATTATGAAGGTCAATGGTCAGTAAACTGGAGGGCCTTGAACCCATCTCTAACTCCAGAGTTTCTAGATTCCATAAGGTAATGTTCTTGGTATTATTATCATTATATTGTTCACTTCATGGTCTCTACATTTTTGTCTGGAAGAAGTGTTCAATTTGAATAGGATTTTTTTTATCTGAGTTTGAGAGATGAGGACAAAGGTACAGATACTTTTTGACTTAATATAGGGTTATGCCTCAATAACCCATTGTAAATTGAGAATATCATTAAATCAAAAGTGCATTACTATACTTGATCTACCAAACATCCTAGCTTGGTAAGAAATACACATACAATATTGGTTATCTCTTCTCATGATCTTGTGGCTGACAGGGAACTTTGGCTCACTGCTTGTTGCCCAGTATCTAGAGAGTATTCTAGCCCCTATCCCCGACCTAGGGAAAGATCAGTTTTAAATTTTAAGTACAATTTCTAAGGAATGTGTATCACATATTGCTTTCACACCATTGCCAACTTGAAAGATTATGAGACAAACCATCATAAATCAGGGATTCTGCATTTCTGTCTGTTAAATAGGAATGGAAAGAGGGGGATATTTGGTGCCATGACCCAAATTCCAAACTTATAGCTGAAGCAAGCAATACCTCTCCATCAGGCATTCTGGACTCAGTAATGTCAGGTGTGAAGAAAGCCACCCTGCTCACATTCTCTTGAAAGTCCTTGGCATTCCAACACAGCACTTCTGTTTAAAATTAATAATCACATATGACCCAGCTATATCACTCCTCAGTATTTTTCCAAAAGTAATAAAGAATGCTATATTGATACATGCATGCCCATGTATATATCAGCAGAATTCACAATAGCCAAATTATGGAACTAACCTAGGTGTCCATCAACAGATGAATTGATAATGAAAATGTGATATGTATATATGTGTATATATATATATATATACAATACACACAATGAAATTTTACTTAGCCATAATGAAGAACAAAATTATGACATTTGCAGGAAAATGATAGAATTAGAGAAGATGCTAAGTGAGATCATCCAGTCTCAAAAAGTCAGAAGTGGTATGTTTTTTCTCATATGTGGAAGGTGGAGAAAAATAAGGTTCAAAGGAAACAGACCAATGATGAGAGAGACCAGGAGAATTGTAGAAGGGGATTAGGAGAGGAAGATGGGAAGAAGAAAAGAGAAAATTGATGAAAAAAACAGTTCAAATCTCATGAAGGTACTAATTTTGGGGTGGGATCCAGAGGGAACCATATCAAGTGATATGTGCATGTATGTTTATATCATTTTGAGACTTACTATGATGTATAATTACAATGAAACAATAAAAATATTTTTAATTAAGAATCACATTCATTCTGGCTCATTAACTACTGTCTTAACCTGGCTCTCCCATTTTTGAGTCTCCTTTCTCTGAATAGCTACTAAATAGATTCTAATACTACATTCAAAAGAATTCTTCAAAGAAAGAAAAATTTGAAGATGCATGAAAATCTTTCCAGCTGTAAAAAATGTTGAAGTATTGGAATGAGCAACTAAAAGGGGACTTGAAGCTAAAATATCCTGAGCTGATCAAGGAGCTTCTTCTACTAAAGGGCAGAGGAATGGACAAGATGGCCTCTTAAAATTCCTTCCATCACATTTACTAAGATCAAGCTGGTTCAGGAGAGAGATCTCAAAGGCTTAGACTCTCTAGGCTGGCAGTATCAGCAGCAACTTCCAAATGCATTTAGCCTAGATGGTGCCCTCTTGAAAATGAAGAAATTTGCATATATGCTTTATTATTATTATTATTATTATTATTATTATTATTATTATTATTATTATTATTATTATTATCATCTATCCTCTTTTACTGGGAATTGATCCAAGGGGTGCTCTACCACTATAGTGCCCTACCACTAAGAGCTATATCCCCAAACACTTATTTTTTTCATTTTGAGCAGGATATTCCTAGATTGTTCAAGCTGTCCTCAAACTTTTATCCTCTTGCCTCAGCCTCCAGAGTCATTGGGATTACAGACTTGTGCCACTGTGCCTGGCAATAGTAATGCCTTTAGTGCCATACTCTGTCACTATGCCTCTAAATCTTATCTCCTGTCACTCAAGAGCACCATCCACTATCTGCTTTCAACTGTAGCCTCAGAGCACATGGTAGGAGGAGCAGTGTCATGAGTATAGTCCAGTGGAAAGATCTCTGGAACTAAGCAAGGGATGCCTGAGTTTGACTTCCAGCCTTGTCTCTCTCTAGCAATATGACTGTAAGTCACTTGCCTGTTGACAATTGGGGTAAATCATACTTGTATAGTCTGCCTCATATTTGTAGTCCAAGAGAGTTAAGGGATGGAGGGAGGGGGAAGGGAAAGAGAGAGAGAGACAGAGAGAGAGAGAGAGAGAGATTAACATAAAATTGAATATTCCAACCACAGGCTGCATCTTGAATATGATTTGTAGCATCAAAAAAATGAGAAAAATGAACACAATCTAAGAAATTGAAAGTTGTATTTTAACCAAGTGACACTAGTATTTGTAACTGGTATTTTCTATCATTTCTTGGTGAAGGAACTTGATTTTAGCTTTGTCTATACTGAGAAGGAGTGGGCTACCTTTCCCTTTGTAAATCTTGCATGTATGGGTGGCTGCTGAGAGAATATAATGATCAGAAGTAGTCACTAGAGGAAAATATGACCAGCCAGAAAATCACTATGAAAGTAAAAATGTAAGCCGGGCGTGGTGGCGCACGCTTGTAATCCCAGCATTCGGGAGGCTGAGACCGGAGGATCCGGGTTCGCGGCCAGCCTCAGCTACCTAGTGAGGCACTCCGCAACTTAGTGAGACTCGGTTTCAAAATAAAGAATAAAAAATAGGGCTGGGGGTATAGCTCGGAGGTAGAATGCCCCTGAGTTCAGTCCCCAGTACCCAAAAAAAAAAAAAAAAAAAAAATGTAACTTTCTGGCTGTAGCTTAGCAAGCAAATATGAAAAGGAGTGAGAGAAGTGGGAGTAAAAAGTAGATAAAGGAACAAAAAGGGCAGGAGACAGAGCGGATGAAAAGGGAGCATGGCAGGGTGAAGGACACTGAGCTGAAGAAATCCAGCACACAGTTTTGAGCTTTAATACATCTAGCAGATGCTTGACCCTGGAGGAGACATGGGAGGAGTGCACAGATTTCTAATTTATTCCGTGCAAAAGACAAAATGAGGATTTAGCTCATGTGAAAAAAGCTTGCATTCTTTAGTCATCAATACACGCCTTAGTACAAACACCAAAGTACGTTTTTCTGTTGTCAACTAACTACATTCCCATTTCAAATATTCACCATTCTCAGCTGGGCACAATGGCTGCATGCCTGTAATCCCTATACTTGGGAGATTGAGATAGGAGGATTGCAAGATTGAGACTCCCCCTCAACAACTTAGGGAGACTCTATTTCAAAAATAAAAAGGGCTGGGAGTGTGGCTCGAAGGTAGAATGCTCCTGGGTTCAATTTTCAGTACCAAAATAAACAAACTTTCCCATTCCCTAAGCTTTTGGCATCTCAAAAAAGTATTGGAGGCACAAGAGGAAAGTAGAGAAAAAGGAGGGAGAGTGAGCTGGATGAGGGGGACTCCCTGACCTCCACCATGGTTCACTGACTGGCCAATAATGACGGCAGAGCGTAGTGGTCACGAACACAAACACTAAACTTGGCCAAACCTGGTCTTCATTCCTGATTCTGTCATTTACCAGATATGTGACCTTGAATTACTTGCTTCCTCTCTCTATGACTCATGTTTCTTACTAGTAATGCAAACAGAATAATAGCCTCCATCTCATAATGTTATTGTGAGGATTAAATGAGTTAGGGCAAATTAAAGCCAGGCACAGGGCCCAACACCTAGCAACAGACACTCAATAAATGTTTGACCTTACTATAATAGTTTGGTACAAGAAAGAGCTACCCCCTGAGCTACATTTTGCTGAATGCCTTGTCTCATTTACATTAATTGCTGGAACCAGACTAGCCCATACCCTCTACACTTTTTCAAAGCATTCTCAAAATACTGATGGATGGAACTGGAGAATATTATACTAAGTGAGATTAGTCAGTCCCAGAAAATCAAGGGTGGTATGTTTTTTATCATATGTGGAAGCTAAAGAGAAAATAGGAAACATAAGGAACTTTAAATAATGCAGAAAGAGAAATTTGTAGAGTAGTTGAAGAGGGTTAGAAGTAGAGAATTGGGGGGGGGGTGAGGAGAGGCGACCACGGAAGAAAGCAATTCAAATAATGCTATGTCCATATACAAAGGTATGACTACAAATCTCATTAACTAGTTCAGAGAGGGAGGAGGGGAGCAGGGTGGAATATGGAGGGAGAGTACACCAAGAGTTGTGTGCATGTATATTTGTATCACATAGAAATATAATTGCAATGTGCAAAGAATTTCTAATTTTTAAAAAAAATACTGAAAAGAATTTTTTTTCATTCATATTGCTCCCGCCTTAGTGCCCTCTGGAGCTCTCTCACGGTCTCTTTCCCCACACCACTCCTCCCCCACCATTACCAAAAGAAGCCCCCAATGTCCCAAATAGATAAAAAGATGCAGCAGTACCCAGGCCTCTCTCCACTTGAGGCTGAGTAGAGTTGTCCAAAGCAGATGACAATGCTGCTTTTGTTTCTCAGATACTAGAATCTCCCACAAACCCTGAAGTGGACATTCCAGTGCCTCTTCAGTCCACTCCTAGCTACTTCAGCCAGGCTCTCAGGACTCCAACAGAGGCACCTTTAAGACCTCTCTCACAATTCTGACACCTGCATCCTATAGAAACTCTCTTTTCTCAATGTATGTGATGTTGAGAAAATCTAGGATGAATAGGGAAGGCATAATCATAATGTTAATGGGACTTTAGATATGTAAATGTATGTCCTGAGCATGGATGAACTGAACAAAGTGGATGTGAGGGGCAGGAATGGACAAGTGCCATTGGGAGACCCAGATGTGCGATGCTGGGAAGAGGAGACCTAGAAATGATGAAAGGAAACAAAAAGGGTTATTTAGAAAAAGAGGACATTGAAAAATTCAATGAAAGGTGTGTAAATGGAGGGACATCATGAGAAAGTAGGAGAGCAAAGTCTAAGTGCCTACAAGGAGTATGGATTGAGAATTCTTGAAAGCTAGAGAGTGGGAGGGGAGGAGGCTGGGTTGGAAATTGCTGGGGGCTGGGAGCTGGGAGCTAGGAGCTGAGGGTGGGGGCTTTGTAGTCAAATAACTCTAGGAGGGTAGACTGAGAGAGAGCCTTGTCTGCTCATGCTGCCAGGTAGACCCAGAACAGTTTCAGTGTGGGATCAAAGGCCCCCACCTAGGACTTAGGCCAAAAAGATCTTGCCTCCCACTGATAAGTTGGGCTATACCATGAACCTGGAATTTTCCCATCTATGTAGCCTTTGGACTTTGATTTTCTTCCCAATGTAACAAAGAGTTTCAAACAGATAGCTGGATATCCTAGCAAAGAGGAGCAAAAGAGACAGAAAGGACACGGGAAGAGTCTTGGTCTTGCATCTAGTCGACATCAGTGTCTAAGCCCTCATAGAATTCTCTCCTCTTAACAAGGTTCTCCAAATGACCTCTCAGAGAATACTGTATTCTGTGAACAAAGTCTAAGTATTCGGTCACAAACAAATGAAATAAAATAATGAAACGAAAGGTCTTTCTTTCAGAATTTCCAAGAGAAAGCAATAAGTGAATGGATAGAATGTGCTCTCATCAGTTCTGCAGAACCCCTGAGTCCCTGCTTTACATCTATATTAGAATACAAATGTTAGCATCTGACTTATAATATGATTGTTTGTAGATATTTTATGATTTAAATATGAATATTTCATGAGATTTCTCAAAGAACTCTGTGAATTCCAGTGCTGTGTCACTGGGACAAGTTTAGAAGCTCTGGAATTAGGATCAGGATTGTTATCTTCATTCTGCATGATGATTTTTCTCACTTCTAGTTTTGCTCCCTTCCAACTCATTCTCCACACAGCAGCAAGCATGATCATTTAACTCTGTTAACCACATCAGATCATTTCTCAGCTTTAACCTCACTAATGGCATCCCATTACCCTTACACTCTTGACCATGACCCATAAGGCCAGCATGCGCTGACCCCAGCCCACCATTTCCAATCTCATCTTGCTATGTAGCCCTCCTTCCTCATAGTGTTCCAGTAAACTGGCCTCTTAGCTCTTGAAATATGCCAATCCAAATCCTTCTCAGTGTACTCATTCTTCATGCTATTCCTTCTGCCTGCAAGATCTTTTATATATGTGGTAGGCAGAATTTCAATCCCTTATCCTCCACTCCCTGGCGCCATGTTACATCATATGGCAAAGGGAACTGTGAAGATGCAATTAAGGTTCCCAATAAACTCTCTTAAAGATTGAAAGACTGTCCTAGATTATCCATGTCTGTCCAGTATAATTGCATGAGTCCCTAAAAGCAGAGTTAGGCAGAACAAAAATAAGTCTGAGAGATTTGAAGCATGTGAAGCTCTTACTGGCTTGAAGATGGAAGAGGCCATGTGGAAAATGCAAAAAGGAAATATCTTTGGAAGTGGATTCTTCTCAGAGACTCCAGTAAGGAATGAAGCCAAGTCTACACCTTTGTTTTGGCCCTGGAGACCCTAAACAGAAAACCTACCTTGGTCACACTCTGTCTGGACTGCTACCTTGTGGAAACTATGACATAATAAGTCAGTGTTGTTTTAATTCAGAGTTCATTGTCATGTGTTATGGTAGCAAGAGAGAACTAATATGGCATCCTTTCCTTTTCATGATTGTCTTCTTTCCATCTTTTAGATCTCAGTTTAAATCTTAATATTTCCAAGTGTCCTATCTTCACCATCCTGCTCAAAATAAATACCTTATCCCTCATCCTCATTATTTTTTTGTCAATCTCCATTTTTATTTCTTTCATGTCCTTTATTATAATTTTAATTATTTTAGTTATTTGACCTTTTTAGTTTTTGTTTTTATTATTGTTGTTCTGTCTCTCCCACCAAAGTGTGAGGAAACAAGGGGCCACATCTGCCTTGTTCTCCATCTTAGCCTCATTGCCAGCCCGGTGACTAACATATAACGGGTACTTAATAGAAATGTGTTGAATGAATGGATGGGTGAATAGACTAGTACCCGACAGAGTAATATTCACACAATATGACTTACTTGAATGTAAGCTCTGTAAGAGCACAGATTTTCCCCCCACTGCTCATATCTCTGAGGCATAGAAGAGTGAATAGCATAGAGTAGATACTCAAAAAAGATTTGTTAAATGAGTTAGTTAATAGCTACTCAGCACCTATTTTGTGCCAGTATTTATGTTCTACACTTAGCCTACCTTATTTCATTGAATTTTCACAATACGAACTCAAGTTGGGCACTGTTAGTCTCTCCAATTTACAGATGATGTTCACAGTAATTGAGCACATTATTCAAATCCACCTAGATACTAACTGGTAGAGCCCAAATTTAAAGCCAGGCTTTTCTACACTCCTATGCCTTCCACTGCTCCATACTGGCTCCCAAGTATTAACACACCCCACTACAATCTGGCCTAATAAGTGTTTTGGAATGGATAAAATAAAAATTCACATGAAAATTTGCATATAATTTCAGGAATCCATAGAGCCTGCCTGTAATCCTCAGGTCAACTTCAAATATGCTGCCTACATTAAAGGGCATTCACACAGATGACCTTCAAGTGCCCTTCTAGTTCTTCTAGTTAGTAAGTGGACATTCTTAAAGGTGGGAAAAAATCAAGATTCAAAGACATTGGATGCTAATAATAAGATGAAAAGTGTAAGGGAGGCCAGTATTTTATGAATAAGGCTTTGTCTAGTAGCCCCAGGGATTAAAACATCTGTGTGTTTCCTGCTCATAAGAATAGCCTGGCCAGGCACGGTGGCACATGCTTGTAATCCCAATACTTGGGAGCCTGAGACAGGAGGATAGCAGGTTCGTGGCCAACCTCAGCTACTTAGTGATGCCCTCCACAACTTAGTGAGACCCTATTTCAAAATAAAGAATAGGGTTGGGGTTTTGTTTGGAGATAGAATGCCCCTTGGTTTAATCCCCAGTGTTGAAAAAAAAAAGTCTGAGAGACTGGGTTGCAGCAGTCCTTCTGGTGGTACTGAATCTCTTAAGTACGGGTGAAGTTGCCAGAGATTTGAGAATAGCATGAAGCAAAAGGCCAGTTAATAAAAGTTCCTCCACAGAACTATGAACAATAAGGTAGGACAGACTTTCTAGCCCCCAACTCTGCAGCTTCAGGCCTGAGAGCCATGGCAAAAGCCTTCACCAGCCCTGGCTCTGAGGAGCTTGCCAATCTCTCTTTGAGCACTATTTCATAGAAACCATGTATTTATGTTCCCTCTCAACTTTGTGTAGCACTTGAAATTCCTTCCAGATAAACAGGAGTGTGGCCAAAAGGGAGCCAAGAAAGAAGCTAGAGATAAGACCTAAAGGCTTGATTTATGTAGCTGAGTTTTTGAAAATGCTGGGAGCAACAGCTGGCGGGCTTCTCCCTCCTGACTTTCTTGCCACTGCCTCAGGGCTTGCCAGGGGCTCCTCTGGTGCCTCAGCCTGGAAATGCCACTCTCCCTTTTCCTTATCTCCCGCCCCCTTCTTCACAGTTGAGTCATTATGACAGCCACAGATTCTCAGGCTGAGCTTCCAGAGTGCAGCTGAAACTGACGTGGGAGAGACAACAGGCAGAGCACAAACCCACACCGTTCACACACAAGGCTTGCTCCTTCTCCACAAAAGTGGGCCACCCTGAAGTTCAGGTTCTCCAAAGAGTCTAGAAATTTTCCAGTTAAACCCCCATCTGTTTTTCTCAATATTCCCCTTGCTACAAAAAGCCTCGCCTGGGGTTTCATCTTCCAATTTACAAGAAGGATAGCAGAGATATTGAGTCCAGGCCCTGGAGCTACAATGTCTAGGTTTAGTACCAACTCTGATAGTTAATTATGTGGTCTGTCGCCACTTGCTGAACATCTCTGGGTATTTTTCCTCATATGTGCAATGGGGATAATAACAGTAACCTTTATCTTTTTTTATGCATGAGAATTCAACAACTTCATACTAAATAAAACATGTAGAACATTGCCTGACTCATGATTGGAACTCAACAAAAAGTAACTATTATTCCTTACATATTGTAGGAGACCGAGCATCCTTTTGTGCACTCAAAGCACAAATAAATATACACCTTGCTTGTTGCTTTTGATGTCATTGCTATGTACTAAAAAGAGCAATGTGTTCTGGCCCTAACTTGGGGCTTTCCAATGCCCCACCATGTTAATAACAGATAGGACTTATTGAGCAGTTAGTATGTTTCAGGTACTACCCTACACACTTTATCAGTGTTATTTTATTTAATCCTCACTAGAAACGCAATAAATGGATGCTGGTTTTTTTTTCCTCATCAAAACAGAGAGATTTAATAATTATGCAATGTCGAACTTAAGTGAGTTTTGGGCAAAGAGTAATTATCATGTGTTAGAACAATAATGGAATATAGAGGAGGGAGAACTCTGATTTGATTTTGGGGGGAGATACTGGAGGTTGAATCGAGAGGCATTCTACATCCAAGCTACACCCCCAGCCCTATTTTATTTTTAATTTGGAATAGGATCTTGTTAATTTTCGGAAGTCATTGCTAAGTGGCTGAGGCTGACCTACAACCTGTGATCCTCCTGTCTCAGCTTGCCAAGTACTGGGATTAAGAGACGTGCACCACCATGCCTGGCTTCAGATTTGATTTAGAGCCACACTACAATTATGATTAGCAGAGAGGAGATAAGGAAGGAGGAATTTGAAATAGAGCCAACCACAGACACAAAAGATGGAATGAGCCTGCTGTGTATAGACTAAAGAGAATAGATTGACATGAGTGTTCCAGAAGCCACATGTTGAAGAAAGGTAGGAAATCATGTCATCCTCCTCACCATGTGGACTAAACTAAACTGAGCCTTGGTGCTGGACCAGCACTGCTCAGTTACTGAGACCCAGAAGTGGCAATCTTTTGCTGTCCTGTCATACTCCGTCCACTATATGATCTTGCTTTCTAAATCATCCCTTGGGGCTGCCCCCAAAACAACTCAGTGACCATGTGGTATACTATCAGTTTTCAAGGTCACAGGCTATCACTTTGTGTATATCTTTGTGCACCCCACTGAGATGAGACAAAGCACATAGATTAGATCAAGAGAGTGAGACTTATGAGGTCTATTCCCTACCTTAGCATCACTCCAGTACCTTACCATGCCCATAACTGACATCATCTAAATCTTCTGCTTCACTGCTGACTCTTAGATTTCACCCCAGGAGAAGAGGGTCCTTTAAGGATAATAACATTTGTTTGCTACAAAAGCTTGTGAATCTCTTAGCCATGTCAGACTATTGGTGAAATTCTATGGCAGTATATGAAATCAGAGAAAAGTAAAGTAAGGAGAGTGGGATTTCTAAAAAAAAAAGAAAAAGGAGATATAATCAGGACAATTTGTTCCAGGCTAGAAAGGGTTAATGGCAGCAAAGTATTTTATATTGGAAGCAAAATACCAATACAAAGAAAAGCCTCCTTCCTTCCTTCCTTCCTTCCTTCCTTCCTTCCTTCCTTCCTTCCTTCCTTCCTTCCTTCCTTCTAAAATGAAGACATTGCAAACAAGAAAAATGAACAGTTGTCTAAGTTTCCATTGCCCCTGACCACCTCCCACCCAACTTGACACTTGGAGGTTTATTGTCTTTGAGTGATGAATCACATCTTGACAGGAATGAGAGGCCAGGAAGGATATGAGAATTCTATCTTCTCCCTTGAGCCTGAAATTCATGCCCAGATGTTGCCATGGTAACTCAGTAGTACCCAGGCTCTAATCTACACAAGCCAGCACAGTGCTTCTCTAGTGACCACCTGTTTTCATATGCCTTTTTTATTTTTGTTTCACCTTTCCTGAATGATAATAACATGCTGGAGACTTATTAGATCACAGGCTATTCTGGGAAATTAATGCATCATCAATAAGCCCAGGGGGAGGAAAAGTAGACTAAAACTGACCTATGGGGCAAAAGACAGTTTTATTTAGAGCTCTGCACCAGCAGGCTTCGTAACTTAGCAATTTGGTAACTTGTTTCACCTCTCGTGACTTTTTATGCCCTTTCTAACATATGAGAGGGGTGGACTTGTTGCCTTTCAAAGTCTTTTCTGTCCCCAAAATTATTTTTCACATATCTTTAACATGCATTGAAATGTCATTGGTAACTGTTTCTAAGTTGGGGTACTGAGAATAAGAAAAAAAAAGAGGCTATTTAATGAAAGACCTGTGAAAAGCTCAAAAGAAAAGTTTATCAGATGCTTCTTTAGTTGAAAATTAGTTTAATGACCCTAACCCATTGAGCATCACAGCTTAGGAAACAGTTCAATGTAGAGCATCGGTTGTTTCCTCTCCTGATCACCTGGCTGACAATACAATATTGTACTATTTATCACTAGCACAGGAAAAGACCATAATTCAAAATTCTAAGTAGAGCTTCTATGGAATGTGTATCGCTTTCACAACTGGATGAAATAAAACAAAAATAATTAAGCTGCTGGGCGCTATGGTGCATGACTGTAATCCCAGTTCTTAGGAGGTTGAGACAGGAGGATCACAGGTTTGAGACCAGCCTCTGCAATTTAGCGAAGGCTTCTGCAACTTAGACCCTGTTTCAAAATAAAAAATAAAATAAAGATGGGGATGTAGCTTGGAGGTAGAGTGCCCCTGGGTTCAATCCCTAGTACCTCAAAAAATATCATTAAACTGAGTCATCATAAATCTGGGACTATCTGTAAATCTGGAACTATCTGTAAATGGGTTGGAGATGGGTCAAAGAAAATGACTTCATATCTGTCACACCCTAGTTTAATGATAGCTGTGTTCCATGAGAGAACACTTGGAGTCAACTGTCAGTGGGGAATAGAGCCATCTTTCATTCTTCTGTCCTTTGTACCTTCTATTTAGATGGTATCCCTCTCCTTAGTTAGTTTCCCAAATTTCCAGATTACACTAGCTCATGCTCACTTTCCAGTCTTTATGTGGACCTATTCCCATGTGAACATCCTATCATCTCTATCAAATAAATTCCACATATGTGTATAGTTCAATTCACTTCATCCTATGAAAGCACTCTGGACTTGTCTCAGACTACAGGAACCCCTTATACTTCTGAGTAGCTGTGATCCTGGGAATGTGCACCTCCTGGTCCTTCTCACAGACTGCTCGACCATCTTAGTTGCTTTTGTTTTTATTGTTTTAAGTGCACTTTCCTTTTAAATTTTAATTACTTTCACATTGATCTTAAGTATAGAGAGCTACAAGAAAGAAAAGAAAAATGGGTCTTAACTTTCCTCTTCTGTTGAATTTTTTATATAAAAGTAATGCAAGGAGTGTTGGAGATTGTGGATATGTTGGTCAAAAGATGCACAATTTCAGATAGGAGCAATAAGTTTGAGAGTTCTACTGTACAACATGGTGACTATAGTTAATAACAATGTATTGTATTCTTGAGAATTGCTGAGAGTATATTTTAAGTATTCTCACCACAAGAAAGTGGTATGTGAGTTAATGCATGTTGATTACCACCATTCCACAATGGACACAGATTTCAAAATATCATTATGTTGTAAACCATAAATATATACAATTTTGTCAGTTTAAATTTTTAAATAAATAAATGAGATAGTATGTAAGAATATTCACTTCAAGCTATGAAAAAGTACAAAATAAAAGGAAAAATCTCTCTCTATGAACCCTAATCCCTTTCCTATAGGTTACTATAAAATATCTCATTTGGAATCAGACTTAGTGGCACACTCCTGTAATCTCAGTACTTGGAAGACTGAGACAGGAGGACCTCAGTTTTGAGGACAGCCTCAGCAACTTAGTGAGACTCTCAGCAACCTAGAGAGACCCTGTTTCAAAATAAAAGTAAAATAGGGCTGGGAGTGTAGCTCAGAGGTAGAATGCCCTTGGGGAACCCTGGAGTCCAAATGTATGTTGGAATTCAACATTTGGGGGATTTTAACATGAAGATAGTACCTATGACATTCAGCATGTCACTCTCCTAGTGAGGTTTAGGACAAAAAATAACATAAATTATACACATTAAATATTAATGAAGCACATTAAAATTTAAGGAGCACAGCGTTTGAATACTCATACTATGTGGGATAAATGAAATTACAAATAGCTACATGTAAATTCATATAGATTTTTCCACAAATTAGTTTGTGCCAGATTTTTAAAATGTATTTAATTAATTTATTTTTTGTGGTACTGGGGATTGAACCCAGGGACAGTCTACCTCTGAGCTACACCCTCATCCCTATTTTGTTTCTATTTTGAAACAGGGTCTTGCTAGGTTGATGAGGGTCTCACTACTTGCCAAGGCTGTTTTTGAACCTGCAATCTTCCTATCTCAGCCTCCTGAGTACTGGGATTACAGGCATGCACCATCATGCCCAGTTGAGATTTTATTTTAATCCATTTTCAGAGCTTTTAGCATTAAGAACAAGCAGATAGGTATTGTCTTTATATTTATATTCTCTTTCTTATATACACACATGTACATATGCACAAAAGGACACACATAGAGGACATATGCACTGTTCTACCCTTGCTTCTCTTTCTCCTGAATAACATATACTAGATAAATATATAACATATATTATAAATATATTATAAATATAACATAAATATATATTTCTTTTGGTACTGGGGATTGAAACCAGGGGCATTCTATCTCTGAGCTACATCCTAGCCCTATTCTTTTACTTTTTATTTTGAAACAGGGTCTCACTAAGTTGCTTAGGCTGGCCTCGAGCTTGCAATCCTTCTGTCTCAACCTCCAAAGTATTGGGATTACAGGTGTGTGCCACGACTCCCAGCTATAGATATTTTTATCCATTTATAAAGATCTGACTCATCACCTTTCCAATGTATGATTGTACCAATTTGATGACTCTCCTATTGGTGGCCATTTTGGTAATTTCCAGATTTTGGTTTTTGTTTGTTTATGTCTCTTCTTTTCTTTCCCTTTTCCCCCCATTACAAAGTTCAAATGACCATCCTTTTTCATATCTCTTTTAAAAATTTTGCAAATGTATTTTAGAGGAAATTCTTATCATGCGAATTTGGTAATCTTTTATGCATTTGGGTTGTATCTTTTTGGATAAACTGCAAGCTCCAAAAAACAGTTCATAGATTTATATTCTTTGTATCCATCTCAGAGCTTTGACATATAGTAAGTGCTAGGAAATGCGTGCTAATTATAATGAGGAAACATTTCAAAGAATGCTATGTCCATATATGAAGATATCACTACCAATATCACTAACATGTATGAAGAGGGGTGAGTATCAGGTGGAATCTGAAGGAAAAATCACTAAGTCCTGTGAAAATAGTCTATATCACATTGAACCTCAGTATGATGTATAATTACAATGTGCCAGTATTAAAAATAATGAAGCTAGCAAGGAATGGTGATGTATGCCTGTAATACCAGTATTTACAAGGCTGAGAAAGGAGCATCGTAGGTTCAATGTCAGCCTCAACACCTTAGGTAGGCCCTCAGCAAATTAGCTAGACTGTTTCAAAATAAAAAATAAAATAGGGCTGAGGTATACCTCGACGGTAAAATGCCCTCGGGTTTAATCTCCCCCCCCACACAAATAATAATAATAATAATAATAATAATAATAATAATAATAATAATTTTTAAATGAAGATAATGAAAACCTTCCCAAAAGCCCTCATGCAGATCTCAAAAAGCAGACAAAAGTTTCTTTTTTTTTATTGGTGCATTGTAATCATACATCTTTGTTAGGTACAAACTGGAAGAGGCATACATGTACATAGCACTCATTTAACCTTTCCCCAATTCCCATCCCATTCCCTTCTTCCTCCTTCCTGCTCATATTTGGCTTAGTGATTGGCTTTCATATGTTTGTGAATGTTTATCATGTGCATTAGGGTGTTTCCCTCCCCACCCCCATCACCTTCAGTTAGGTCGCTTTCTTTGGTCATCTAAGGTTTCTCCTTCGTGGTCTACAGTCCCTTCTATGACTCACTTTCTCCCTAGCTTCTGCACATTAGGAAGAGCATCAAATTTTTTACTTTTTGTGACTGACTAATCTCACTTAGTATAATGTTTTCCAGTTCCATTCATTTCCCTGAAAATGACATGATTTTGATCATCTTTATGGCTGAGTAAAATTCCATTATATACATATCCTATAGTTTTGTAATCCATTCATTTGGCTTTTTTTATTGGTGCATTGTAATCATACATCATTATTAGGTACACGCTGGTAAAGGCATACATGCAGACATCTCACATTTAACCCTTCCCTGATTCCCACCCCATTCTCTCCCCCACCCTCCCCTTCCCTCCTTCGTAAGTCCAGTTGAGTGATTGACTTGATATGTTTGTGAATGTATATCTTGTGCATTATGGTGTTTACCTTCCCCCATCCCTATCACCTTCAGTTAAGACACCTTCTTTGCTCATCTAAGGTTTCTCCTATTCCGCTAGAGTCCCTCTTATGTCCCACTTTCTTTTTTCTTTTTTTGTGGTACTGGGAATTGAACTCAAGAGCATTCTACCTCCAAGTTGCACCCCCAGTCCTATTTTTTAATCTTTATTTTGAAACAGGTCTCATTAAGTTGCAGAGGGCCTCACTAAGTAGCTGAGGCTGGAGGCAAACCTGTATCCTCCTGTCTCAGCTTCCCAAGTACTGGGATTACAAACGTGTGCCCTCACACCTGGCTTTTATGTCCCACTTTCTCCCTAGCTTCTGTATATTAGGGAGAACATATGATTTTTTACTTTTTGTGACTGACAAATCTCACTTACCATATATTTTTCAGTTCCATCCATTTCCCTGCAAATGGCATGATTTTGTTCTTCTTTAAGGCTGAATAAAATTCCATTGTGTACATATACCATAGTTTTGTAATCCATTCATCTGTTGATGGACATCTTGGCTGGTTCAATAGTTTGTCAATTGTGAATTATGCAGCTATAAACATAGATACATGTGCATAGGTCTGATAGTTTTGTTTCCACTCTTTTGGGTAGATACCCAGAAGTGATATTGCTAGAACATATGGTACGTTCATTCCCATTTGTCTGAGGATCCTCCATACTCTTTTCCAAAGTGATTGTACTAATCTGCAATCCCACCAACAGTGTATTAGGGTTCCCACTTTTCCACACCCACACCAGCATTTGTTGTTGTTGTTTGTGTTTTTGATAATTGCCATTCTAATTGGGGTTAGGTGAAATCTCAGAGTAGTTTTGATTTGCATCTCTCTGATTGCTAATGATGTTGAACATTTCCTCATACATTTATTGGCCATTTGTATTTCTTCTTTTGTGAAGTGTCTATTTAGATCCTTTGCCTACTTTTTGATTAGGTTATTTGTTTTCTTAGCTGTGAGTTTCTTGAGTTCTCTGTATATTCTAGATATTAATCCACTATCTGAGGAGTAGCTGGCAAAAATTTTCTCTCATTTTGTTGGCTCTATGTTGAGATTCTTGATAGTTTCCTTTGCTGCACAGAAACTCTTTAGTTTAATGCAGTCCCATGTACTGATAATCCTTTGAGTTGCTTATGCCTTTTGGATCTTGTTGAGAAAGTTTTTACCTGTGCCTATATGTTAAGTGTTGGTCCTATGCCCTCTTCAAGTAGCTGCAGGGTCTCTGGCCTGACTTCCAGGTCTTTGATTCACCTTGACTTGACTCTTGTGCAGGGTGAGAAAGTGGGGTTTATTTCCATTTCCCAGCATATGGTTAACCAGTTTTGCCAACATCATTTGTTAAAGAGGCTACCTTTTTTCCAGTGTAGGTTTTTGGCTTCTTTGCCAAAAATCAATTGACTATAAGTGTGTGGATTTGTTTATGAGTCCTCTATTTTGCTCCATTTGTCTGTGTGTCTGTTTTTGTGCCAATACCATGCTGTTTTTATTACTGTGGATTTGTAGTATAATTTGTAGTCAGGTATTGTGATACCCCTGAATGGTTCTTGTTGCTGAGAATTACTTTGGCTATTCTGGGCTTTTTGTTGTTCCAAATGAATGATTTTTCGAGGTCTCTGAGGAGAGACCTTGGTAATTTAATGTGTATGGCATTAAATCTGTGGATCACTTTTGGGAGAATGGCCATTTTGATGATATTTATTCTGACTATCCAAGAGCATGGAAGATCTTTTCATCTTCTAAGGTCTTCTTCAATTTATTTTTTCAGTCTTTTATACTTTTCCTTACAGAAGTCTTTTACATCCTTGGTTAGGTTTATTACTAAGTATTTTATTTTTCAGGGTGCTATTGTGAGTGGAATTGTTTTCTGGATTTCTTTTTCAGTGGATTTATGGTTGGCATACAGGAAAGCTTCTGATTTTTTAAGATTGATTTTGTATCCAAACACTTTGCTGAATTTATTGATCAGTTTTATAAGCTTTTTGGTTGACTTTGTTAGGTCTTCTTAGTATAGAATCTTGTCATCTGCAAAAAGATATAGTTTTGATTCTTCTTTTCCTATTTTTACATATTTGATTTCCTTCTCTTGCCTTCTTGCTCTGGCTAGAGTTTCAAGTAATATCTTGAACAGAAATGGTTAAAATGGACATCCTTGTCTTGTTGCTGTTTTTTAGTGGGAATTCTTGCAGTTTTTCCCCATTTAATATGATGTTGGCTCTGGACCTATTGTATGTTACCTTTATGATGTTGAAATATGTTCCTTCTATTCCAATTCTCTGCAGTGCTTTTAGCATGAATGGGTTTTGGATTTTATCAAATGCTTTTTCAGTATCTATTGAAATGATCATGTGATTTTTGTCTTTGATTCTGTTCACATGATGAATTACATGGATTGTTTTCTGTATGTTGAACCAGCCTCACATCCATGAGATGAACCTGAATTAGTCATGGTATATAATTTTCTTGATTTCGTTTTGAATGCACATTGCTAGTATTTTGTTTTGTAGTTTTGTGTCTAGGTTCATCAATGATATAGGCCTATAGTTTTCTTTTCTTGAGCTGTATTTATTTGGCTTTGGTATTAATGTGATGTTGGCTTCATAGAATGTGTTTGGGAGAGTCACGTTTCTTTCTATTTTGTGGAATAGTTTGAGGAGTATTGGAATTAGCTCTTCTATAAAGGTTTTATAAAATTCACTTGGAAAACCATCTGACCCTGGGCTTTTCTTTGATGGTAGGCTCTTTATTGCTGTTTCCATCTCTTTGATTCCTATTGATCAGTTTATGTTTTCTATATCTTCTTGACTCAATTTGGGAAGGTTATATGTGTCTAGAAATTTGTCAATTTCTTCTATATTTTCTATTTTGTTGGAATATAGTTTTTTAAAGTAGTGTCTGATGATCCTCTGGATTTCCACACTGTTGGTGGTAATATCTCCTTTTTCATCTGATATTTTGGTAATTAGGGTTGATTCTTTCTTTTGGTTAGGTTGGCTAATAGTTATCTATCTTATTTATTTTTTCAAGAAACCAGCTTTTGGTTTTGTTGATTTTCTGTATTTTTTTTAATTCTCTACTTCATTAATTTCTGCTGATTTTAACAATTTCCTGTCTTCTACTGGCTTTGAGGTTAGTCTGTTCTTGTTTTTCAAGGGCTTTGAGCTGTGTCATTAGGTTATTTATTTGGTGGTTTTCTGGTTTTCTTACATGGACACTCAGTGCTATAAGTTTTCCTCTTAGTACTGTCTTCAGGGTGTCCAAGATGTTTTGATATTTTGTGTCTCTATTTTCATTGGTTTCTAGGAATTTCTCTCCTTACTTCTATGACTCATTCCTCCTTCAGCAGTGTGGTGTTAAGTCTCCATGTGTTTACATGATTACTCTGGGTCTTCTCATAGTTGATTTCTAGTTTCATTCCATTGTGGTCTGAAAAGACACAGGGAATTATGTTACATTATTTGAGTTTACCAGTGCTGATTTTGTGGCCCAGAATGTGGCCTGGTTTGGAAAAGATTCCATGGGTAGCTGATAAAAATGTGAATTCAGCTGTAGTTAGGTGAAATATTCTGTATGTGTCTAATAGGTCCATTTGTTTTATGGTATTCTTTAAGTCTGAGGCATCTTTACTGACCGTCTGTCTAGAAGATCAGTCTAGTGATATGAGAGGAGTATTATTGTATTGGGATCTTTGTATCGTATTGGGATCTAAGTCTCCATGTCTTATGGTATTGGGATCTATGTGTGACTTTATATCATGAAGAGTTTGTTTTATGAGAGTGGTGCACCTATATTTGGGTATAAATGTTGACTATTGTTATTTCCCCTTGTTGAATTGTTCCTTTTACTAGTAAAAAATGACCTTTGTCTCTTCTGATAAGCTTAGACTTGAAAACTATTTTTTTATATCAGAGTTGCTACTTCTACTTGTCTTCGAGTTCCATTGGCATGGATTATCTTACCTCAGCCCTTTACCTTTAGTTTGTGGGAATCTTTGCTTGTAAGGTGTATTTCTTGCAGGCAGCATATAGATGGATTATGGATTTTAATCCATTTTGCCACCCTGTGTGTTTTTATTGGGGAGTTGAGGCCATTTATATTTAGTGTGATTATTGGGTTTTGACTTCTTTTTGAGGTAGTGATTGTTCTTCTTTGCTTAGTTGTTTACTTCCTGGAAATTATTGTTTCTCTGGTTCTGACATTTATTTGTTAGTTCTTCTTTGTGATTAACCTCTTTGAGTATTTTTTCTAATGCTGATTTGGAACACATAAATTCTTTCAGCTTCTTTTTTTCATGGAAGGTTTTTATTTCCCCGTCAATTTTGAGAGATAGTTTTGCTGGATAATAGAATCTTGGCTGCAAATTATTTTCTTGCAGAGTTTGGAATATGTGTCTCCAGGCCCTCATGGCTTTCATAACTTGGTTTGGGAAGTCTGGAGTAATTCTAATTGGTTTGCCTCTACGTGTCACCTGGTCTTTTACTTTTGTTGCCTTTAAGATTCTCTCCTTCAGAAGATCCGGGTTCGAGGCCAGCCTCAGCTACCTAGTGAGGCCCTTTGCAACTTAGTGAGACCCTGTTTCAAAATAAAGAATAAAAAATAGGGCTGGGGGTATAGCTTGGAGGTAGAATGCCCCTGAGTTCAATCCTCAGTACCACAAAAAAAAAAAAAAAGATCCTCTCCTTGGCCTCTACATTAGTCAATTTGATTATTATGTGGCGTGGTGAACCTTTTCTTTGGTTCTTGTCTAGAGGGAGTTCTATATGTTTCCTGTACTTGTGTGTCAACTTCTCTTTCTATATTTGGAAAATTCTCTGATATTACTTCTTTTAAAAGATGGCTAATTCTGAGCCGGGCGTAGTGGCACACGCTTGTCATCCCAGCATTCGGGAGGCTGAGACTGGAGGATCCGGGTTCGCGGCCAGCCTCAGCTACCTAGTGAGGCACTCCGCAACTTAGTGAGACTTGGTTTCAAAATAAAGAATAAAAAATAGGGCTGGGGTTATAGCTCGGAGGTAGAATGTCCCTGAGTTCAATCCCCAGTACCGAAAAAAAAAAAAAAAAAAAGATGGCTAATTCTATTAGTTTCAACTTCTAGTCCCTCTTCTATATGATGTCGAATTTTTTTTCTAAATTATGCGCTATGCCTTCATTTTTGGAATGGTAATCTTCCAAGAGTGATATTCTATTTTCCATGTCGTCTGACCTACTGTTTATAGTTTGTAGTGATGTCTTCACTTCATTTATTACATCTTTAAAATCCTTCACTTCCTTCAAGGCTTCTCTTTGATTACTGTTCAGGGTATCAGATTCTTTATTTATTTATTCCTTTATTTCTTTCCAGCTCTCCCTGCTTTCTTTTCAGAAATCTTGTATTATTTTTACTATTAAAAATCTGAATTTTCTTCTGATAATCTCTGCCATTCTGTTTTGGTGAGTTCTGTTATTGTGGGATTGTGGTGGCTCATTGTTTCTTTGCTATTTTTCCTTCCCATGATTTCCTTGTTTTTAAGTTTATATTTTTGCTGCTTTTGCAAGCTTTTTCTCAATTTATAGGTTTCTTATTTCTATTATCTCTCTGTTAATAGTATCTTGTACTGAGTTGTGAATACTCTAGGGCTTCTTCTGCCCACTGCAATGATGCCATTGGTGGGTTTCAGGTGTTGACTTCTAGGGTCCGTTTGTTGCTGCTTTTATAGGGAGTCATCTCATAGGCATGCGTAGAACACCAGGGGATATATGAGAATATTTAGGTATAGTGGTATGAAATGGTCTTGATATGAGACAGAGAAAAGAGGATAAAGGAAAGAGAAAAAATGTGTTGAGGAAAAGAATATAGATAGGAGAGAGGGGAGAAAGCTTGTAAAAGGGGTGGGGAAGAGAGTCAACAAATGAGCAAAAAATAACAAAGCAACCAACCAACCACCCACCCACCCCCCAAAAAAAACTAACAAACAAACATAAATAAACAAGGTGACACAAAACAAAAACAGAGTAAAAACAAAAACAAAAATGCTGTAAGTATATAAGTACATGGATATTTTCTGCATGGATATTTTCAGTTTTTAAATGTCTACTCACTATATTAGATATTATAGCATGTTTTAGGCAATCTTATTTGCTCAGTGCTCTATAGTGTTGATGTCCTTTTGTGGATCCCCTCATGTGATCCACCCTGTCTCTCTCCTTCAGTGCAGGCACCAAGTTCTGCTGATATCTCTCCTGCTACAAGCTTGTGTCTCTGAGCTCTCCACAGGACCTGTTCCTGAGCTCTTCTTTGTCTATTTAGGCAGTGGGCGTCACTAGAGGTGGACCCAGTGTAAGCCCAAGGCTCCGTGCTTTCTACAGACCCTGTCTGTGTGTGTGTGTCCCTCTCTGCCTTTGCTGGTGGTAGGTGTGCAGTCTAAATGAGGGACATTTTCTAGGGTGCCTGTAAGATGTCTATGCCCTGTGTACCCTGGGTCCCTCCCACACTTCTGCTCCCATCCAACTGCTAGAAGGGCAGGTGGCTGACTCTATTGTTTGTCACAGGGGCCCCTGCAGCTGCACAGTTAATTTACAATTGAGTGCTGCTCTGGCTCTGGAGGGAGAGGTGAGCTGGGGTGGCCCCACTGCAAGCTTAAACTGGTCGTCCTAGTCATTCAGGGTCACTGTCGATCATGCAGGGATATGCTGCCTGATTAGGGTGTGGAGTTCTGGAGCCTCTTACTCCACTTCTGGTTTCTGGGTATGCAGGAGGTTGTTAGATGCCTCAGTGCTAGAAGATCCCGCTCTGAATGAGTGGTTCAATGGCAGCTGCCGCATTGTGGTGCATGCTGGCAACTGTGAATTTTGTGGCTATAAACATAGAGACACATGCATTAGTCTGGTAGTTTGGTTTTCATTCTTTTGGGTAGATACCGAGACACGGTATTGCTGGATCATATAGTAGGTTCATTCCCATTCGTCTGAGGATCTTTTAGTTATATTTTTCTAAGGAAATCACTTAAAATATAGATTTCTGAATAAAAATACCAATTGGAACATTGTTAATAATAGCAAAACTTTCTAAAATGTCTACATGGTTAAACTGGTGGTATTGGGTTGTGGGATGAGAAATAGGGGATATATATAGTTGTTATATATAGTTTGCAAAAATTATTCATAATATGGAGAACATTTTAAGATCAAGTAAAAAATAAGCTACCTTAAAAGCATATATACAATCCTCAACTATACAGAAATGTTTTAAGGGTACTGAAATAAACTGGTATCCAAATATGCTCAGTGGCTACCTCTACATAGAGGGATAATAAGGAATGATTTTTATCTTCTTTTAACACTTTCCTATACTATGCATATTACATTTCTTTTTTTTATTTTATTTATTTATTTTTTTTTTACTTTTTTGTGGTACTGGGATTGATTGATCCCAGGGGGATTTAACTCTGAGCTATAACCCCAGTTTTTTTTTTAATTTTTTAAAAATTTTTAGCTTGGATTTTTATATATTTCTTGGGTACAACAGGGTTAATCACACATTTTTGTTGGGTACAAACTAGTACAGGTAAAGACATCCATGCACATATTTCTCATTAACCCTTCCCCAATTCCCACCCACCCTCCCCCTATCTCCTGGTCAGTTTAGTGATTGACTTTGATGTGATCTTATAAGTACATCATGCTCATTA
>PVLC010000589.1:0-16116 GCA_004027655.1 Graphiurus murinus
CAGCATTCGGGAGGCTGAGACCGGAGGATCCGGGTTCGCGGCCAGCCTCAGCTACCTAGTGAGGCACTCCGCAACTTAGTGAGACTCGGTTTCAAAATAAAGAATAAAAAATAGGGCTGGGGTTATAGCTCGGAGGTAGAATGCCCCTGAGTTCAATCCCCAGTACCGCAAAAAAAAAAAAAAAAAAAAAAAAAAAAAAGTCTTTCTAATTGATGCTTGGTCTTCATTTTGATTTAGTAATTTTGTGCTTGTTTTCAAAATTTCATACTTGAATGATGAAGCTTTATTTTATAGTGAAAAGTCTATATTCTTTATTTTCTACCTTTTGACATTACTTGTTAAACTGTAGTTAGTAGGTTTTGGTGTTGAATCATATTCTCATTGCTGAATTTAGGATGATTATTTTTTCTGAAATTACTGGGTCTTTCACCATACCTTCCCTTTCAAAGATTATTTTTTTAATGTATCTTAAAGTTTCTTTTAAACAAAAAAAGGTATGCTGCTGGACTAAAAATAGGTTTAATAAATATGTCTCTATTGTGACAGACAATATTAAGTTATATTTTTAAAAAGTAGCCTCCAAATTAAGAATGATGTGTTATTTTGGCTTTTGCATCTTATCAATAGCACTAACAAAGGTGATGAATTCAGTATGTGTTGATGATTTTGTTACTTTTTTATATTGTTGTATATGAAAATGATTTAACCATATAAAGTAATTGCTTCTACCATGCATCAATAAGCTTTATGCCTTTCACTACTACTAGAAATTTGAGAACAAAATACTAAGAGATATTTTTTTAAAATTTAAAACAAAGTTAAACAAGCAATTTTTATTTTTTCTGTTACATCAATTAGTTGTTTAGCTTATATCTCTCTTTTATTTGGCTGTTTTTGACAAACTGGAAGCTCTTACAATATATACACATATGGCTTAAGAGCTCCTTAAATATTTTGCATAGTAATGAAATTATATATTGGTGAGAAGTAAGGAGAATGAAAGGACACCATTCCTTGTAGCTACCTTTGCAATGTTGCCACAAATAATGCTTAGTAGATCTGCTGGTCAAATGGCTTGATTGTGAATGTGCAGCTCTAAAAACAGATTTGTGTGGTTTATAACTATTTATGTGTATTTATATAGTCTATAAATGACAGGAATATACAGAATCATAAAAGAAATGTATTCAGAAGCAAACTTCTGAGAATATTGAAAATTTGAAACTCACAGAAATGACTTTTATTTTTTACAAAGGTACTGTTTTCTTACCTCTGAATTGCCCCTGATATATATATATGGTTTTTTTTTTTTACAGTACTGGGGATTGAACTCAGGGGCATTCTACCTCTGAGCTACAGCCCCAGCCCTAGTTTTTATTCTTTATTTTGAAACAGGGGCATACTAAGTTGCGGAGTGCCTCACTAGGTAGCTAGTTAGCATAACCTTAAGATTAAAACCTGATACACATAATTTGGAGAATTATACATGAATTTATTTGTCAATTTTATGAACTATATTCTGAATTGATTATTAATTTTACTCCAATTTAGCACAAAAATACATCACACAAATAAATATTACTAATGAAATAATGTATTGTCTACCAACTAAAAACCATGTCTTAGGTGACATCAATATAATGAGCACCACTTTTAGGGGAACACTGGGCCAAGGCCACATCACTGGAGTAGGAATCTAATGACCTAATTTTTACTCTACTGTCAGTTCATAGATGAAGCAATTTGAGGCAAGAGACAAGAAATATTTGAGCAGTATTTCTCAACTTTTTCTTTTTAATTACTATCCACCTAAGGAGTCCTCTTCTCAACTCCATAAAACTAAATATTATGGAATAAGATTTGCTGGGTAGGAAGACAAGATTGTAGCTCAGTGGTGGAACACTTGCCTAGCATAAGCAAGGTCCTGGGTTCAGTCACTAGTATCATGAGGAAAAAATGAGAAAAAAAAGTAAAAGAAAAATTTTCTGATAGATTTGATCCTTGGAGACTACACGTCATTGAAATGTTATTGCTCCCGGAAGCAGTTTTCACCCAATTGAGGATAATAATGATCACACATCGAGAATAGATTCCTTAAAATGAAAAGAATGGTAATATGCATTATTGGAGATTAATTTCTACACACTTTTTGGAAAATTATCTGAAAATATGTGAACATGTTAGTTCCCAAATTCCATATCTTGAAAATATTTTTATTGAAATATGAGTACCAAAAAATCCATGGAATTTTATGTTAATGGGTATTTAATACAACATTCCTTATACTGGAAAAGCCTGAATTCCCATTAATATGGGAAGGGTAGAGCAAGTTATGGTGATAGTGTTACTACATAGCTCTCAATAGGAAGAATCTATACTTACTGACCTGAAGAAAAGTCTATAATGCATGATAAAGGGAACACAGATTAAAGCACACTGAGAAGTCATACCTTCAAAAGAATGACAATGGAAGGATGTGTGGGAGCTTACCAACTTTAACTTTGTTTAGTTTTGCCTAGATATTTAGTTTGTAAAAGCATTTAGTACTCTTGATATTTTTAAATGTCAAAAAGTAATGAAAGAACATGAGTAAATTATAATAATTGTACCTGAAGTCAATATATTTGATATTAAGTTTGCATGGGAAAAGCAAGTATTTAGTCCCCTTAAGAAAGCTGCAGAAGAAGTGCCAACCAGTCCTCCTTAGAAACCAATACTAATGTAAGTATTTTCAATTTTAAATAGCCATAAAAAAATAAATAGCCATAAAATGTATTGTTGCTGTAAGAGCAAAGTTGTGTAATATAATTAAAGTAGTTCTTAGAGTCTGCTCAACTTAGAATTTTAAAATTATCCATGTGAATTCTAAGTTTTGTATTTGATAATTGTAGTACTAATATGTTTAATTGTTCTTGGCTAACATGTACTGACCTGATTTAGGAACACTATAATAATTTCCTCTTCTTCATAGGGTATAAATAAACGGTTTTCAATCAGCTATTGTTGTCAAAATTACATTTTAATTGTATATATTTTGCAGATTTATGATGGAAAAGATAAAACAACACATCTACTAGGTGCTTTCACTGGCGCATCAATGCGAGGACTGACACTTAGTAGTACTTCAAATCAGCTCTGGCTAGAATTTAATTCTGATTCTGAAGGGACAGATGAAGGCTTTCAACTCGTCTATACCAGTAAGTATTATGGAAGAATGAAGTGATCAAATACTAATGATTACGATTTATTAAATAATCAGAATTTAACAGTGACATAATATCTGATTATTTAGTTATTAATTTTGTAATAACAATTCTCATTTATACACATAAGTTTATTTGACCCTAGCAACAGTTTCATAAGTTATGGGTATTCTAACTATTGCTATTTTACCAATGAAACAACTAAGGGTCAGAGAGATTAAATAATTCATAAACTTTGTGTATATTTTTCTGCATATATTTTAAATAGCAGAATTCCCCTCATTTAATAGTTAAGAAATACAGATGGAAGTTCAATGTTTGAACTCTAATATAATTGTAAAATGCACAAAAATGTCTGTGGAATGATTAATGTTGGTCATTGTTTCAGTCAGCTTTCTTACCACTGAGGAACAAATTTCTGACAGTTCAACTTAGAAGAGGAAAAGTTTATTGGAGGCTGATGGTTTAGACATTTCAGTCCATAGGATCAGTTCTAAAGCATAAATGGCTATGGATGCTCTTCTCACATCATGGAAGCCAAAAGCAGAGAGAAAAGAGAAGAGAGAAGATGGGGGGGGGAGGAGAAAGGAAGAAAGAGAGAGAGAGAGAGGGAGGGAGGGAGGGAGGGAAGGAAGGAAGGAAGAAAGGAAGTAAGGAAGGAAGGAAGGAAGAAAAGGCATGTCTGTGGACATATATAGGTCCCAAGACCACATTCCCAATAACCTGTCTTCCCCAGTCATGCCCCACCTGCCTACATTACCACCCAATAAATCCATTCAAATTATTAGTCATCAATGGATTTACCCATTGATGAGACTGGAACCCTGATGATTCAATTATTTCACCTCTGAATCTTTTTGCATTGCCAATACATGAGCTTTTCCAGGAAACATACTATATCCAAACCATAGTAGGTATTAATAATATCTGGATGGTTTTAGATGATTTTGAACTAAAACCTAGCTAAAGGTTTTAGTTTGTTGTGTTGAATTGCCTTATAAAAATAAATTTATGTAGACTTATTTTATTATACTAATGTCAGGTAATCTGACAAATAAAAGTTTAAAGACTAAGAATCATAGGTAGGTGGATCATATCAATTGTTATATAAATTAAATGAGTGTATTTTACTGGTATAGTAAAATAAATTAACAAATTACACTAATGAACAAAAAGTTATTTTCAAATTATATATCATATATAATAGCTTATATTTACATATATATTGAGCTCTTCTATGTAAGACAGTGTGCTAAACTATAAAGTATATGTAAAATATATGATTACTAATTTGTTTAAAAAATTTACAATCTGTCAAATGAAATCTTGAAGTTCAGAACATTCATTTAATGTAGCAAAATAAGTAGCAATATTCAGAAATCTTTGCTTCTAGAATATTTGAGAAAATATAGCCCATATAAGCTTTCTCAAGAAGTCAGATACATGGAAAACTATTTTTGAAACAGGGAACCTTAAAGCAAATTTGAATTACTTGTGAAAGTATTCTATCTTAATGTTATGAGAAATAGAAGATAAGAGAAAAAAATGACATATTATATTAAGATATTCTGGTCTATAACACTGAAAGATGAATTCTTCTGTCCACTTATTTCAAGGCTTTTTCAACCTGTTAGAATTGTTATAGCATTAACATTAATTAAATGAACAAAATGAGTGCTAAATATATATCTTGAAGTCCACAGAACTGTATATACAGTGTGATTTCTAATGTAGTCCTCCCAAAGGCAGATGAATTTTCATGCAAATTATGTATATAGCTATTGCTATGTAGTGGACTAAAGTAATGATACTACTCAAATATGATTGCTGTAATCTGTTCCCAAGGACAAACTTAAAAAAAAAAAAATTTATTCCTCTTCTTCTTTCTCTGTTTTCTCAAGGAGCTAATGATAATTTTAAAGTCATATTACCAGGATTGGAACAAGATTTTCATAATGGTCTTTCTTTATTCTCTACTATTTTATATTACTTTTCTAAAATATTTATGGATTTCATAACAGAACCCTAGATTTCTTTTTCTGATACATAAAATCTATGTAGGTCAAGATTATCAATGCAAAGATACTTAGACATTATAGAACATATGTAAATTTAAAATTGTATGGGGTGCTTATATGTCTGCAATGAATAAAATCATTGACTTTCTTATAAATACTGCTAGCTAGATAGTGTCAGAAAAGTGAAACTTTGGGCGATGCGTGGTAGTGCACGCTTGTAATCCCAGCATTTGGGAGACTGAGACTGGAGGATCTGAGTTCATGGCCAGCCTCAGCTGCTTAGTGAGGCCCTCCGCAACTTAGTGAGACCCCGTTTCAAAAATAAAGGATAAAAAATAGGGCTGGGGCTGTAGGTCAGAGGTAGAATGCCCCCAGGTTCCATCCCCAGTACCAAAAAAAAAAGAAAAGTGAAACCTTATTAAGCAAATATTTGAGGTTCTTCTTTTTTTTTTAATCTCTTTTCTAGTTGTTCATTATAGGATATTTTTTATAAATATTTTAATATCTAGAATAGAGAAGAGACTATAAAAGCATTTTTGCATATTAAACAATGAATTTTATGAATGGACACAAGGTTACTGTGAGAATGACAACATTATCTCTGAAATGCCAGTTGTGAAACATCTACGAAATGAGAATATGTGGATTGATTTGACTTCTATTAATTCTTAGCTGTATAATCCTGGGCAAATTACTTAGCTTTTATGTATCTAATATTTCTCATTTGTACAATGAAAATTTTAAAAGAAGCCGGGCGTGGTGGCGCACACTTGTAATCCCAGCATTTCGGAGGCTGAGACCGGAGGAGGATCTGGGTTCAAGGCCAGCCTCAGCTACCTAGTGAGGCACTCCGCAACTTAGTGAGACTCGGTTTCAAAATAAAGAATAAAAAATAGGGCTGGGGGTATAGCTCGGAGGTAGAATGCCTCTGAGTTCAATCCCCAGTACCGAAAAAAAAAAAAAAATTAAAAGAATTTTATACTTCTAAAAGTAAAATTCTTTTGAAAAGGTAAATATATATCAATGAATATTTTTCCATTTTAGATTGAAACTAAAATGTTTCATTCTCAGATTTGTAACTAAAAGGTTTATAGTCTATCTCCATGGTGCCTCTGGATATCACACATTTAGTAAATGATCTCACAATCTTGTGAACTAACAACTGCATTTTGAGCCCCTCTATGGGAAAGGGCCCCAAAAGTAGTAACAGGTTTGTTATTAGTTATATTTATTCGTAAGTGTTATTTCTGATGTTTACAATGACAACTCTTCTTCATATCTGCAGTTATCTAAGTAGTTAACCACAGATTTCTTGGCATTAAGAGAAGTTTGCTCTCATCCTCCAAGTGCATAATCTTTATTTCCCAGCTATTGCTCTAGTTCTCAGGTTGCTTTCTCCTTAGGGCATGTCCTATCCACCTTGGGCATAAACTGAACTGCTGAACTTTAAGATCCATCTCAAGTATTTCCTCACTGATGTTTACCCTGATTCCCTCAGCCAGAGTTAGCTAACATTTCAGCATTTGTTTATACATACAACTAATAGAACAATTAATCATAATTGCTTTGTGGGTATACTCCTCTGCAAACATATAACACACAGTTCTTCGGTAGAACATTTCCCTTCATGCTATCTTCAGTTGGTTTTAGTTCAAGTGTACCTTTTAAAATATTTATGATATAATGTAGTCTAAGTACTGATTTTATAAAATGTTATTGTGATACCAGAAGAAGATTCCACTAGGCCACATTTTTAAATGTTAAAAAAAAATAGAAGCAGTAATTAACCAATTTCAGAATATATGAGAACGTGCTTAAGGTATTTAAATATGGGGAAAGAAGGAAAATACAATGTTTTTGTATTTGAATCCTTTTATCTATTCATGTCCAATGCAAACTCCACCCCTCCCTATTCTGTGGTATATTCCCCCTTACAATTATTCCATTATCATTTCTGAAGCATCTGAAAGAAGCCTGAGTAATACTGAACAGGTCCAGTGTTTACATTGAGAGAATCAGAACACAAGAAGTGCATTTGGCTAGGGAGGAAGAGGTAAGGTTTCATGAAGGAGGTGGTATTAAAGACAGAGTTTGGGCTTCACAGGAATTAATGGTGGGATGTATTCCAGGCCAAGAGAATAGGATAAGTAAACACAGAGAGACTGTAAGTATATTCAAGACAAATAAGTCAATTTTGATTATTCTCACATGTCTAGAATTTTCTCACAATTGTTGTTTTAGTATAAAGAAGCCCTTTTTGACCACTCTATTAATGATAGTCATTCTTTATCCTATTATTGGTTTTGTTCACTTAGTAACATTTGATATTTTCTGATTTAGGTTTTAGGTAGACAGAATTGCTTTTGGTTGAAATAAATATGTTAGAACATGCCTTTGAGGTACATTTTATTTAAGCTGTCTTATTAGCCCATTTATTAGATACTTGCTAAAACTAGCAAATGAACTAGTGGAAGTAGTGGCTCAGATACTGCTTTTGGCTTCTGGTAGTGGAAAACTTAACCATGATATAAACAACAAAGATTTATTTCATTCATTTAAGAAGTGAAGAAGCAGGAAGTTGAGTAGGACTTGATTCAACTGCTTAACAAAATCAACAAGGATCTTCCTGATCATATCTTTCTGCTGTGGCATCTCGAAGAGAGTATTTTTGTTGTTGTTCTCAAGTTTGTTGTGACATGATTACAAGATGGCTAATATAACTCTGGGTATGTTTGAGGTAGGAAGAAAAAAAGAGCATGTAGAATTGACAACATATGTCCTTCTCATCAGGAATGCAAAATCTTTCCCAGGATCCCTGTCAGACATCCCCTTAACACTTTTTGTTCAAAAGTGGGCCATATCATTATGACTTAATTTTCTAGCTTACTTTTCTGGACTAAATTTGGTAGACTAAATAATTGGCTTAGCCTTAGACTGCCATGCTAATACTGCTTGATTTGATTGAATTATAGCTGGGAACAACATCGGGGTTTTGTTAGCAAGGAAAGAGGAGAAATACTGACAATATAACTTAGAATTTTTACTATAATGTACAGCTGTCACACATTCAAAAAGTATTGTGTTTAAATATATCAGATTAATAGCTCCATGATTAATGGTATCATTGAAGTCCAGAGAACCTTGAGTCCTTAAAAAGGAAAACATTTAGTTCACACATTATTATGTTTTAACTCTGTTATACTATGAAGGACATGTTTCTCTCACATTCTTCCACCAATAAATAAATTATGTACATATCTGAATTGAAAATCCTTCACTATGCTTCCAAAAGGAAAAGGTCTCATTACTTTATTTTTCTAAAGCAAATTGAATGTATTTAGTCTTCATTTTTAGAGATATCAAGAGAAATATTATTCTGCCCTTTAGGGTGATATTCTTCTTTTCCTACATATATTTCTCAAGTCAATTATAGTTTGATTAAGCAATTGAAATACAGACATCTGTGCTGGTTGGATAAAAAACATCTGTGATCAAACTTGGTCAGACCATGATTATTACCATTAGGGAATCCCACTGTGCTTCCATTTCTCCAACCTTCCAGAGTAACACCCTCATTGGATCAGGCCACTTTCCCTCATTCTTCCAGAAACAATAGCTGTCAATTATTCTTATGCTTCATAAACCTGAAACTTCCTTCAAATGAATATTGAGAAGACACATATTTTAGGTGCTTTATACAATATAAATTGTTTATATCTTTATAAGGAGGAACTTATAAAGGCATAACTGAATTTTCTGTGGGGCAGGGGGAATGATGTGAGAGAAGAGTAACACTTTCTTTCAAAATTGGAACAACATATCAGAAATTAAGATCATAATACGATATTCTCCCTAAAACATCACTTTTCTCTGTATAATCCTCTATTAGAATTCTACAAATCCAATAGGATACTCTGTCTAGACTCCCTCAACCTCTCAATGCACATTTCAAAAATACATTTCTAAATCTGATATTTTCTTTACCTCTCTCTGAGGGCTAAGTTATAAAAACATTTGTATTTGGTCATCTATCCCATCTTCCATATTGCTCTTGTAATTGAACTTATTATCCACTTATTTATTATTGAAATTATTCATCTAATCACAAGCTTAAATTTATCTTTTTATTTTCCAGTGGAGAGTTATTATGTTCTGAGGAGAATGAGAAAGTGAGCAAGACAAAGTTTCTACCCATAATGTACTAATTTGGGGGCTGGGGATATAGCTCAGTGGTAGAGTGCTTCCCTAGCGCATGTGAAGCCCTAGGTTCAATCTCCAGCACTGAAAAAGAAAGCATTCTAGTGGAACAAGGCAAAAAGGAAACACATGAACAAAAGATGAGAGCTACTTTTAGAAATACATTTAAAACAGGGAATGGGATTGACAGTACAGAAGATGAAACAACTATAGCTAATTTTTTTCAGACTCTATCTCAGAGGAGATACCACCTGAATTTATAGTTGGATGAGAAGAAGCAAGGGTAATCATATACAGATCTTGGGGCAGAGGATTCTAGGTAGAAAGATTAGCAAGTGTGATGTCCTAAAAACAGCATAAGTTGAACTGTATGACTAGAGCTGAATGAGGAAACAGAATGGGACAAAATTAAGTTAGAAACTATGTAGGTATGAATTAGACTGTAGTACAGGGCTTGGATTTTATTTAAAAGGAACAGAGAGACCTACTACATTATTATAATATTAAATATAATGGTTAAAATAATAATAGATAACATTTATCTACCAACTATTATGAGATATAAGGGAAGTACTATCACTATACCCAGTGAATAAAGAAGGAAAAGGAAGCTTGGAAAAGTTTCCCTATTCTTCTGAGGTCACTTAGCTAATAAGAGCACACGTGGAAATTGAACTTCCAAGGGTCTCTGCCTCTAGAATCTATGCCTTTAACCACTACGCTATGCTATTTTCCAAACCAAGTTTTAGATGTTTTATATTTAAAATGTAATGATTTTGATGTCATTAAATTGTCCATGTATATGTACAAATAAGTCTCCTGTTTCAAGAAGTCTCTAAATGTTATTTCCTGAAGGTATGTTTCATTAGATTATTTTAACTATATTCATTTTTAGTTATTCCTTTCATTAAGTAGAAAGAAAGTGAGTATTTTTGACAACTATCCATTAGAGAGCTAATGTGTTATCATTTTGATGGTTTATACTATTCTCTTCTGGAAGGTTGACCTGGTAAATATCTATGATGCCAGGCCATTAAGCAGTACCTCTGGGCTCAGATGTTTTCTTGTTATTTCCTCTGCACATTTAATTTACTTAAAAAAAAAAAAAAAACACCAGAGAAATGTCCATTATCCTGAGGGAAAACCTCAAATACATTTGGACTCTCTTAGCTTCCAGTGTTGTTGCTTGAAATGACTCAATAATGTATAGAGAATATAGCCATTTTAAATCTTATATTCACATTAAAGATAGGCATTAGATAATTTGTGATACCTTTTCTTATTTACTAGTCTTATAGATATAAGAAAAATTGTCCTATTTAAACTCTTTAATTTCAATGGTAATGTTAGCCATGAAAAATAATCAGATGGCATATTAACTAATTTTATTCTTAGTAGATAATATGTTTAATGCAAGTGCAAGTAGAAAATAAGTAAATTACATGGGAGCACAAAGCTACACGATTTGATTCCATGTCACATAAACCACTTACCAAAGTTGGCATTACCTTTATTCTTGAAATATTTTAATTAAGTAGACAATAAAGAAAGTATTGACTAATGGCTCATTATATAGTATAAGATATTCCAAGAAAAATACTAAAAAAAGCTTTTAATTATCTGTCATTTACATGGGCAATATTAAATATAATTTCTTCACACTAGAATGACAGAAGTATCATTATCACTTTCATCACCTTCACATTGCAGAAGTTTTATAAACTTGAACTTAAATTACTAGTAATTTACACCTTGGATGTAATTAATTTCTGGCACATTGAAAACCTACCTGTGAATAACAAAATTTTACCATGTATAGAAAAAAATCATGTCCTAGAATAGCTATGTCTTTCAGGTAGAAAAAATAAAATAAAGCAAGATATACAAGACAAAATCTCTCAATAGTTAGTAGCATTCCAGCCCTTCCAGGTCCTTCCTTGAAGTGCAGAGACTAAAAATCTGGCAACTGCATTTCCCAAACTCTCTTGCCAGCAAATATCTCAGTTTAAATTTTGCTTATTAAAGGCAGTTCTGTGATAGCTGAAAGGTGGGATCACTGAAGTCATTATTTTCTACCAGACACTGCAGGCAGGAGTTTGGTACTGGCAGGTGGTTGAATATGGCAGTAGCTTTGCTTAACTTCTAGACTTCCTGAAAGTCAGCAGTGGTTTATCAGCTTTTGATCCCTTTGCACTTCCAAAATAATCAAAACCTCTAATTTCTTGTATTGACTATCAGCTACTCACAATATCTAAGTGGATTCAGTGTTCCTTACCATGTCTTGGTTATCAATCATCAAACAATAGCTATAAAAAACACACTATTAATAAAGATGAAAAGGCAATGTTTACATATATATATGCCATTGCCATTTTATATATATATATATATATATATATATATATATATATATATATAACACAAAACATGCACTCTAGAAAAAACTTCTATAAATCAATAAGCCAAATTATAGAACCAACCTAGGTGTTCATTAACAAAAATGGATATTGAAAATGTAGTATATATACTCAAGGGAATTTTACTCAACCATAAAGAACAACAAAATTATATAATTGACACGAAGATAGATGGAATTAGAGAATTTTGCTCAATGAGATCAGCCAGTCTCAGAAAGTTAAGGGTCAAATGTTTTCTTTCACATATAGAAGCTAGATAGAAAATAGCAAACAAAAGAGATTTTAGATTGAGGAGATATGGAGAAAGAAGTGGGGAGGGGAAAAGGAAGAACTGATGAAAAAAATTTAAATTGTACTATGCCCCCCGTGTATTAAGCCATCACTGCCAATCTTATTATTACGTATGGGAGGGGTACGGAACGGAATGAGACCTGAAGGGAAACACACCAAGACCTGTGTGATTTGTTTTTCTGTGTGACTCTGAACCTCATTGTGATACAGTATGATATGTAATTACAATTCACCAATAAAAGCATAAAAAAGAGAGAGAAACAGAATGAGAAATGAAAGCAAAAGAGATTTTCACAGTAGAAGAAACTTTAGTGGCCAATG
The DNA here is from genome assembly GCA_004027655.1 of Graphiurus murinus. NCBI lineage: Eukaryota > Metazoa > Chordata > Mammalia > Rodentia > Gliridae > Graphiurus > Graphiurus murinus. The sequence continues at coordinate 12,448 of PVLC010000589.1, forward strand.
AGCAAAGGTTAAAAAAAAATGCTTGAGAATAATAACTAAGAAAGGAAAATTAAGACAAAACAATATTCTACCACGTATTTTCAAAATAGATAAAATTTAAAAAGCTGTATAACACCAAGTGATGATGACAATTTTTAGATATTGAAACTTTCAAGCTTTGGGGAATGTAAATCAAAAGTTATATAGGAAAATAATTTGTCAATAGCTAGTAAACTTCCATTCTTATATATATCTAGAATCCACCAACTATATATTTTAGCCAAATACTAAATGGCTGATAATTTTACCAAATTAAATTCAATTGAAACTAAGTAATACTGCCCCAGAATAAGGAACAAATTTATGCTGTATGCAGCAGACAATACCACTTTTAATAATAGCATTTTTTCATGCTCAACAGGTTAAAATTTAGAAAAGGCTATCAGTAACTATGTTTATAGTTAGAACTTTATGCATAGAACTCATAGCACCATCAATATTTTAAAACAGAATGTTTTGCATTAACTCCTGAAAATAAATGATTAGCAATGATTTTTTTTGGGGGGAGAGGGTACTAGGTATGGAATACAAGAACCTTCTACCTCCAGACTACACCTCCAGACCTATTTTATTTCTTATTTAGAAACAGGGTTTCACTAGGTTTCTGAGAGCCTCACTAAATTGCTAGGGCTGACTTTGAACCTGGGGATCCTTCTGTCTCAGCCTCCCAAGTACTGGGATTACAAGCATGTGCTACCACTCCCGGCTAAAAACAATGATTTCTATAATCTTTTTTGTTTGTTTGTTTAATTCTTACCTCCCATAAACTCAAAACTATAAAGGATTGCCTTCTTGAAGCATTCTTCTAAAGTTGAAACTTCAAAGTATAATATTTGAATTAGTTTGATTAGTGAGAACAAAGGAATGCATAGTTAGTTGTTTTTTTTAACATTTTTTTCTTTTCTTTATTTCTTTATATTCTTTGTTTTGTCTGGATCAAGAAGGAATGTCATAGCCATTGTGTATGACTTTGGAATATTTTCTGGTTATGAATTTTGAAGTGGCATAGTTGACAATATCTTCTCATTTAAATATAAATTGTACATATTCTCATTAAAGTGTAATGAATTCTAGGGGTGGGAGTGTAGCTCCCTGAAAGAGTGCTTACTAGCATTTCTGAGGCCTTGGGTTCCATCTCCAGCACCAGGGGAATAAAAAAGAAAGAAAGAAAGAAAGAAAAAAAGAAAGAAAGAAAAAAGAAAGGAAATTCTTAAGAGTTCTTAAGGTGGTCTAGATGGAATTTAATAAATAAGCAAAAATATAGTTCTGAAAGATTATTCAGGTCAAATATAATAAATTAAGCCAACCAAGCACTTCTTTGGAGATTGAAATTATTATAAAATAATCTAATTTTCATGATTCTTTACATTATTATTTTAATTTAACTAACACATGGTTTTTGAGATGCATATTTCTCTAATGTATTAGCATGCTTTCTAAACTTCTTTTTAAAAAGATCTATTTCCTTTTTATTTTATAATTTGAAAGCTTTTTTTTTTTTTTTTTTTTTTTTTTTTCCGGTACTGGGGATTGAACTCAGGGGCATTCTACCTCCGAGCTACACCCCCAGCCCTATTTTTTATTCTTTATTTTGAAACCGAGTCTCACTAAGTTGCGGAGTGCCTCACTAGGTAGCTGAGGTTGGCCGCGAACCCGGATCCTCCAGTCTCAGCCTCCCGAATGCTGGGATTACAAGCGTGCGCCACCACGCCCGGCTGAAAGCTCTTACTTTTAGTATATAAAATTAACAAATCTTTATTGACCATTTAATACTCTAGGACTTAACTTTTACAATAATAAATTTATAATTTAAATTAATTTAAAAAATAAAACATGCAAGGTCCTTTTAAAAGTTACATTAAAGATGTTTTCTTACATTTAAAAATGAATTTCATATGTCATTTATATTTCTAAATGTTGTGCCTTATTTGTATTATTGGTAGTATTTTGAACTCATTACGTGAATGTGCAGTTTTTCATAAACAAATTGTGTGTGGATAGAGATTCCACCCTTTATCTTTTAGTAGGTCAAGGTAGAAGTTTAGTAGCAAATTAGCAGATTTTGATTGACTCTTGAGGACAAAATGAATTTTGGATTACTATATGGTGCATGCCTTATAGAAACACTTGCACATGTACAAAAGGTGAAATAAAAGAGCCTTTTAGTTGCAGCTAAAAATTTGAAGGAACATAAATACTCACCAACTAGAGAACAGATAAATCAGTTTTGGAATACATCTCCAGAATACCACAGGATAACTAAAATGAATAAAATGTGTACGTGTGCATATGCATGTGTGCATACATATAAAGGTAACGATACAATATTGAGAAATAAATAAAGCCTCAAGAAAATTTTAAGATAATCTTATTATGTATAAAATGCAAAGCACACTATATATTGCTACTAGACATACAGATACGTAGAAAAATGTGTGAGAGTAATCAACTGAGTCAGAGTACTTGCCAGCTCTCAATACAGCAAAAGAAAAGAAGATAGGGGAAGGACACATAAGGAGTTTTAATTTGTTTTGAATTATTATTTTCTTAATAATAACACTAATATGAATGATTGAATTGATACGGATGTTATTTTCAATAGTAATCTGAATTAACATTCATATTAATTTGAAGCAACTATGACACAATACTAAAATCTGATAAACCATATGGCAAATTTATTATATTTTGTAGCTTTCAAATAACAATGTGAAAATAAATTGACATCCTTAGAGAAATATGCTACATGGCGACATGAAAGACATAAGATCTTAGTTTGGGTTATTCAGAAAGCCAGAAGGATCTAGATACTGGGGATTTTCAATTCACTTAATCCTCTGGAAATTTTCATCAGAATATCAAATTTCACAAGGAATAGTGAATATTTGTGATATATATGTACATATGTATATATTTATATATGATTTTTCATACACACTTTCATTTAATTGTCAGTTTCAAGTATTTGAGATTTCTGAGACAAGACTGGCAGCTGAATGTTTTCATAAAGATAAGGCAGCTCTGAATATTTATGAGTAAGCAACAATAAGTGCACCAAATTGGGCTAAATTATGTTGTGTTCTGTAGCTTATACACTATTGTCCATGTGCATTTTCATCTATAATGCAAAGTATTATAAATTATCTTAATTTACAAAGAATATCTCCATTTGCACTCATCACCAGCAATTGCCAATCACATTTACAGAGTATTCAAATTAAGGTAGGATGAATTTGGTAATAAATCTTGAAAACAGAGCTTGATTTCCATTTTCATTTTGGGAAATGATATGCCGTAGAACTCAAAAGTGTTTGCATCTTGAATAACTGAGTATTTAGTTCTGGTAGAAAGAGTACAAACTTGTGGTTTTTGAGCAGGGGTACTTTAAATGTATTGTTAGCTATGCAGAGCCATGCAAAGTAATGTATTGAAATTTTAAGTTTTTATTTCTGCTGTTTCTTCTATGTTTGAAAGACTGACTTCTTGACTATGTATTGTTTATATTTTATTATATAATGTTATGATTTGAGTTAGTTACTACTGACCTCTGCCTTGTTCCTTAGCTGCTTACATTTGCCTCATTTTAACATGTTTTCATCCAAATAGGGCTAACACAAATTGATTCATACA
>PVLC010000589.1:16216-77026 GCA_004027655.1 Graphiurus murinus
GGGAGGAGAGGAGAGGAGAGGAGAGGAGAGGAGAGGGGAGGGGAGGGGAGGGGAGGGGAGGGGGGAATCCAGACTATAGTTTAACTAAAAAAGAAACAAATGATTGTAAATGAATTCAAATGTGAAAAAATATTCTATGATTTACCATAGGAAGAAGTGATTAAGGTGCCTTAAAGACATCAGGAGGGGCTTCTTATGTTCTCTGGGAACCATTATGTCTCTCAACATAAAGAAATTGTAGGAAAAACTCAGTTCTTTACACTATACAAGTTCTAGTGACTTTATGTATGTTATAGCACTTCTGAAAAAGTTTAGAATTTGATACTAGTGAATAAATATATGTCCTTTTGGCTTTTTGGTTCAATTCTAGATTAATTTTTTTATGGCTCTCTGCCTATAAAATACATATAGATCTTTTATCAATTACCATATAAAGATGCAAATAAAATTTTTCTTTTCCTCTAACATTTTTGTCTTGAAACAACCTCTTTCCCTCATTTGTGCTGCTATCTAGAATATTCTTTATAGTCTTCTGTTCTCAGAAGCTGATATAATTGTGTTAGTAATTATATTTTATGTAATAATTGTATAATTTATATTACACTTATATATATATATATATATATATATATTTGTAAAATACTAAAGACAGAAGAACTACATAGGAACTACACAGATAGGGAACTTACATTGTGACTATTGGTTTAAATTAGGAAGTGTACTTTCTTGTTCCTCAAGATCTTAATACAGTATAATACAGTATTGTGCTATGGTGGGTGTTTCTGTGTGTGTGTGTGTGTGTGTGTGTGTGTGTGTGTGTGTGTGTGTGTGTGTGTGTAGTACTGAGGATTGATCCCAGGGGTATTATACTGCTTAGCTACACCCCCAGCATTATTTTATATTTTAGTTTGAAACAGGTTATCACTAAGTTGTGGAGAGCCTCGCTAAATTGCTAAGGCTGCCCACAAACATGTGATCCTCCTGAATCAGCCTCCCAAGTACTAGCTGTACACCACCATACCTGGCTTATTGTGTTTTTAAGATTCACCTTTATTAATTTTACTCTGAATATGCACATGAGGCATTCCGAGTCTAGACAGATTAGTTATTATGAAATAATATGATGATGGCAATGTCTGTCAGAACTCCTTCAACCCAGGCCTTACCCCTATAGAAGTGATGAAAACAGGATGAAAAAATAATCTACACACTGGCTAAGGACTCCACCAAAAATGGATGGTAAAGAAAATAATAATAATAATAATAATAATAATAATAATAATAATAATAATAATGATGATGAAGGTTTTCTTTGCTACAGGCAGCTTTCTTCCTCCTCTGAAAAGAGGGAGAAAAACTTTTAGAAGATGGAATAGAAAGAATCATGGATTCTTACTCTAACCTTTAGAAATGCACATGAATCTTTCCAAGGGCTATAGTAGCTCCTATGTCTCCAGATTTGATAACCTAGATTTGTCTGTAAGTTTCTGGACTTTATCCTGCCTTGAAATAGAAACATGGACCTTCTCCACAGTCTGGTTGATCTCCCTGGAGCTCCCTCCCTGCTCATACAACTATAAATTGACTTCTTAAAGGTCGCACTTGGCCCAGGGTCTCATACTTCAGCAAATTCACACACAGAAAGTCCCAACTCTGCAGAAACGCAAAAATATTTTCTCTACACCTCAGAATGACATGTAGGAAGCTTCTATTTTTTTTTTTCTGAAAGAATTTTTGTGGGCTTTACTTTTTTTCTGGATCAAATAGAATATAAAACAGAGTTCATCAAGCTGATTACTATATATATTATCTCCTGAAAGATAAAATATATTTTAAGTATTAAATGTACTTTCTTCTAAGGTTACAAAAGTAAAGGAATCCAAAGCTATATTTTCATTGGACACATTTGTTACTTGGGAAGTTATGATTTCACATTTTTGTCTGAATTTAGAAATTTGTAAGATATAATCCTGGGTGACATGTCAGTTAGTAAAATGAGTACCTTTTTCTCTCTTTGAAACAAGTATGACACCAAATGTGTTGTTTCCTTACTCCAACCAATATTCCAACCCTCTGAAATCTAATTTGGTGTCCAACAATTCATACCTATTGAATAACACCTAGAATTGTTATATACCCTACAGGTTAAGGGCTCAGCCCAACAAGTTTGCCACAATTCAGATGCTAATTGCAAATCTGGGCCTCCTATACTTCTGACTAACCTAATCAAAGTTTCCTATAACTCCTTTGCATTCAGTAATTTGCTGGAATAGTCACAGAACTCAGAGAAGCATTTACTTACATTTACTGGTTCATTATAAAGGATATAAATCAAAGGCCAAATAAAGAGGTACATAGGTGAGGAGGGTCCCAAGTGCAGGAGATTCTGTCTTCAGAGAGCTGGGTATACCACCCTTCCAATGTGTAGATGCATAGGGCAACCTGGAAGCTCTCAGAATCCCTCTGTCTAGGGTTAAAATGGAGATTCTACTACATAGGCATAATTGATTATATCATTGGCCATTGGCAATTAACTAAATCTCTGAACTCCTCACTTTTCCCAGAAAATGTGTGTATTGGGGCATAGGGACTGAAAGTCGCAACCATCCAGTACCATGGTTAGTTCTTATGTCAACTTGTTCCCATTCTCCAATAGAAAGAGGTGATCTTCATGATCATAAACAGGTTGAAAAGAAAGGGACTAATTTTAAGTATTAAAGAGGCTCCTCTCACCCCTATACTCAGGAAATTTTAAGAGTTTTAGGAGCTCTGTGCTAGGAACCAAAGATGAAAAATAATTATACATTTCTTATTATATTACAGTGCAACTGTCAGAATATACTATTAGCTTAAGTCACTAGAAGCAGGTAGAAAGTTTACTACTATAAGCCATGATATAAATTTGATACATATAATAAATTTGATAATATAATAAGTTTAAAAATATAACTACTTCTAGTTCTCGATAAAAAAGGACTATGATTGTTATATACCATAGAAGTTAAATATGATAAGAGTAATATCACTAGGAAAAAGTATGTAATAGCATTTGAAATAAAGGAAAGGAATATTTGATGTAGTTTTAAATTCTCTTGCTCATTTACATTTTTCTCTCAGGTTTTGAGCTTTCACATTGCGAAGATCCTGGCATTCCACAATTTGGATACAAGATCAGTGACCAAGGCCACTTTGCTGGTAGCACTATCATCTATGGATGCAATCCAGGCTACACTCTCCACGGGAGTAGCCTTCTCAAGTGCATGACAGGGGAGAGAAGGGCATGGGACTATCCTCTGCCTTCATGTATTGGTATGATACTCTTTCATATCGCCATTAAATATATTTATTGAAATGTTATCAAAATATACTGTGTTTTCAAGTGATTTTCTCTGTCCACATGCAACGCATACCTTAAGTCAAGAAGTTAATGAACTAGTAGTTAAATTTCTCAAAGAAAAACTCATGGGAAGTTTAAGGGTCCTTCTCATAATCTTAACAATGTATACTTTTTTTAGGGAGGTAATATGGTCTGAACAAAGTTGTTTTATGTCTGCTCTTGATATAAAATTTAACGTACTACAACAATGTTAAGACTTATCGTATACATTTATTGAGTCCCACCGACCAGATTTGTTTTAATTTACAAAAATTTTTACACATCTTGAAATCAAGGTGAATTAAGAAGCCAACTATTCTCATTAACTTCTTTTATATATATGAAATTTTTTTAAATCTTGGAAAGCATATTGGTTTTTCTCATGTGTATGCAGCATAAAACCAATTTTTATATGGAAAGGCATATGAAAGTCAGTAACATAAGATATTGCCTACATCTAGAGAATTATCATTTGATTTTTTTGCATAGCTGGAGTACCATTTTGTTGCTACCATTTTGAAGATTAATTAATACCTAACTGGGCAGGTTGGAGTCAGATGGTAGATAGACAAGTATTGATAGAGACTTCTTCTCCCCTGTCTTTCTCTCTCTTTTTACCCTTTTGCTTCAGAGATCAAGTAGATGCCAGGTTGGAGTACTAGAGTATCAAAAGAAACATTTTAACAAACTATTAACTTTCCAGTCTGCAACAAACACTGAGAGATTATTTGGCCATTCTTAATTCTTTTTTTTTTTTTTTTTTTTTGCTGTACTGGGGATTGAACTCAGGGGCATTGTACCTCCGAGCTATACCCCCAGCCTTATTTTTTTATTCTTTATTTTGAAACCGGGTCTCACTAAGTTGCAGAGTGCCTCACTAGGTAGCTGAGGCTGGCAGTGAACCCGGATCCTCCAGTCTCAAATGCTGGGATTACAAGCGTGCGCCACCACGCCTGGCTCCATTGTTAATTCTTAATGGAATTTGTAGGGAAATAAATCTATTCTGTAATAGATCCATATTTATTTATTTATTTATTTATTTATTTATTTATTTATTTATTTATTTATTTATTATGATAAACCACCACAAAACTTGCAAGATTTCAAGAAGAAAAAAAATGAAATTCTAGTCATTAGAGACCTTTTGATTAATTAGTGTTTTTGATGACATGAGATCTCTGTGGGTTTACTAAAACACTGATTCACACACACAAAAAGGAATGTTTTTATCTAACCACTGTGTAATCAAGGTCCTTTATTTTCAGCTGGCCTCTGAATTTTAGATAGATTATGAGGATAGTACCTAAAATAATAATCAATCTTAATTACCAAAAGCTTTGGATTATGGAATATGACCAGCGATTGGCCCATTGGCCGTTGTTATGAGAAAAATATACCACTGATTAATTATCTCTGATGTGAATATGAATATGAAATTCATTCAGAAAGCACTAAGGGCTGTAATTTTACATTACTATAAGCGAGTAAATATTGATTTGCCACACTATCCTTAAAATTAAATCACAAAAAATGCATTAAAATCATATATTTTTTAAATGTACTGAACCAAGATGCAGACATTTTTGTCTTCTGGTAAGATTTTATATAACTGGAAGGACATGTGGTATGAGATCAGAAGATTTTAATTATGCTTGTAAGAAATCAATGCATTTCATATTTATAAATATCCCAAGTAAAACTTAATGAGTAGATACTGTACAAGATTACATGAGATGTGTAAACTTTTTTGTTTTTAAGGATAGATGATCAAGTTTAGTATCTGTAATCAGTTGGAAACACAGTGAATGATGCTGATGAATACTATGGTAACAGATGATGAAATTCTACTTTAGATGGTGCTCTCTACTGGAAACAATTGATAACTTTACCAGATGACCTAAGATTATAATTTTTTCTGCTCATTAGCCTTATGTATCTATTATGACTATATTTTTATCTGTTAAATGCAAGAGTTTCTCTAAATTATTTGGATAATTTCTAGATAATTACATTTCTGAAGCTTGCCCATTGATTAAACCAAAAATAATTTTTGAAGCACTGTAATTGGAAAGATTTTACCATATACCTTCTTTAGACATTACATTTAATTTTTTCTTACAAACATGTATTCTATCAGAGTATAAACTAAGGTTTTATGGAATATCTCAATGGTTCAGGTTACTGGACCAAGGAATAATACTAGCAAAGAGATAGAAAAAAAAAAAAAAAAAAAAAAAAAAAAAAAAAAAAAAAAAAAAAAAAAAAAAAAAAAAAAAAAAAAAAAAAAAAAAAAAAAAAAAAAAAAAAAAAAAGCCATGTTTAAATTCAAACTGCAGTATAATACAGAAACTCCAACTACCTGAATAAAAACATGGAAGAATAAAGTATCAACTCTATTGTCAAAATAATATATTCCAATAAATCATGAAAAACTAATATACACAAGTTATATAGTTGTAGGTCGTCCATGAAAGATTTGTTTAAAAAAATAGGAAAAACATAAGTGGTAGTGATCTCCTCAATACTAATGTCTTTTTTAAAAAAAATCAACTAGATTTATTATTATAAATTAAACAATGTCACATCACAAAATTTTCTTATCCCTCTATGGGTAAATCAATCAAGTTTCTCCAAAGAAACAGAACCAATGGGTGTTTGTCTCTCGCTAAGATTATTTATTTTAAGAAATAAACTTATGCATTTGTAGGGGACTGAAAGTCTAAAATTTACATAGGGTAGATCAGCAGGTTGAAGCAGAAGTTAATGCTGCAGCTTTGAGGGAGAATTTTTTTTTTTTCCTAGAAAACATTTTTTTCTCTTAAGGCCTTACAACTGATTGAATAAGGCCCACCTGCATTACTGAGGGTAAACTCCTTTACTTAAACTGCTTATAGATGCTAACCACATATATAAAACACCTTCATAGCCAGATTTGCATTTGATTAAATGAATGGATACTATTGCCTAGCTAAGTTGATCTACAAAACTAATCACCACAGTATGGTACAATATAGTACCTAAAATCATTGAAACAAAATTGCATATACAGAGCTGACAAATTTGAGCCATTTGAGTTTTGTCATTACTGGGTCTCTTCCAAATGAGAAACTTACTGTTTTTGACCTTCTTTGTTCTAACAATAATTTTAATAACGATAAGCCGCAACCAAGAAGTATGTCAGTCGCTGAATCTAAGACAGAAACAGTCTAAAAACAAGAAAAATTAATATGAATACTTTGAGCTATTTCAGCGGAAAGAAAATTTTGTTTGTTTTGTTTGAGGGAGCAGAAGATTAATTTGGAGAGTTTTTAAACATATAATGCACTACACACTGTTTTTCTTGTTTCTGGGGTTTAGAGATGTAGATCAACTCACTAAAATACTTAGTTTCTCTTCTCTCCAATAGAGAGTTCTTTCTAGATCATCTGCTTATCAAAGTAAGATCACTTCTTCAGACACCCCAACAGAATTAACTTGTTTTAAAATGGAGAAATGTCTCAAAAGACACAATTTTAATTAAATTGTATGATGATACATTTTAATTCAATAATTTTTATAAAAATTATGGGCCATATTAAATCAAAACTCAAGTAGATTGAACTGAAGTGAAAAATATAATAAAAATGACATTTTGACTTTTGGAAGGTTGAAAGAGAAAGAGTTTAGAGTGATTTAAAAGAAAATAAAAGGACACTGAAATTTAGAATGCCTGAGGGACCCCATAAAGATGAGTTTTCCTCAGAGTTGGGGTAGGAAGATGATGAATTATTCAGCCTGCAAATCACTAGCAGTGAGCAATGCGCCATCTGCTTCCCTTTCAAAATTATCATTATTTAACAACACAACTCAAAATGTTTCAAAGCCTCATTTGGAGATTTTGAGTGTATCCTTTTTTTTTTTAATTCCCTAATTAGGTTTGTTTTATTGCATTTTATGTGATCTAACTTGACACTGTTATTTTATTATGCAATATATTCTTGCTTCAATTAATACCTTAATCTAAGAAAGCTTATGCAGATATTTACTTTCAAGAAGAGGGATAATCAATATTTATGTTTCCTTAATGTGAAAAAAAATTATACTCCTGAGAAATGTGTAGATGGTTTTGAAAGATTGCCATTAAATTGTGACTTAAATTCTTGTTTTATTTTATTAGCTGAATGTGGAGGTCGTTTTAAAGGAGAATCATCAGGAAGAATCTTATCTCCAGGTTATCCCTTTCCATATGATAATAATCTGCGTTGCATGTGGATGATTGAGGTGGATCCAGGGAACATTGTTAGGTAAATAAATTTTGTTTTCTCAAAATTATTAGAAAATCTGAGTTTCCTGATCAGCTTGTACATATAATATTACATGCCAAGATTTTTTAAAAAAAATATTAATCTGGGTGAGGAAAACCATGGTTTTCATGTGCTTAAGATATGGAAAATGTATTTATTAGCATGATTTATTGATTTATAGACTATAGCTGAAACTCATAGAACCCTTTAGAAAGAAGTTTTTCATAGTTATAATAGGCTACAGAAGTTGAGAATTTTTTCCCATCTTTCTTTTTTTTTTTTTTTGCGGTACTGGGGATTGAACTCAGGGGCATTCTACCTCCGAGCTATACCCCCAGCCCTATTTTTTATTCTTTATTTTGAAACCGGGTCTCACTAAGTTGCGGAGTGCCTCACTAGGTAGCTGAGGCTGGCCGCGAACCCGGATCCTCTGGTCTCAGCCTCCGGAATGCTGGGATTACAAGCATGCGCCACCACGCCCGGCTAGCCTCCCACCTTTCAATTCTTGATAATTCAAGATGTTGAATCCAGGGTTTTGATAGATATGCAAAGTTATGCAAATTACTACTATTAAGTGCAACCTCACCAACATTTAGAAGAAATAATAGAAAGGACTCAATAACATTTCCATCTTCCACAGCCTTGGGGACATTTCTGAGGCATATCCCCTCTGCCACTTAGTGTTTGATTTCCCTTTCCTGCTGAGTTTAGGTGGTTGGCTCACAGTGCCTCAACTTGTTGCTCCTGAGGTGAGGACAGAACCTTCGCCTTCTAAATCAACACCAATCAAATTTCCAAGGCTAGCACATGCTCTGAGTTCATTTTACTTTTTATGTCTTGGACTGGGAATGGATTGATAAATGAACAAATCCTCCTTGACATGTGAACTTGTTAGTGTGCTATCACTCACTAATAACTTTAAAACTTATGAACTGCTAATTTGTATAAATGAAATTTCAGACAGGCTTTTAGGAAGTTCACTCCGGTGCATTGCTGGACATGGTATGAACTGGTACACTGCTTTTGCAAAGCACTGCTTGGAACTTAAAACAGACTATTTTGGTTCTCTCCCTAGCTTATTTTTCTTTTCTGTATATCATGCATTGTTTTTTTTTTAATATATTGATTGATTAATTGATTCTGGGGATTAAACCCAGGAGCATTCTACCACTGAGTTACACCCTTTTATTTTTTATTTTTATTTTATTTATTTATTTTTTTTGTGGTACCGGGGATGAAACCTAGGGGCATTTTACCTCCAAGCTACAGCCCCAGTCCTATTTTTTATTCTTTATTTTGAAACAGGGTCTCACTAAGTTGTGGAAGGCCTCACTAAGCAGCTGAGGCTGGTCGTGAACCCAGATCCTCCATACTCAGCCTCTCAAATGCTGGGATTACAAGCTTGCGCCACCACACCCAGCTTCCTTTTATTTTTTATTATGAAACAGGGTCTCATTAAGTTATTGCATGCTAACCTCGAAACTGTGATTCTCTTGTCTCAGCCTCCGGAGTACTAGGATTACAGGCATGTATCACCACACCCTGCTGTACTGTTTTATTTAAATATTAGAATTATTAAATTTGAAAATATCGAATTAGCAAGATTCTGTGATTTTGTTAAAGAACAATATTTGATATTTACATGCAAACTAAATTTAAAGCTGTGACAAATCAGATACCAAACAACAAAATGTACATGGAGCTGAGCATGTTGATATAATTTTGCACTTGGCACAAAAAGCATAGGATGCTAATTTTGTCTAGATTAGATATAAAAAAGAGCAGATTTAACATCAAACAATGATAAAAGTATGTACTGTGAAGTTAGTTAGACAACTTAAGTCCAATTTATGACTCAGTCACCGTTAGGGCAATTATTAAATTTATCTAAACTCCATTTGCCACATTTATAAAATTAAGAAAAATTGTTTTTGCACCATTAGGTCATTACAGCAATTAAAGAAAGCAAATGTTTGTAATTCATTTGGTACAGCCTGGCACTTAGAAGGTCTATGAAATATGTCACCTTTTGTTCTCACAATTAAAATTCAAGAACACTGAAAAGAATGTATACCTGAGCCAGGCGTGGTGGCGCAGGCTTGTAATCCCAGCATTTTGGGAGGCTGAGACCGGAGGATCTGGGTTCAAGGCCAGCCTCAGCTACCTAGTGAGGCCCTCCACAACTTAGTGAGACCCGGTTTCAAAATAAGAATAAAAAATAGGGTTGGGGGTATAGCTCAGAGGTAGAATGCTCCTGAGTTCAATCCCCAGTTTAAAAACAAAACAAAAAAAAAAATGGTATACCTGAAATTTCTGTAATTTGCAAAGGTGATAAAAGTATTTTTCATATTCCAAAGAAATAAACTATACTACTCAAGAAAATTTCACTAACATTTTTATCTCAAAAAAGGGAGAACTACTAAAAGTCACAATGCATATTATTTCTGTTCTTTATCTAAAATTGAATCCTTGTTCAAAATAATCAGAGATACTGTGGTTTTCCTACAGCCTGCAGTTTCTTGCTTTCGATACAGAAGCATCACATGACATACTCCGAGTTTGGGATGGTCCACCAGAAAACGAGATGCTCTTGAAGGAAATTAGTGGATCTCTAATTCCTGAAGGAATTCATAGCACCCTCAACATAGTGACTATCCAGTTTGACACAGATTTTTATATCAGCAAATCTGGATTTGCAATCCAGTTTTCAAGTAAGTTTTTTCTCTTTAATTTTCAAATGCCAAAGAATAATACCATTTAAATAGTCCTAATTGTTCTAATTTTAATTTTAAAATGTTAGTGATCTTAATCTTATTTCTTATCTTCCTATTCCTCTGTAGTGAAGGTAAAATATATTTGTAGTAAAAGATATACAACTAACTTTGAATATTAATTGTTAATATTGCCCTTCCAACTGTCAAACCAATTATTCTTAAAGTTAAAATCATGCTAAAATAATTCAGCTAATGAAATAATTGCATCTCAAAGACATGTACAAGTTAAGCATATCTGATACCCAAAATGCTTGGGACTACAAATGTTTCAGATTCAGGATTTTTTTTTTCAAATTTTAGAATATTTGCATATACTAATTGATATATCTTGGGCATAGGATCCTAGTCTAATCACGAAATTCATTTATGTCTTATACATAGCTTACATATATAGCCTGGAAATAGTTTTATACATGTTTTTAGTGTGCTTGCACTTTGACGGTGACCAGTCACATAAGGTCAGGTATGGAATTTTCTATATTAAGTATGTTCAATCTATTATCTGAATATACCACAGAATTCTGGTATTTTAAAATGTGACTTTTACTAGATAACAAAAGAAAAGCATACTTGCCATTCCAAAAAAAAAAAAAAGTAATCTCACATTTTTTACTAATTTTAGTATTTTTTGTTAATGATCTTAGATATGCATTTAAAGTTGTCTTTGACACAAAGCACTTTAGACTATCTTTAAGTCAAAGATTTTCTATAACTGCATTACCATTTATTGTATATGATTATCAACATTGTTGACTTGTTTTCTTTTTCTTTTTGTGGCTAAATATATGTTGTTTTGTAAAGGGAATTTTAATGTAGTAGTTGGATAAAATGAATGAAAACTTTAAAATGTTTAAATACATATTTACTTTAATTCCCAACACATTATCTCTGAGAAAATTAATGTATTTTCTATTTGTATACACTTAAAATCCTATTAACAGAAATTCTATCAAGATTTCCAAGATCATCTCTTGAAAGAGTGAAAACAAGTTGTGAAAGTAGTATGCCAAAACAAACAGTTGTTTGGCATAATTGAATCACATAAATGCATTGTTTTGTACTATATAAACTAAGTTTATGTGAAGAAGTAAAGTTCAAGAGTCAGTATTTGCAAATTTGCAATTTATGTCTTTTGAGAAAAGGATAAAAAAGAAATAAAAGTAAGAAAATGATCATATAATTGGTGAACATAAATGACTTCTAATTATGAAACATTTACCAATTAAATATTCTTCATATTTATATTTTCTTCTCTCTCTCTCTCTCTTAGGAATATGTCAGAGAACTGTTCAATGTTGATTCTTTCTAGTTGTAGTTCAAAAACTAACAATTCTTTCTTTTAGCTTAAATTATGAGTGCATAGTGCTTTTTTTTTTTAATTTAAATGGCTATTGTGACTAAAAATCTAAATGCAGTAACATGAAAAGCTGTTTAAGGCTTAGTGTTTGTTATAGTAAAGTGCATCTGGTTAATACAGACTATTTTATATACAATTCTGGGAATTTTTAATAAATTTATCTGTAAAATTAATATTAACTAGTTAATATTTAAAATAGTGAGCCAGGCACAGTGGTGCAGGTCTGTAATCTCAGTAACTTGGGAGGCTGACATAGAAGGATTGCAAGTTCAAGGCCAGCCTCAACAACTTAGTAAAAACTTGTTTCAAAATATAAAACGTTTAGGGTTGTAGCATTCCACACAACTGATGTTGCGTTCCACGCCACACGGGGTAGAGCAAAGAGGGCCAGCCGCTTGGTTACCGGGACCGAGTGAGAGGGAGAGTGTCGCGGGCCCACCACCCTGGGGAGTCGAGGAAGCCCCCAAAAACCAGCACCGGCCGGGAGTCCAGTCAGTGGGTCAGGCAGTGCCGCAAGAACTCAACTTTATTGGAACACACAATAGAATATAAGGGAAGGTCCGGTAGGGAGGTGAAGCTGGGGAGGGGGAACCAATGGGAGCAGATCTCCTCACCGGTAGCTACGGGGTGGGGGGCAGGGGTAGGCCTTTCCTTTATCCACCCACCAGCTTCCCTAGGTCCGCTTCCCTAGGTCAGAGAGGTCATATTTGACCAAGAAAGGTCAAAGCCTGTGAGTGCCAAATGTCACGGTCCCTACATAGGGTGTTGTTTGGAAGTAGAACACACTTGGGCTCACTCCCTAGAACCTGCCAAAATTAATAATAGTGCAATTGCTTTTTTTACTTGTGTTTATAGGGCATATTAAGATTATGGATATTAAAATTATACATATAAGATATTAAGATTATATATTATACTGTAATAAATCAGCCTTCAAAATATTCTTCTAAAATTAATAGAAATTTATACTACTAATCTGAGTCTTAAAACCTACCTATTTGAATAAGGTTGCATTGGATGTTAATATATTGTGAGAAGCATCATTGGAAATTAGTTACTGGGAGATCTTTTGTAATTCACATGGTTATGTAGCTTTATAAGCGTGAATACATCCAATGGGACCCATTTTTTTCTTTTTTCATGAATGAGGTCTTGATTAGTGCCAAGAACCACCTTAAAAACTTTTATTTCATCCTCACAAAAGCAATGTAAGATGTAGTGAATAATCCCCATTTCCCAAATAAATACGCTGAGGTTGAGAAAGTCAGTTAATTTGTTCAAGGTCATCCTACTAGCAGAATCTGAGCATGTGAATCATACCCACATGTGTCTGACAGTAGATTAAAATCATGTTTGGCATAAAATAAATGCTTAACAGTTATTACTATTATTCTAAATACATGTATAATATCATGTCTGGGATACATCAAAAGCTTAAGTTATTAATTTCATTATTATAGGTACAAGTGTAAAATATGACCACACTCTAAAGTTTGCAGTTATACATTATTAATTACAGTGAAGTCATACATTATTAATTACATCTTAATCAGTTTGGCTTCCTGATTATGATCATGATCCCAAGCATCTGCATCAAAGGTCACACTCTCAAAAATGCATGTAATGTATATAGAGTAAGCAGTGAGAAGGCAGGAAGAAAGAAGAGAGCATGCGTGCCTCTTCCAAAGGATCAGCAGTCCCCTGTAGTTCTAGCTATTTGGCTCTGAAGGCAGACAGACAGGCTAATTTTTAAATGGAAGTTGAAATAAGGAATCTTATAAAAAGGCATCTAATTTTAAACAAATAGTTTTAAAGGGAGCATACGTGAACAATAGGCCAATTATCCACCACTGTGAGTCAAATTTGGATTGTTGGTCAGTGTTGGCCATTTTGGTGTCTACTTTCTCTTCTCTGGTTATATCAAATCCATCCTCCTCATTCATTAGGAGAGGATATCAAGCACCAGATACCAAGCATATTGACCTTCAGTTAATTTTCAAATGCATCTCCCCTTTCATTCAGACAATTTTTTTTTTTGTAATAGAGCATGAATCCAGAGGCATTCCACCTCTGAGCTCACCTCTAGCCCTTTTTATTTTAATATTATTTTCTTTTTATTTTGAACATGATCTCACTAAATTGCTGAGGCTATCTTTGAACCCGTGATCCTCCATCTCAGCCTCCTAAGTACTGGGATTACAAGCATTTGCCACCACCACATCTGCTTTATTCAGGCAAATCTTAATTTTGTGCATGTACACACACACACACACTGCTTTCTATCACCAAAACTTTTTTGCCTTAAAATGATATTTCTGCTCACTTGTTCTTATACTCTTTTCATTCTTCTAAACTTAGCATCAAGACTCCATTTTTAGTAAAACATTTTTTCTGACTATTCTATCTCACATGCCTTACATGCCTTGCACTAGTTGGTATTTTTTCTAAGAGAGAAGAATTAGTGATTTACCAATTAATCATTCTTTAGGTACTTTAATTATGTTTATAACATTCCCTCAAACATATTGTGAGTCCCTTTGTCACCTAAAATATCTATGTAGAACAAAGATTTTGTTTGGAATAATCATTTAATTGACTGGCCAAAGCTAAGATATTTTTGAGGGTAAAAAGAGACATTATTAAGATTATACTAACAATGTACACAAAACAAGATAGTCCTGGGAAATGGAATTTATTGTCATTTTAATTGTCAGAATTGTACTAAGTCCTCCTTCATGTCCCCCTTCCATTCTATCTCTTTTGACCAAATAGCTATTGTTTAATAGAAATAAAATCAATTAAAAAAAGAATAAGTCAAGCAATAGTAGCATAACATTCTTCAACAAAATGCAACTAATGGAATGCATCTCACCAAACTTGAAAAGTGACTTTAACTGAAATGTAGGTCACATGCCAACTCTATAATCTTCATCAAGCCACTATCCGCAGCCTAGTGATTTCTATTTCATGATCTGTTCATTCTCTGTAAAAATCTGCTGCTTTGCCTCTTGGTGATGTATTCTGCGAGGCACTTTCACTTAATCAGAGCTTCTTAAGTCTGACATTGCTTCCTCTAGCCATCCGGTGTGCTGCCCTTGTCTCCCAGCAGTCAGCCTCCATATCCCCTGCTTAACTTTGTAATCTGCTTGTCTTGTTTCACTTCAGTTCCACGGAGAGGACATCACTAGGTACCCTGCTGTCATTTGCCCACAGAAGAGTTTATTTTGACAGAGCATTTTCTGTGCTCTTCACTCTTTGACCTCTCTGTTAAGAATCTGTCCCTGCTGGGTAATACAAAATACCAAGGCTCAGAGCTTACTTAGACTGTTTAAAATTCTCAAGGAGATGGATCCCTTAGCCATGAGAGGTTGAAGTCCTCCAGCCTTAAAGACTGCATGGTGGCCTGGCCTTTCTTCCCACCCTCATTATTGTTCCCTGCGCTGCTATCATAGCCCACTAGCCACTCACTTCATTATCCCTCCAGCTGAATTTCTCGCTACATTTCTGCCTGACTGATCATTCTGAAATACAAATTGAGCATCATTCCTCAGCTCAAAGTTATTTAATAGCCACATGGTTCTAAACTCAGAACTCTGGCATTTACATTTAAAACCTCCACAATTAGTGCTCAACCTACCTGCTGAGCCTCACCCCTTCACTGCTCACTTCTGTCCATCGAGCAGTTTATACTGTCCTGAAAGCACAATATCCTTTCACATGTCTGCTTCTTTTGCCAACTCTCTTCCATATTTCTGGAACACGGGTGCCCACATTGAATCTAAAATTTCTTAGTCATTTTCAAAGGCCCAGGTGAAATGAGGCTTGTATGGATGAACTCCTATGCCGAAACAGTCAGGTCTACATTCGCCCTGTACCAGCACTGTGTGTAGATTGCATCAGAACTGTTACACAGCCTGGTTTGCTCAGGACATTCCTGATTTATGCCTCCTGCCCTGGTGTCCTGACCATTTTGGCATCTGGTCTGTATGTTCCATTTTTTTAACAAAGAATCATTATTAATATTTCAGTTAAAATAAACCACAGTATATGTGTTAGATCTCTACTGTGTATTTTATATTATCTGGTTGTGTGTTACAAGTTTGTATCACTCAGAGTACTTATAACTGGCATCTATTTCCCAACCTTTTCTTGATGTAAGATGATCTAGGCCTCCTTTTCAAGGATAACACATCCTTATAGATAAAATGAAATTTTCTCAGAGATGAACCCCTAACTCATTCTGGTCATGGATGGCAATGGGAGAAGCAGGTGATGGTTAGCCTGACTGTTATTTTTGCATAACATCCAGATACTCCATCTCTTTCCTGTAGTCTGAAAGCTACACAAAGCCACCAGGCCATGATTTGGCAGAATTCAAGGGAAATTATGTTCTTGAAGTATGTAGAGAAATAAAGACTGGACAATCAAATTGTAGAACTACAAAATATAGTCTGAATGTTCCTGCTGGGAGTATATTTGCTATTTATTTGGCAGCGTAAATTCAAAACCAACTGTTTTATCACAAAATATCCTTTTATTATTTTACAGTAGGCCTTTATGACAATAATGAATTTTTTTTTGGGGGGGGGGTACTGGGGATTGAATCCAGGGGCATTCTACTCCGATATACACCCCATCCCTATTTAATTTTTTTTTTAATTTTGAAACAGAGTCTCACTAAGTTGTGGAAGGCCTAATTTGCCAAGGCTAGACATGAACCTGAGATCCTCCTGTCTCAGCATCCCAAGTACTGGGATTACAAGTGTGCACCACCACACAAGGCTTTTTGAAGTATTTGTTTAATGAAAAAGTATGTACTAAATATTCATTTATTAACAAACTTGGTGTCCACCAAAATGTCTAAAAGAAAAGTCAGTTCAACTGAAAGGGCTATTTAGCAGAGCCCAAGCAGAGATCAGCAAGGATATCACACAAGCTCATCCTTACAGAAGTTGAAGCTAAGCCCCCCCCAAAAAATCAGGAACATATGTGAAATAATCTTTTTATTACATTTTATAAATCCAAGTATTTTAATAGCTACAGAAACACATTTTTAAAAAAACAGGGAGTTCAGCTGGGCATGGTGGCATACTCCTATAATCTCAGTACTTGGGAGGCTAAGACAGGAGAATCACAGGATCAAGGTCAACCTCAGCAACTTAAGGAGAACCTCAGCAACCTACTCAGATGCTCTTTCAAAAGAAAAGTAGCAGGGAGTTCTGCATGATCCTATTTCAATAAAACATACTTAAATAATTGATAAATATTTTAAGGGCCAAATGTTCTGATAGTTTATATTTCTGTATAAACAGAAATTAGTGGAATATTGAATTAAATGACACATTATTGTCCTATGTGTTATGTTAACATTTCATAAGGTAATGAAGAAGCAGTTATATTGCTAAAATACAAATAATTAAATGGTGATTTGAAGCAATAATAATGTATTAAATATATCTTCATTTAAAGAAACTTTATTGAACATGTCTTTATCATTTTGAAGTATCTGTCTTCATCAACTTAATTTTCAATTTT
This sequence comes from Graphiurus murinus, assembly GCA_004027655.1. Taxonomy (NCBI): domain Eukaryota; kingdom Metazoa; phylum Chordata; class Mammalia; order Rodentia; family Gliridae; genus Graphiurus; species Graphiurus murinus. Next base: position 33,542 of record PVLC010000589.1, read on the forward strand.
ATCTTAATTTTATTGTGGCAAGATGAATTAACATGAAATCTACTTTCTTAAATTTTTAGGTGCAGGATACATTATTATTCTTAACTATCTATAAACTGTTGAATAGTAGATACATATAGTTATTTATTTTGCTTAACTGAAACATGCCTATCAGTTTGTAACTACCATTTCCTTTTCCCTCCAGCTCCTGACAAATAGCATTCTCCTCTTTAATTCTATGAACTTAACTATTTCATGTACCTGATACAAATTAAATCATGCAGTACTTCCTTTCTGTGATTGGTTTACTTTGTTAATCATCATATCCTCAAGGGCAAACAATGTTGCCACATATCACAGAACCATTGTTTAAGGCTCAAATATGCTAATGTGTGATATACACCACATTTTCTTTATTGGTCTGAGAACATTGAGGTTGTTTTTGTACCTTTGCTCTTAGGTATAGTGCTACAGTGAATGTGGGAGTTTTAATATCTCTTCTAGATCCTGACTTCAGTTCTTTGAGATAAATATCCAGAAGTAGACGGCTGGATCACGTGGTAGTTCTACTTTTACTTCTTTGAGGGGCCTCTATACTGTATTCCATAATGCCTTTTGCCTTTCCACAGCATGCAAGTCTTTTAGCCTCTACACATTCTTGCCAACACTTGTCCTTTATTTTTATAATAGCATCCTGATAGTTTTAAGGTGAATATATCATTGTAATTTTTAAAATATATTTTTGTTGGTGCATTGTAGCTATACATCAAAGTGAAGTTCAAAGTGATACAAACATACATGCACACAGTACTTGGTGTGCTTACCTCTGGATCCCATCCTACTCCCCTCCCCTACCCCTACGTGTTAGTAAGACTGGTGGTGATACCTTCATGTATGGACATAACATTATTTGAACTGTTTCCTTCATCAAGACTCCTTTCCCACTCCACCCTTCCCTCCCCAAATCCTCCTCCACCATTGTACCTGTTTTTCACCTCATTTACCTGAAGACTCTTTTGTTCCTGTTTTCTCCCTAACTTCTACATATGAGAGAAAATATATGATCCTTGCCTCTTTGATACTGGCTTATCTCACTTAATATAATATTTTCTAGTTCCATCTATTTTCCTGCAGATGACATATTTTTTTCCCTTCTTTTTGGCTGAGTAAAATTCCATTGTGTGTACATACCACATTATCTTTCTCCATTCATCTCTTGATGTGCACCTAGGTTGGGTCCATAATTTGACTATTGTGAATTGTGCTGCTATAATCGTAGATACACATGTATCTATAATATTCTGACTTTAATTATTTGAAATGATACTGAAGAGTGGTATAGCTGGGTCATAATATAATTGTAATTTTAATTTGTATATCCTTGATGAGGAGTGACATTGACCATTTTCTCATATACTTGTTGGTCATTTGTACGTGTTCTTTAGATATATGTCTATTCAAGCCCTTAGCCCACTTTTTTCTTTTACTCATTAGGTTATTTGTCTTTTGCTATTGAGTTGTAGGGTATATTGTATATATTTTATCTATTTTGGATATTAATCTTTTATCAAATTACAGAGCAAAAATATTTTCTCCCATCCCATAGGTGGCTCTTTCATTCTGTTGTTTCCTTTGCTGTGCAAAAAGTGTTGAAACTGGATATAATCCCACTTATTTATTTTTGCCTTTGTTGCATATGTTTTTGGTGTTGCACCCAGGAAGCTAGTGCCAAAACCAGTATCATAAAACTGTTTCCCTGTGTTTCGTTCTAGAGTTTTTAATCCAATTTCTTAATGAGATTATCCTTTTCTCATTGTATATTCCTAGTACCCTTGTCAATAGATCAGCTAATTGTATATGCATACTTTTATTTCTGGTATATCTCTATGCTGTTACATTGCTGTATATGTCTGTCTTTATTCCAGTAGATTATGAATTATAGTATACCTTTGTAATTTATATTTGAAATTAGACCATCAGATGCCTCCAGCTTTGTTCTTTCAAAAGATTGACTTGGTTATTGGACTTATGCATGGTTTCATATAAGTTGTAGAATTATTTGTATTATAAAACAGGATGCTATTATATATATTAAAGCCATTGGGATTGCATTAAATCTGCACATCATATTTGGTAGTATAGACATTTTAGTAATCCATGGACAGATCTTTTCTCTGTTTTTATCTTTTTAAATTCTTTTATCAATGTCTTGTGGTTTCTTACTATTTAAGTCTTTCACCACTATTGCAATGTTATTCCTGAGATATTTATTCTTTTGGATGCTGTTGTAAATGGAATCAGTTTCGTAATTTTTTTAAGTAATTGTTATTACATAGAAACAGAACTGATTTTTGCATGCTGATTTTATATCCTGTAACTTTACTGAATTAATATATTAGTTTCATCCTTTTTTAATGTATTATTTAAGGTTTTCTACACAATATCATATAACTTGCATATAGGGACAATTCTACTACTTTCTTTTCAATTTAGATGACTTTTACTCCTTTTCTTGCTAATCACTGTGGCTTGGACTTACACTACAATATTTAATAGAAGTTGCAAGATTGGGCATTCTTAGTCCTATTCTTGATCTTAAAGAAAAAGCCCCCAATTTTTCACTATAGAGTATGATATGTGGTATAGGCTTATAATTTTCTTTTTCTATTTCTATCTTATTGAGTTTTTTTAATGAATATTTTTGTCAAATGCTTTCAAGTAAATTTTATGTTTTTTTATGACAAATTAAATAAAGAAAACAAACACAGGGGTTGGGGATACAATTTAATGGTAGAGTACTTGTTTAGCACCCATAAAGTCCTGAGTTAGATCCCCAGCAGGCACGAGTGCATACACACACAAAATATTGTGGCTTAGGAATATATAGATTGAATATACCAACAACTTAAGATGTATTAAAGTACTTCTAGTAACAATAATAAAAATAAGAATATATTAAAATAACCTCTTCAGAAAAAAATAGTAAATTTACTATGGTTAAGAAACTAATTACAGAATGAGCATGTGTATCATATATCATTATTTTGCATGAGTTATTTTAAATGTTCTGATAATTCAGATGAAAAATATATTTATTTGTGTATAGATATTTCATCTTAATTTTTAGACATTATTTTGTTTCAAAAATAGTTTTTTGTACAAATATCTATTTTGAAATTTTTATCAATATAGTATCAATTTTGGTACTCATTCTGAATCATGTTAATTATTTTTAAATTCTTCTTTTGTGCTTTAAAATTTTTCAGGTTGAATGACAAAGATGTCAGATTCTAATACTCATTTCATTATTTTAAATATATGTACACATGTACTGCCCCTCTTAGGCTGTGTTCTTTTCAAGTGAAAAGATGCTAGCACATTAATATTAGTACATTGTACCTGGTACTTGCTATTTATTTATTTTTTATTTTTTTATTTTTATTTTTTATTTTTCAGCATGGATTTTTTATACATTTCTTGAGTACAACAGGGTTACAAAGACATTTATGACATATCAATCATTGTCAGATCACAAATAGCACCACTTCTTCGTTTTACACGTATAGCCCACATTCTTAGCATAGCCTGGTAAAGCAAACTTTCTAGAGTCATAAAACCATACTCCTTTAGGGTCATATAGTTACTTTCTAAGAAGTAGGAGGATCTTTCATCTACGCATCCTAAGAGCAATCTCCAGACTTCGAGAAGGCAATGTAGCCATAGCAGAAGAGTCAGTATAATTACTCATATATGCAGACAGCAACTGCCAGGGGGGAAAGGGCCCAGCTGGGCTCCCACAACTCCCCCATTTTTATTTTAAAATGCACGAAAGACTGTGCCTATCTTAGGTCATTTCCTACTAGGTGCTTAATCTTACCTGTCATGGGGTCTCAATGAGTCACTCAACAAGCCCTGTCTTAGGTTGATATTGCCCTGAGAAAATCAAACCCATCATTGACTACCAGGCTCTGTGCGAGGCAGTGCTTGCATTTTTATTCCATGTAAATCTGCTTGTATACTAACATTGGTACTTGCTATTTAATAGATGTTAAATGAACCTAATTAAATGGGAAAAGCTTCTAATAATATAAATCTAGAAGAACACATATACTAAATATTTTCTGTGAAATCATTTTAATACAATTTTTCTCATATTTTGCTCATTAATTTTTTTTTGTGGTATTAGGGATTGAACTCAGGGGCGTTCTACCTCCGAGCTATACCCCCAACCCTATTTTTTTATTCTTTATTTTGAAACCGGGTCTCACTAAGTTGTGGAGTGCCTCATTGGTAGCTGAGGTTGGCCGCGAACCCAGATCCTCCAGTCTCAGCCTCCCAAATGCTAGGATTATAAGCATGAGCCACCACGCCCGACTCTCATTAATTCTAACCATCCCCCAAATATTAGAATTCTGTTCAAATTCAATAATTACATAATTTCCTACAATCTTTAGACATAAAGACAGTTTCCTGTTTAGGTAACTTTAACAGTCTTCAACTCTTTGATTCCACAAAAATGAAATAATCTATTGCATTCCTGATTTTGTCCACATATTGAAGCCTTAGAATTAATGAATGCAAGGAAATGTCTCCTATTAAAATGCATCAACAAAATCATGTCATTTGCAGGGAAATGAGTGGAATTGGAAACATGTTAAGTGAGATTAGTCAGTCACAGAAAGTAAAAAATCGTATGCTCTCCCTAATATGTGGAAGCTAAGGAGAAAGTGGGACATAAGAGGGACTCCAGATGAAGAAGGAGAAACCTTAGATGAGCAAAGAAGGTGACTTAACTGAAGGTGATGGGGATGGGGTGGGATGGAAACACCCTAATGCACATGATGTACTTTCACAATTACTAAACTGAACTTGAGAAGGAGGGAGGGTGAGGGATTGGGGCAGGAATTGAGGAAGGGTAAAATGAGAAATGTGTGCATGTATGCCTTTATCACCTTGACCTAACAAAGATGTATGATTACAATGCACCATTAAAAATAAGAAAAATGCATCTCCAGCATCAAGCATACCACCAGGCTCAAAAATTATTTGGTAAGGTAAATAAAATATATATGCATATTAAAAAGAGGTCTGTAGAGACTTATAAGTCTGTTACAGTACTGACTTTGACATTTCTTTTCCATACAGTGCATTAAGCAGCTTTGTTTTCTGCCTGGGTTGATGGGAATGTCTCTGTCATGCTGCCATCTACTTTAACCTGATTTGCCATATCATTACATGTATCCTGAGTAACATAATGAAATTCTAAAGATAGCCACATCTTTGAGGAGCTGGCAAAGTGTAGGCCTAATAATGATGTTGAACACTCTTTATAAAATTGATGGATCATGTACAAAGCAAGGGCTCAATCAAGGGCAAAATCCTCCAGGGTAAAATCCACCTCTAGGTTACCATCTGCATTTCAAATGTTTTCTGATTGATTTGACTCAGGATGGGATTTTTCTTCTAGGTTAAATATTCCCATTACCTAACTTGATTTCCTTATAGATATGGAAGTGGAGAATATAGTGTCATTTTTTCTGTCAATACAAAAATATAAGGCAATAAACCTGGAGGAGAACAGTTTAGGTCTGTGGGTATAGAATTCGGACTGTGACATTGCCGACATCTCCAGACAACTTACAAAAATAAGATAAAACTACTTCTTAGATGAAATATACAGTGAATATTAAAATCTGCTGGTCTTTTAAGATTCATTTCAGAATTAACTTTTCACAGAATTGTGCATATAATTGTTGGAACACAAATTTAAGATTGTATCTGATCCTAAATCAAGTAGATAAAATATTACTGTGCCAGCTTTATAGATGAGACAGTTAAAATTCAGGCAACTAACGCAACCTGATCAATATTGCTTTCTTAATAGAGACTAGTGCCTAAGTCTGCTGCTTCTAATGTCATCACTTATTCAAACTACGTTAATGTAAGATCTTTCTTCCTTGAAAGGTCTTGTCATAAGCTTATACCAAAACAGTCAACTTTCAAAACAAAAAGAACAAATAAGAACTTGTGACTGATCATAGTGAATTTATTCTTTCATATGTATACCAAGCAATGCAGTAAGAAAACTGCAGAGTTAATTTTCCCAAGCCCACCATAGTGGTAATTTAAATATTATCTCTCCCTTAGTAGTTCAAGGAATCAGCCATATTTTAGTTGATATATATACATGTACTTTTAGGATTATGAAATCTGTATTAAGTGAAAGCCATATTTTAGTTGAAATATATACATGTACTTGATAGGATTATGAAATCTGTATTAAGTGAAACATATTTCCAAGGAAATTACATTCTCAATTAGCTGGAGACAAATATGAAATAAAAAGTGAGGAGTATATTTACAGCACAGAGGAGTAATAACAACAATCAGAACTCACTCATATGTTATAGTAGTTAGTGTTTTATATTTTCTTCTGAACACATCCTCAGATTATCCAGAATAGAATAAAACAAATTAAAATGTAAAATGAGCATTGCTGCTATCTACTTGGAAAAAAAAAAAGTCTTCGGGTTCCAAAAAATGTCATTTTATAAATAAACTTTCAGCATACAATCAAATGACTAATTGTAGTTTTTCCATTCATTCCACAAATATTTATTTGGTTGTTTTTAAATATTGTGGAAGGGTATCTCTAAATACTTACATTGAAGGACAATTTATTTATTCTTATGGTTGTCTTTGAATTCTTGCTTAAAAGGATAATTTGTTTATTCTTCGAATATCACAAAGTTTGGTTTGTTAAGGTCGCATGTACCTACAATTAAATCTTTCAGTGGATTTAGCTGATTGATGAAGATGAGGTATATAGAAACAATTTCTAAGTAATATGAAAGCTTTCTCAAGTACAGCACAAACTATTCTGTAATGCATGCAAGAGATGCACTATTTAAATATAATTAGCATCAGACAACAATCTTAAAAAATTACTTCTGCTGTGTATCCTAAAAGATTATGAAATTATATTACTTTTACATACCTACTTTTTCACATTCAGGGTAATGAGAATTATAAATTAACTACTACAGTGTATGAAGTTGTTTTTAGTGAAATAAAAACAGTTCCATTTTAAAGTGAAAATCTGTCATAACAAATTTTTAATTTACTATAATAGCCAGATAGAAAACTCCATTTAAAAAACAATAAATGTTGCCATAGACTCACTGGTATAAAAAAAAAGTAAAAATTAATTTTATATTTTCACTGTTTACTATATTTATTTTAATTTTTTAACTTGTACTATGAAATTATTTCTAACAATTATTTTTATTTAGTTACTATAATTTAGGAGTATATTTGCAATGGTTTCAATAACAGGAGATATCACAAAAGTAAAATTTTAAATTTCCTTTAAATTTTGATTTTCCAAACCTAAAAATTAAAATAGTTTATAATTTCACAAATATTTTGTACACAATAAGTTGAGGAACCTATTAGATATCTATGTAAAGACATTAAATAGCCCATTAAATAAAATTGTCTAAGCTCAGGAAAGAAATTAAGATGGGATATATAAATTAGGAGGCATCAAGCTAAGAATTGTATTTAAAATTATAGGGCTTTATGAAGGTACCAGAAACTTGAAAATAATCATTTTTTTAGAGAGAAAATGTAGACATAGAAGACAAGAACATTCAGTACTAGATCTTATGGTGTACCAGCACTAAGTCATCAAGTTAAAAAGGTAGCAACAGCAAAAGGTACCGAAAAATAGCAGCAAATGAGCCAGAAAGAAAATCAGAATAGGCTGGTGAATTGGAGGCCCAGAAAAGAGCTTGAGGAAGGAAAGAATCACCAGCTGTGACAAATGTTGCTGAAAGGTGTCTGAAAGAAGGCACCGAAGTTACCATTGCATTTGACACCTTAGATTTGAAAAGAGCATAAAATAGATGAAAGGTTGATGATAAAAATGGAGAAGGTTGTATAGGGATTTCCCTCAGGAGAGTTGTTGAATAGTTTTCCTACTAAAGGAAGCAGAGGAATGGGAAAAATAGTTGGAAGAGCTATGGGAAGTTTTTACTTTGTTTTGTGTTTTGTTTGTTTGGTTGATTTGATTAGAATGAAAGATATAAACCATATTTGTAGGCTATTAAGAATGATCCAGTATAGAACTACAAACTGGTAATTCAGAAGAGATGGGAAACATTTAGAGATAAAGTCCTTAAGAAATAAAGAGGGTTTAATACAGACAGCACACGAACTATGATTGACATTCCATTATAAAAGGAAGGAAAACAGAATACAGTGCAAATACCAGCAGACCAATTGGTCTCCTGGTGGTAAAAAGAAGGTGCACACATCTTATTGTTTTTACTCTCTCAATGAATTATGAAGAGGAAAATCAAACAAAAGAGGTAGTGGCAAGAAGACAGAGAAAATGTAACAAAAAAAATTGGGGTAGAAATGTCCTTAGTATTATAATTATTTAAAGAATATCCAATTGTAAAAATATGGATACATTTTATCTTTATTGTTTCTAAAATACAAAATTAATATTGAGTCTTTTTTTTTTTGCTCTCTTTTATGGCAAAAATGTCAGCAGAAAACTTTTTTGGGTGTTTAATAAAGGAATCCATATGCTTTATATTGCTTGACTTCCCATTTTGAACTAGACTTAAACTTTTTATTTTTGCCAATTCTTTCATCAACAAACATCTGTCAAAGTCCCACTAGTAAAGTATGGATTTGTGTTATTTTTCTGGTAATTGGATAGGTTTAAAGTCAGACAGTACATGGTACTGATTAATAGCCCTGCTAGTTGAGTTCAAATTCCAGCTCTGCTAAGAAGACCTCTGGGGTCATTTTACGTATTTAAAGATGGAGATTATGATATTGCTTCATAAAGATCTTGTATTTTAGATTAAGTATATAAATTTAGCCTCCAGCCAAGTGTCTTTTGCAGTATATGCTCTTGATAGAGAAAGTAATCACTACTATAATCCTTATTTTATTGTCATCTATTCTAAATTAATTGCCTTTTATGTTGAACAACTGTTTCTTCTGCTTCGATATATATAGGCTTGTTAGAAATAACTTCTCATGGCATCAAGAAAAGGCACATGTTCAAAAATTGCTTAGCAAAGCGATTATACTTTTTTGCAAAAAAGCGTGTTCTCAAGTATTCGAGGGAGAGCACACGTGAAGAAGAACCTGATGGGTCTTATATCCCTAATGCAAAGCCCCTCCTGTGCTAAACTCCTATTGGTGGGAGTTACAGCTTCACATTCTTCCTGGTCAGCTACAGGAGAAGTTGGGGGATGGTGAACACCTACAATCTCTTAAGAGATGCTAATTTTGTAAAGGAATCTAAGTCTCTACCAGATTACAAAATGGCATTTTAAATCAAGCTACTCCTTTGACAGAAAAATATATAATTATATTCTCACAATTCCCCCATCTTTTAATGTACATTATTACTCTTTTCTTCAAATTCTATTAACATACAGCTACTCTTGCTCTCAAAGGTGTTTGGCAAGAGATTATTTTAATAATCTATGGGGGATGGTTCAGTTAGAACTCTCTCATTCTGTCTCAGGACTATGGCCCTAATACAGAAGATTATACCGCATTCTAGGAGGATCATTATTTCAAATACTATAAGAAATATTATGACCAGAATCATAATTTTTCCTTATTTTCCAATCTTTTTTTCATGCTGGGAAAAAGATCATCTACCCTTTTATTAGTAGTGGACAACCAAAATAATATTAGTGTAAACTAAGTAGCAACCTGGTTTGTCTTAAATTTGTTGGGACCATCCTTTGAAATCCTGATCGAATCAACATATATGCGAGAGTCTAATGACTCACTAGAGGGTGACTTACTTCGGGTTTGAAATGCCAGGGTGAAAGGGATTGCCAATTGTAATAGAGTGCAAATTTCACTCCAATTGACTGGTAAAGTCTCAAGTAATGGTGCTCACAGTACCACCAGATCTTTGCTCAGGCAACTGCTAATGAAGACTGATTATCTAACTCCTCAAAGGACCAGCACTCACTGCAGCCAGAAACATTGACACAAAACATTGACTGTCCCCCTCCCCTATTGAGAGGCATGAGGTATAGTTAGTATTGAGGATTGAAGGCTTTACAGTTTGGGAGGGCTCTTGCTTTGGATTCTGAGCCACTGGAAACAGGAGAGATAGGATCTTACAAGACTTATTGCTCCATGATAGATTGTCCTGGAAGAGGACTATCATGCATCTCATGCTTGTTAGGTTTGAGATCCATCAAGTGAAAATGGGACCACTTGAGCTTCTGCTGCAAAAATGGAAAGGTCACTTTCGTTTGAGATGCTGGCAGAATTTCTAGTCCATTTCAACCAAGCATTTGTTTCCCCATAACCTGTCTTAACTTCTATCATCTGGTATAAATCCTTTATTTTTACTATAGTGGCCTCTGTTGAGGGGTTGATACTTGCAGCTGAGGTTGAATTATTAACTCGTCTAACAGCAAGTCTCTTCATGGGCTTATTTTCTGACATATCTGCCTGCAGAGCAGGCCAGAATCTAACAGAAAGGGCTGAATTTCCTGGATTGTGAGTTAGTAAGGGTGAATTATACTGTAAGTTGGCACAGATGTCAAAGGAAACCACTCCAGGCCTTTTTTTTTTTTTTTAACCCCTTTGGAATTGGAGCAGCTCTATATGGTGGGGCTGTCTCTCCCTCCACATGGGGTGGTCCGCTGGGACTTGCCCCAACTAGAGTAAGGGGGGTTTTCTCCTGTAATTACATTGTTAGCTGAGCTGAATTAGGGCTACCCCATACCTGGAAGCTGAACAGAAACAAAAACCAGAATAAATTTACAATCTTTTTACAGATAACTTGAGAGGATCTGGGTGCTGAGTAATGGCCCATTGTCATTTTAGAATAGAAGCCAGAGCCACTTTCACCCACATGTAATGAGTCCAACCTCTCTCTACAGTGCAAACAGCCATTTTAGTTGTAAGTGGTACCTGATATGGTCCTTCCCAGCCTGGCTTGAGCTTGTCCTCCCTCCAGGTCTTTATCAGGAAGCTGTCACCAAGTTGATGAGAGTGTACTAGAAATTCCAAAGGTGGGGTTTGGGCCAACAATCCTTGTACCCTAAGAGAGGACAAGGAAGAGGAGAGACCTGACACATAATTTCTGAGAAATTGATCTTTCGTCTCAACCAGGAATGTTAACTCCTCCCCTTTAGGTCCTACCTGCAATTTTAACAAGAGCTCTTGGTAGGACCTATTTGCATAAAAGAGTCCCTTACACCAAAGTGTTACACACCTTAGTCTTCCTCAAAGGTCATAAGAGATATAACACTTTCTTCCTTCTTTAGGTCTGGGCATTCCTTTTTTAAAATGGGCCTCCTTTCTGCACTGGTAACATTTATTTTTCCCTTAACTATTAGTTCCCGGAGGTCCCTTATATGACTTCTATGTTCTGAGTTGTTGTTATCTCCATGGGGGCTCCTGCTTGGGAAACTTAACCTCAGCAGTTGGGACATCAGGGCCTGCTGGGTGCTCTCATTCCCATATGGCCATGGCTGCCCGTCTAATGGCTGCCTTCTCCTCTCCAGTAAAGAGGATGCCCAAAATGGACATTAGTTCAGTCTGTGTGCAAACCTGAGGCCCTAGAAATTGAACTAGTTGGTCTACAATCCTGTGGGGGTCCTCTATAAGAGGCTTGAAATCCTTTCTTAGAGCTCTAACCTTGGAACTAGGTAAGAGGCATTTACAAAGCCAATAGCCCCTCCATGCAGAGGAACTTCCCTAAATGGGTAAAAAGCCTGCAGCTGTTCCTTTTTAGAAAGAAAAGGGAAACTTTGGGCATCCTGTCTACATTGTTGAACCTGTCTTCTCAGTTGGGGAAGAGAGGTAAATAATGGCCCAGAGGAGGGGAGGAAGAATTTGAAGTCACTGCCTTGACTCAGTTTCCCTCCTTTTTCCCTCTCCTTCCTCTGGGACTTGAGGTGGGTCAGTCTGCTGGTTTCTAAAATTACAGGGGGGAGGTAAACAGTCAAGGGGATCCCAATTACCATTTTTGCCCTTGTTCTTGTTCATTTCTGTTTTCGTGGGAACAAGATTTTTAGCTCTCCTCTTCCAGCAGAGCACATAATCTATTTCTTCTTAGGTAGTAGGACTTTTATCACTGACATATTTGATCAAAGATTGACCAACCCAGTTCTCACTAGAACCAAATTTCATCCGGAACACTGATAGTTTGAGGATGGGTTCTTGTATCCAAATGAAATAACAGTATTTTATCATTTGGTGTTTCTTTTTGCCTGTTGTCCTGGGATTTTCTTCCCAATATTAATATATGTCCCAGGGGGCTTTCTGAATGAATTTTATCTAATATTTCTCCCTTCCTCAGAGCCTTTCCCTGGATGAAGTTTTATTTCCCATCTCGGCTTACCTAGTTGTTGAACCCCAACTAGATACTTGACTCAGTTACCCCTGCTGAAGGTTTCCAGATGCACTTCATCTTTCTCTGTCCGTCTCCCTCATGGGAAGTATATCCATGGTAGGAGCTTCCTGGTGGGCCAGTTAAAGCCCTGGATTGGCTCCCCCACCCCCCACTCTGGGAGAGGAGGCCTTATGCCTTCTGAGGCACCAAGAATATAACAGAACGCCAGATTCAGACTCCATACCTGCTAAGTCTCATTCAAGTACACACACAGCCTTTACTTCTCATCCCGGCCTTCCTGGTAGTGTAACCACTGGATGCTTGACTGAGTTGACTGAGACCTAGTATGCCTCCCTCAACATGCTTTGTCTTTCTCTGTCTGTAACTCTTGTCAGAAATATATCCATGAAAAGTGCTTCCTGGTGGGTCGTTAAAGCCCCTAGCTGTCTTCTCCCCACAGAGGAAGCTTTATGCCGTATGAAGCACCAAGGATATATCAGAATGGCAGATCCAGACTCCACACTTGTTTACTCAAGCATACACACCCACAATCCCTGCGATGCCCCAGGTGTTACTTCTCCCTAAGTGTTCATACCTAGGTACACACCTGAGTTTCAGGTTGCTGCAGATGAATTCTGGTAAGGCCTTCTGCATTGCTTTGAAATCTTTGCCAGTTTGTATCCATCTCCAGAGGTCATGTGTTTCCTTCTCCTCAAGGCTACCACAATATGACAGTAGGATGAGTCTCCCTCAACACCCTGGAGAGGGGCTGGTTTCCACGTTGGGCGACAAATTGCTAGAAATAACTTTTCATGGCATGTGTTTGAAAATTGCTTTGAAGGCAATTTTACTTTTTTGCAAAAAAGGGTGTTCCCAGGTTTGTGAGAGAGCACATGGGAGGAAGAACCCAGTGGGTCTTATATCACTATCACAAAGCCCCTACTGCGCTGAACGCCTATTAGTGAGTTATAGCTTCACATTCTTCCCATTCAGCTACAGGGGAAGATGGGGGAAGGTCAACACCTACAGTCTCTTAAGAGATGCTAATTTTGTGAAGGATTCTAAGTCCCAACCAAATTACAAAATAGCGGTTTAAACCAAGCTACTCCTTTGACAAAAAAGATACAATTATATTATCACAGGCTTCATGCAGTTTGACACAATATATACCAACAGAACCTTATAGATAAGATGGTAATGCTGATATCTCTATGAATATGGTTTTAAGTAAGAAATTAATACATTGAAGGTGTCATAAATGTGTGGATTTTAGGACTACCCTAATTAGAATGACAAATAGGTAGATAAGTGCTCTTCTGATTAAAATTACACTGAAAACTTAATATAATTTAGAAATTTCTGATTAAATAATTTTATCACTGGCATTTATAATCAGTCAACACTTAAAGTACATTGTATTACAAATATTCTATATAAAAAAATGCCCCTTGGATATTGTCTTATATCTGCATTCTGACTTTGCCCCTAAATACCATAATGGTGTTGTAGAAATTTCTCAGCCTTTTAGTGCCTCAGTTTTCTCACTGCAAAATATGAATAATAATAATAATAGTACCCAGATTTTCTGTGAATTAATGAGATATAGCTCAGAGCATGGCTTTTAAATGCAGAAAGTACTGAATAAATGTCATATATTAACAGTAGCAACTATTCACATACATTTCTACTTACATACCATCTCCTCATGATTATCGTTTCTACCAAATAATCAGCTGGTGTGAACAGAGATACAAATATCATTTCATTATTGATCTGAAGCAATTTGAAGTAAAGAAATTTAGAAAAGAAATAGAAATGTTATTATGATGTTATGTTATTATGAAATAGAATGTTAATATGATGGTGGTCAGTATAGTGTTTTCTGATATATAGTTTTGATATTAATGGTTAAACTATTTGATAAAATACTTAATTGACAAAAAAAAAACTTATTCTATAGAAAGATCCTGTTTATTATGCCAGAAGAAGACAGGATAAAGAAAGAGGATCAAATTTCTACTTAAAAAAATACACATAAAAACAGCAAAAAGAAAATGCAAATAAAGCTTATATATTTTGACAATTGTCTCCTTCAAAAAAGTGAAAATGAATATTACTAATCTATTTCATATTGTGTGGCCTACACTTAAGGTTATTTTTACATTATATAATTATTTTTGTCATATTACTTGTCTAACATTACCTCACTTCTATTTCCAAGGAGATACAGCATAGCACCTTAAATGGTTATTTACATTTTCCCACTGGCTGTAGTTTCTATTTAATACAAAAAAGAATGATTAATGCTATAATCATTATAATTTTGTCTACCCACAAACACAGAGTATAACTGGTGTGGAGTCCAAACTTTGAATAAGTGGAGAAAATAAGACAATCTCATTCACACCAAGTAATTATTTCTGTGTATAATTGTTTTTAGAACTCAAATAATTACAGGAAGAAAAAATATTTCTTTCATCTCTCATTAAGCCCCATCATTCTTTGTTCTGCTTTAAATTCGTTCTACTAATTTGTTTATTAATTGAGAGAAAAAGGAACTGTAGACATTAACTATCTCTATTCCCTCAAATCAACTAAACCCAAAGGCAAATGTGTATTCTCACATGTTGTGTATTAGCTGTCATATGAAGGCTTTCTTATTTTAGTAATTTTGTCTTGCTTCAAATTATTATGTCCAGAAAATCTAACAATAGAGTAAAACAACATTTTCCCTCTCATACACAGCTAAGATATGATGATACCAACTGATTTCATTTTGATCTTTTCCTAACATTGTTTTATATGTGTATATATATATATATATATATATATACACACACACATGAATATATATATATTCATTTTTGAGAATGTTCATCATAAATAACAATTTATGTGGGCTCAGAGTTCAACCCACAAGAAGCCTCAAAACACTGAAATTTTCTAATAACTTTTTATGTTATTCTGAAAAAATACTAAACAATTCTTTAAAAAAGTAATAACTTAGTGAGATCTTATCTCAAAATAAAGAATAAAAAATTGGGCTGGGGATGTAGCTTAGAGGTAGAATGCCCTTTGTTCAATTCCCAGTAAAACACACACACACATACACACACACACACACACACACACACACACACACACACACACACACAGTAACTGTTTAAACTTAATCCTTTAAAATGTAAACACAAATATCTATATCTATATTAGCATAGATATATATGATCACTTTTTTTGTTGCTGCTTTGATGTAGTATCAGGTTCAATATCATGTTAATTTTTTTTCAGTTTCTTTATTGCTAACATCCTCTTGATTCCCATAAAAGTGAAGTCAGAACATTATATTATGTTATAGATTCTCTGCCTTCTTGGTTGTATATATACATTAGATAAATGAACTGCAACAAGCTTGCTGAATTTTCAGACTGATTGCTATGTTGATGAATGAGTCTATTGATCTGTTGATCAGTTGTTTATCTATCTATCTATCTATCTATCTATCTATCTATCTATCTATCTACCTACTTACTAGATGTATGTGTGTGTGTGTGTGTGTGTGTGTATCTGTGTATGTATGTATAAGTACCACCAGTATACATTAAAATTGAAGTTCTTCAGTTCTATTTGTGTCTCCTTATATTTTGGCATTCCCAGCCCTAGTACAATGCCTGGCATACACTGAGTTACTAAGTGAATAATGGAGTGAATATTACTTTTATGTCTTTAATCCAGCAATCAAGTCATTACTTTAATAGGAAAACTATTAAAAAATTAATTCCACAATTTCTGAATCTACTCTATTTATGAATATAGTTTAATAGTAGCTTAAGTGAAACTTTTAGTAGTTCTCCTCTCTTGATTTCATATTTATCATGTGTTCTGGTAATTCACAATAGTTTTTTGTTCCATTAATCTAAATAACAGAGTTGAAACTATTAGTAAATATACTATGTATGTACATAGAAAAGGAGTGATTGTTTTCCTATATCTTCACACTACTTTCTTCTCTTCTAATAATTTTTAACCTTTAATTTTTAGATAATTATAGATTCATTACAAAATAATATAGAGAGATCCATACACTCTTACAGAGTTTTCCCAATGAAGATATGTTACATAGATAAAGTAAAACATTATAAACAGAAAACTGACATTGATGTAACTCAATAGATTTCATCAATTTTAAATGAATATGTGTGATTATTTAGTTCTATGTTAGATTGCTGTGACTACCACCACAGATAAAATTCAGAATAGTCTCATCACAAGGACTCCTCTTGCTACTTAAGGACAGCTAGTTACTTCCTTCCATCTCCCCACTCACTCAATACCTGGCAATCAATAATCCATTTCCCATTTTTACAATTGTGTCACTTCCAGAATGTTTCATAAAAGAATTAAACAATAAATATGTTTTGATATTGTAGTTTTTGACATATCATAATTTCTTTTATAACCATCCAAGGTGTGTATAGGGATCATTCCTCTTTATTGCTAAACAACATTACATGTATGGACTTAGCACAGTTTAATAATTCTCCTGGAATAAATGTCCAAGGGTACAGCTTCTTGATTACATAATAAACACACTTACTTCTGTGTGAAATTGCAACAATCCTTTCCAGAGTGACTGTACCATTTCATATTCCCACCAGCAATGTATGAGTAATGCAGCCTTATCCATTACTATGACAGAATTTAGTGTTGTCATATATACATATATTTCTTTTAATTTTATCATATCTGTTATATGCATAGTAATTTCGCCTTCTGGTTTTAATTTTTATATCCCTAACAGTCAATGATACTGACCATGTTTTCATGTGCCCTATACCATTTTCTGTGGAATACCCTTTGCCCAGTTTGTAATTTGATTGATTGCTGACCTTTTTCTTTGAGTTTTGTGGTTTATTTAATATACTCTAGAATAATTATTTTGTGGAACATATCTCCTATATATATCTTCTTCCAGCATGCAGCTCTTTTTAATCCATTCATAGTGTGTTTCACAGAACATGTAATAATTATGGACAAATCTAATATTTAGTCACTGAAATGCTATGCCACTTTTTGAGACATGTTGGAACACAAATTATTTGACAAATAAAAAAGTATTTGTCAGCCAGTCGTGGTGGCCTACGCTTGTAATCCCAGCATTTGGGAGGCTGAGACCAGAGGATCCGGGTTCACGGCCAGCCTCAGCCAGCTAGTGAGGCCCTCCACAACTTAGTGAGACCCTGTTTCAAAATAAAGAATAAAAAATAGGACTGTGGGTGTAGTTCGGAGGTAGAATGCCCCTGAATTCAATCCCCAGTACCGCAAAAAAAAAAAAAAAAAAAGTGTTTGTCATATAGACATTTTAAAATTAAATGTCATATAGACATTTTAAAATTGACCTAAACATGTTTTAAGTTTAGGTCATTTAGAAATGAGGAAAGTTCTAAACTTCACATTTAAAGAGTTTGGAATTTTGAAATTGATTTTGGTAGCATCAAAACTCAAGTTTGTGTCTGTCTTTTGATAGGTTCGGTTGCTACTGCCTGTCGTGACCCAGGGGTTCCCATGAATGGGACTAGGAATGGAGATGGAAGAGAACCTGGGGACACGGTTGTTTTTCAATGTGACCCTGGATATGAACTTCAAGGACAGGAAAGAATAACCTGCATTCAGGTAGAAAATCGATACTTCTGGCAGCCCAGCCCACCAGTCTGTATAGGTATGATTAAAGAATAATTAAAATCTTATATAAGTACAAAAACAATCATTAAAAGCTGATATTGACATTATTAAGAATCATATTCTAAAATAGATTATATATAGGAATCTGAGATTTCAGAGGACCAGGAACCTCCCCAAAATGTACAAAATTATAAAGGATTGCTATTTTTTCCATGTATAAGTGTAAACAATTTTATTAGATTTTCAATGGTTCTAGGATTCTAAAAAAGTTATGAATCATAGCTCTGGAAAAATCTCACTCACCCTTTATTTACTACATAAATGTAATTATTTATTGCTTTCAAAATTTAGAGGAAATTCAAATTATATAATTAAAATGGGCCATTTTGATCTTGCTTCCATAATGATTATTTATTCTAAGAAAGAAAATTTTATCTATACTGTCTCTACTCAAAATTTTTCTTATTTCCATAGTTTCTTTTTTACTACATTGGAATCAACTCTAAAGAAGAGTCCATATCTTGTTCATCATTGTGTTTCTTAAAACATTCAATGCGTGCAAATTTAGTAAATTTTAGACAAAAAATTATATTGTTTTCATTTGTACCCAGCTTATATAATTTTTTCAAGATAATCCCACAATTATTTGTTTTTGAAAGTAACATAGAAATATGAAAAGTCTTCAGTACTTCAGTCAGAAAAGAACAAACTTATTCAATTGTTCAGATTTATTTGACTCCATATTATAACTTCTTATGCAAAAACTGCAAAATCAAATTCGTTAGCCATTTTGTGCCCCAGTCACTGTTCTAAACACTAGTAATTTGGCAATAAAACAAGACAGTGAGATTCCTTCTTCTTATCAACCTGCTTTCCAGTGAAATAAAAACTAATAGTAATCTGAATATGTATATCACATTTTCTTTATTTTATAGGGTAGATTTTTAAGAACACTATATGTACAAAACAAATACATACAATGGTCCATGCCAGTGAGACAATAGTTTTAGATTTCTTCTGTAGAAAATGAAGCAGAAATTAAGGAAGTAAACTTATAAATGAGACTTTTTTCTAAAAAATAAAAAAAGAACAAAATAAAGGCATTTCATGAGTTACTTCAGATTCTGCCATCTATCCATTTACAAGTTATTTTTTTAGTAAATACATTGCTCTTTATGCATCATTGCGAAATTCCAAGTAGTCAAACATCTATTAATTTATATTAAAGTAACTATAATAATAGGAAAAAACTTTTAAGAAACTTTTCAAAACAAAAAGATATTAGAAATATGGTTCATGTTTGTTTCAAAGTTTTCTTAAGTTTACTTACAACTCCTAAAAATTGCAATTAAATTAAAACTCCAGTTTCTAATTAATTGGAATTTGACTACAAATATCATCCAAAAAATCTTTACATACAGAGGAAATGAGAGAACACTTAAGAATTTCTATAGAACTTCTTGCTTTGTTGTGATTCTTAAACCTGGTTATTACTTAATAGGATTACTACAAGGGCAGTATTATTGTCAAAAAAAAATTTTTATGTAGGATTCTAAAATATTGAATCACTTTATACTGAAAATGCAAAAAATACAAAATGCAAAAAAATTAAGGAGTTCTGAAATATGTAATTAGAAATTTCCACTTACAGCAACAATATGCTTTAGCTAACAAGGCCTCAGATTCTAGAGGGGGAGAAAACAAAAACAAAATCCTGAGCAACACATCTTGCTAAAATGAAGCAGGCTGTGGAAAGTTTTGTATGGATTGTGGTACTATGTATTATTTTTTAGTATGGAAAGATAGCTTGAGGAGAAGATGTGCATTAGAGCTTTTCTGATGAAGAAAATAACTTAAAAAAAAAAAAGTCTGAAAAATTGCTCAGCCTGCAGAAAGCTTGACCTCTGAAACTGATAAGAAAGAACTCCATGATTGGAAATACTATGCCAAAGATTAAACCCTGAACTTTTTAGAAACTCCATAAGTCTATGTTTCAGACCCTGGAGCATAAAGCATTTTGCTTGCATGTAGAAGTAGTCAGCCTCATAGCAAGTACCAAACAGAAGGACGTCATCTTTAGAGAGTTAATAGAATTCATTCCAACAAAATTGACAGTGCAAAGATTACTTTGACATTGCCAGAGGGAAAATAGCAGCACTCAATATGAAGGTAAATAACAAAGACATTACTGTGGGTAGGCTGCTGAGGAAGACAGTAGATACAAATGAAATTGAATTGGGAAAAAATTAAGAAGGTTTAAAAATAGTTATCAATAGTTGATGCCCATGTAACTGCCTTGCAAAAAAACACACTTGGAATAAATCATTTATGTCGAATTCCATGGAAACTAACCAAAAATTCAATTGATGGATCTCTTTGACTTTTATTTTGGATACTTTACAATTGTATACTAAAAGTAGAAATGAATTTATAAATGCTATCTACTTAAGTATATTTAAAAGATAATTTCTTTTACTTGCTAATAGTTTAGGACTTAGAAATGTCAAATAACCATTCTGCATCTCTTACTGGCTCTTGTAGATTTTGAAAATCACCCATGGCATTGCAATATATTAAGAAAGTCTTAATAAATAATTTAAATACTATCATAAAAGTTATTTAGGGGTACTTATATGTACCAAAAAGTATAATCATAGATAATACTCAGCAAGACACGAAATATATGTAAGGAATTTTTCTATTTCTTTAGTGATAAAGGATACACACACACACACACACACACACACACACACACACACACACGTTCTCATGTATCTATGTGAAACTTCTAACAATAAAAAAAGACCAGTATTACTAGTGGAAAACAAAGAAAATTGGAATACAAAATTGTTCCTCCATTTTCCACCAAATTACATATAATCCCACCACCTTAGCACCTGAAAAAAACAGGAAATATTTTGTTATCATTCCAATTCTTTGCTGCATAATACATACATATTCACATTTGCTGTTACACATATTTTCTTTTATATTCACATATGATTTTAAAAGCCGTAATGGCAAACTAAGTTGTTGTTTGTATCAGGATCTACAACTACAAATCAGATAGCATATTTGTCTTCATTATTTTCATAATCAATATAAAGACCCACTTGCAATTATAGCACTATTTGTTGATTATTTAGTATGCACTGCGATCCAGAAATAAAATCATATGTAAGAAACATTCTTTGGCTTATATATTAGTGGTGAATACTAAAATCTAAATGGATATTTAAATGAAACATGGCAAAAAAAAAAAAAATGAAGATATGCAGAGGTTTCTATGATTCCAGAGAGCTTTTAAGAGATGAAACAGAGTTCAGGTTGGGTTTTCCCAGGAAAATTTCTTGGAGACAGTGATGAATCTTAAAATCTAAGTAAAATTATATGAATATAAAAGAGAAAAAGACATTGCAGGCAGAAGGAATTATATGACCGAAGTCCTGGAAGTACAAGGAACTGTCAGCACTTTGGAAGTATTTAAGAATAATTTATGTGTCTAGAATGGTGGTAGATGAGATTGGAAAGGTTGCAGGGGTCTGGTCAAGAAAGCTGTACTGGGGTTGGGCATGATCTTCTGTGTAATGTAAAACATTGCATAATTTTATGCTTGGAAATAGTATGTTTAGATATTTTCACTGGGAAAGCACATTAGTAGAGTCGAAATTACATTAGAGGAAGACATTGTAATATTTCTAAAGAGAAATAAGAGTTTGGTAAGGTCAAGAAATGTGGTAGCAGGCAAGAGAAGAAAGGCAAGATGAAAAATATGTATGAGGTAGAGTCTAGGCTGGGCTTCCTGATGGATATAAGAGCACAATGAACAAAAAGGAAGAATCTCAGGCCCTTAGCTTGAGAATATAGATGTATGATAGAACACAGGAAGAGATGCAAATTAAATTATTTTAGATAATCTATTGAAGATATACCTATAGATTACCAGGTAGAGATTTGTAGTAAACACTCAGGTATGGGATTTTAGAATTCAGCAGAGATTTTTGAAGGAAGAGAGTAGCTAGTGTACAAAAAAGAAAAGTAACTGGTCATGGTAGCGCATGCTTGTAATTGCAGTATTTGGAAGGCTGAGGCAGGAGGATTTCAAGTTGTTAGCCAGCCTCAGCAACTTAGCAATGCCCTCTGCAAATTAGTGAGACCTTGTTTCAAAATAAATTAAAAAAAAAATAGGACTGGAAGTATAGCTTAGAGGTAGAATGCACCTGTGTTTAATCTGCACTGCCACAAAAACAAAACCAAAAGAAAGACAAAATTGTAAATTTAGGAGGAGTCAGCAAGGGATCATTTTTATCTTACTATTATGTAACAGAATAAAAATGAGCAGGACTAGGTAAGAAACTCAACAGAATAACAAAATTAGACAATGAAATGAAAGAAGGGCTTTACAATAAATCTGAGTTGTGCATAAAGATACTTAGAAGAAAACCAGAAGTTGATTTGCAGAAGCTCAGAGTATATTTAAATGAATACAAGGGGGTAAGAGAAGCAAAAGGAAGAAAATCCTCCATTATATTTGTAAATATGAAAATCATTTAAGGTTAAGCTAAGAATTGTTTGTTTAGGGGTAAAGAGGCTGAGGAAAAAAATAGTGGTTGAGGAGAAAACCACAGGAGAAATGGACCAAATGAAGACATCTGAATTCCTGGGCAATAAGAAAGGCTATTGTGTCTCTCTGAATATAATTGAAAATAAATAAAATTCTAAACCTAAGATAATTACTTTCATGATGAATACTTTGGCACTTTTCTTTAAGATCAAACACCAGAATAATTTTCTCCTTTTGATGGCCAGCTTTGCTAATCATTTTTGTCTGCCTATGGGTAAGTATAGGAAATAGGCAGAGACAGAGATAATATTCGAATTTCCTTTTATAAAAACATAGTTGTAACAAATTAAATTTAATCTGAACTTAGTAAGGAGAGACTTTTATTCAAAAATATTCTTATATTGGGTGTGGATTTGGGGAAGAGAGACTATTGTAATAGGGAGAACACCTTAGCCAGAGGTCAGCAAATATCTCAGGAGTTATGCAAAAAGGGGTTTTCTTTTGCAGAGAGCAGTAAACAAAGCAAGAAAGAACCAAGAGGGGGATAAAAAGGTGGTCTAATTGGATAGATCAGATAATGTTGATTCTATTCTCAGAATAGATTGCATGCTGCCTTAAAACTGGGTGTGGGACAAAAGTTCAGAGACCTAGAGGAAGGAAGGAGCTTAGCACAAATTTGGTTTACAAGATTTTTATTCAGATCAGTGCAGAAAAGGAGCAACTAATCATTTGAGGCAAAGAACAGGATCTTGCAAGGTGTATGTCTGGTCTTGTCATAGTAAATATGAGAAGATTTAGCTAAGTCATGTTAAAATGAGTTTTTTTTTTTTTAAGTCTTATAGGGAAATGTATTTTCTTACAATAAGCTCTATTCCTAAACAAAAGTGTTAGGTGGGGATTTCAAAACATCAGGAAAATTCAGCATCCTCAATTAAAAAAAAAAAAAAAGAGCTGAAAGGAAATTGGGAACTTTGGTTTGTATTTAAGATGAAAGACTTAAAGGAAGATAATTAGTTAGAAAATGTTCTGGAGAAGGAAAAGGGCTTGTATGATCGGGTAGAAGGTGTTGTCTTGATTGTTAGAAGGGGTTCTTTATCCTTTGATTTAGCAGACACTGAACTTTGTACAGGGGGGACTACAGGAAGTTGAGATAGTTTATGCCTAATAATTTGATAAATACCACAAAAATATATAAGTAATAGGAAAGCAGTGGTAAATACATTCAGTCTGAGCAACTAAATATCTTCAGTGCAGTAGGGAACCAAGGTCATTTACTAGTAATTAGCAGAGGCATACAGACAAAGGTAGCAGAGGGGTAGGGAGGAATGCAAAAATGAGTATCAAAAATGATCCAATTGAAGCCGGGCATGGTGGCGCACGCTTGTAATCCCAGCATTTGGGAGGCTGAGATCGGAGAATCCGGGTTCACGGCCAGTCTCAGCTACCTAGTGAGGCATTCCGCAACTTAGTGAGACCCTGTTTCAAAATAAAGAATAAAATATAGGGCTGGGGATGTAGCTTGGAGGTAGAATGCCCCTGAGTTCAATCCCCCATACCGCCAAAAAAAAAAAAAAAAAAAAAAAAAATGATCCAATTGTAAAGATGACTTTACATATCTAGACTCAGGCCAAGAACAGAGGCACTGAAACGTTGACATGACCAAAATACTCCTTCCAAAACCAGTATTTGCTGTCTAAAGAATCTGTATGCCTTTTGACTGAATGGTAAGATTTATCTGAGACAATGACAATTTTAAATTCCGGATGAAAGTGCTGATATGATTTTGTGTGGAAAATATCATGAGAATATGAGAATCCCTGTCTTTCTCTCTCTCACGTGTGTGTGTGTGTGTGTGTGTGTGTGTGTGTGTGTTTATATTTAGTAGTTTCCCACCACTCTATCAAAAATATCTATATCTTCATTTCCAATTTTTTTTTTCTTGAAGCTTGCCAATTTTTGAATAATATATTATTTTCTGAACGTAACTATATTTAAGATAATTAAACATAATCTCCTTGAAGAATCTGTTCTCTGGATTTCACTGACAATTTTGTAGTCTTTCTACTGAAGATTACACAGACCTTTGGTTGGGGCCACTATGATAAACATAGTAATTGTCTATGCCAATTGTCATAGTAATCAAGTCAGGCATCCAAATTTTAGAAATAGCCTAACATTCAGTATAAGAATATTACAAAGTATTCTACATTTTTAGAAAATTATCCATTCTCACTCATTAACTATTATCAAAGCTCATTCTCCCATAAATACACAAAGGTGCCAAGGAAAATGTAAAAATGAGCCAAATACCGTGAATCTTGCTGTATCTTTCTGTTCCATATTATTTGAGGGTTTTTTTTGTTTTGTTTTGTTTTGTTTTTCTACTGGGAATTGAACTCAGGGGCATTCTACCTCTGAGCTAAACTCCCACCCCTATTTTTCAGTTTGAAGCAGGGTCTCACTAAGTTATGGAGAGCCTCACTGAATTGCTGAGCCTGGCAAAGAACCTATGATCTTCCTGTCTTAGCCTCTGAAATACTGATATTACAAGCATGCGCTACCACACTAATCTTGGAAAACCATCTTTATCTCTCTTCACAATGATTTTCTTTTACATGAAAAAAATAAAATAAAAAACGATAGTAACCGAAAGAGAAAGAACTATACATGTAAATGTTTTCTTTCTTTTGGAAGCTAGCAAAGCATCTAAATTCGGTGGATCCGTGTGTGTAATCTGTATTCACGATTTTAATGGTTTTTCCTGAAAGACAATGCAGTAGTCAAGCATCCCTCATGATAAATGTCAAGTCTTTGCAAAACCTCATAAACCCTCTTAGCAAAGTGTTTTCACAAATATTGATTACTTATAAATTTTATTAATCTCTTAAGGGATTTTGTTTGCTTGTTTAAATTAAAGCACCCTGTGGAGGCAATTTAACAGGATCTTCAGGCTTTATTCTCTCGCCAAACTTCCCTCATCCGTACCCGCATAGCAGGGACTGTGACTGGACCATCACCGTCAATGCTGACTATGTCATCTCCTTGGCATTTATCAGGTGAGCTCTACATTTTCAAACTTAACAAATCTTTTTATTTTGCTTTAGCATTTGTACTGGACATATTTGTATTTGCCTATGATATTTTTATCATTTTTTCCTAATTCCAATACTTTGCAATTAGCAATTCACAAAGTCTTGAATCATAGTATAGCAGTTATGAAAGGAAGCAGATGATTCTAGAATCTACACCAGATTTTCAATGCAGGGGGAACATATTAAAGGTACAGTGGTTTATTGATTCTCATGGACTTTGATCTCTTTATAACATTTCTTCTTTCTTTGTACTTACCATCACTGCTTCAAAAAATTCAGTTTTTCCTAAACTTCAAGATTAAAAGGTCAATACTTCAATATGTTTTTTCTCTCATATTTGCACCACTCTCAACATTTTTGAGATATTTTAAAACCCATATGTGTAGCAACACCAGTAGGTGTGGGTAGACATCTATTCCTAATTACTTTCCTTTCTGGTCTTATTAAATAAAGCTGAAAAAGAAAATTTGATGGATTACTTCTGCATGACTTAGCAGAACCTATCTCGTGATAGAGCTTTTCATGGGGATGTTCCAAATTTCATTTGTTGTTTAGTAGTATGAATTGCAGAAGATTAGTACTAAAATAATAAGGGGTGCAAATTGTGTGGGGAAGAAGGCAACTGGGTTTGAGTTCTAGATCCAGCACTGCCATCTCTGTTACTTTGGAGAAGTTATTTATTTAAATGAATATATGGTTTCTCATATGGAAACAATAATAATATCATGGAATGTGGCCTCTGACTATAATGAAAGGGGCTGGAATTTACCTTAGTGGTAAAACACTTGCTTGGCATGCACAGGGCTCTAGATTTGACCCCTAGAACTGTAAAACAAATAAATAAGTAAATAAAATATTTCACTGGCAATGTTAGGTAATAGCAACTAAAATATTTCCTAAGTAGACATTTTATGAATCTCCACTGAGATTGATATAATCAATAGGCTTACCCTCAGTAATATAACATCTTTCTGCCTCATATGTATTAAAGCTGCTTGATATTTATAAAACAGTAACTTTAATATTTTAGTTAAATTACATAGTAATACACACTATATTTTCTAACACAATGAAGCAAGAACTCTTTAAAAAATAACAATTTTGTATTTAATATTTTCTTTCCTGTAAGTGAAATAATACAATAAGTATGGGGAAAATCCACGCCTTGCTTCAACATTTTTGTTATTGTTGTTAATTTTAGGCTGAAAGAGAAATACCAATAGTTGACCATATCTGTTGACTTAAAATCAGTATTTCTCTATAAAAAATAACAATAACTTGAACTCATAAAAATTTAGCAGAAGTCTTAATATATAGAATTTCCATTTTTATAATTTATAGTGATATGCTGCAAATTGATAGTACCAAGACAACAATAATGATATTGTTAGTTATATAATAGGAGCTTGTTATAAGACAACTTCCTGAGGTAAACATTATTTTCACTATTTTTTATAGATGAAGAAATGGTAGTATGGATACTAGAGATCTCAAGATGTTAAACACAGGGCTTAGTTTGCTTATAAAATTATTCTAGTTAATAATTTAGGGTTAAAAGGCTATATTACATGAAGAGCATGACATAGATTTGATTTTCAGCTCTGCTATTTATTATGTGACCTTAGGGAGACCACTGACTTTTCAGGGCCTTATTGTAACTCATTTGGTAAAATGAAAATCATAATCCCTTACTTATTCTACAGGATTATTGGCAAGACCAAGTTAATATTTATGAAAGTGTCTTATAAAATATAATGTACTATTAGAGTGCACTATTCTTTCAGTTTTTGTGGAAAAAATATCATTATGACTAAGATCCTAAAATATCCTAGAAAAAGGATACTTTTATTTTCATTTTCAAAGAGGCTATAAATCAATATTTTAAGTATTTAAGACAAAGCAGTAAATTAAAAATAAATGTCTTGTATTCCATTGTTAAATAGGCTTTTAGTCAGACAAGTAAAATAATACTTCTGTATCCACTATCACTTTGAACTTCAGTATATGAGACTTCAATGTACCAATAAAGGCGTTCAAAAATACTTCTGTATGATTTACAAAGCACTTGTTTCCACTGATCCTTCCAACAGTGAGACAGGCAAGGAAGTTGTAATTACCATCAAATCTTACTGCCCAAGAGATCACAGAGAAGGTTATGTTTTGTCCAAGATCAAGAGTAATACGTAATGAAATCAGGCCTACTCTTGTGGTTTCTGCTATGTTATCCCAACAGTTACCAAAATTCAGGCTTCAGATGCACTGAAAAGTTTCAATATAAATTAATTGGAGTTGGGAAGCTACTGAATAAATTAAAGCAAAATACAGTAGTGTTATGTTTTCAAATTTTCTGTTACAGGAGCCCTTATATATAAACAGGTTGGTAGCCTCCATTCCATTTCAGTCTTTCTTCACCAACATTTTTGCATGAGCAAATGGAGAAACTGGCCTTGTCTTTTTTGTACAGGCACACACATTTAGGAAGAGAATAGTTGTAGACACTTAAACTCTATGTAGATTTGGAAATGTCTTTCACACAACGTATCTCTTCTTTAGATGTAAAGATGATAAAATGACAAGTTAATTTCTTTGCTGATGGATGTTTCTCAATAGTAAATCTTAATGGTTTAATTTTATATCATGAACTAGTTGACTTTTCTTAATGACTCAAACTTGCCCATTCTTTTCACTATTACAGAAAATTCTTATACCGTTGAAGGTTAGAGCAAATTTATTGTGCAAACTTTGCAATACTTAAGATACTGGTTTGAATAATTTGTGTGCTAAAATGGCACTTTTTGATATTATCTAATTTTGACAGTGTATTAGTAGGATTTCTTCTAAATTAACTTCTAAAAGAAAGAAATATGTTTACTTTCAGTAAAAAAAAAAAAAAAAAAAAAAAAATGCCCAATACAGTGTATAGTGCCTCTTTGAGTAGTTTAAAAGCAAATTTTGTATTTCAACTTTTGTTTACTATGATATATGGAGTTGAATGTTAAAGGAAAATATGCTCATAAATTTTGAAATTTAGAAGTTATATTTTCATGATGAAAATACAGATGTAACAAAATTGTAAAAATAGGTAACACCATCCACTTTCTGATATAAAGTAACTTAAGTAGATAATAAGGGCAGAAACAAGGCTTAAACTTGCATCTTCTGACATTAATTCCTATCCCTTCATTAGCAAAGCTCTCTGCCTTACAATCTCTTGTATCTCCCCTAGATATACTGGCAATATAAAAATATTTGAAAGTATGAAAATATTGCTTTCTTTTTCCCCTGCTGATTTGATATTCATACTCAAATGTGTTTATTGTCAGGCAAATATCTGTATTAGATTATTTTGACAGGGTCTATTGTTCTTTTTAAGCATTGAGCATGTGATTATGTGACTATTATGGTTAATACTCTAGCAATAACAATCATTCTACTTCCCCTTGTCTTCTTTATTGTTTCAGTTTTAGCATAGAACCAAACTATGACTTCCTCTATATATACGATGGGCCAGACAGTAATAGTCCACTGATTGGAAGTTTTCAAGACAGCAAGTTACCAGAGAGAATAGAGAGCAGCTCAAATACCATGCATTTGGCTTTTCGGAGTGATGGATCTGTTAGTTACACTGGATTTCATTTAGAATACAAAGGTAAATATGAACATTCAATTTTAGTATTATGATTTAAACTGTAGGTGTTTTATACAAGATGATAATTTTGTGTTGGTAATTTGTTAGTTATATGTGCATTTTTAAATACAGACTGTACAATTTGTCTTATAAAAGGACTCTTGCTGTAGACTTTTCCTATCAGTGGGAAGGAAATTAGCATTTCTCTAATTACTACCAAAGGAAATGTATCAGGCAAACAAATTAGCAATTAGTATTCTGCAGTAATTGACTACGGCCACAAAATATTAAGAACAAAAACACCAAAATTTCATCTTTTGGAAATTGAAGTTCGACTCAAAATGTCTTACTTAGAGACTATTTTTATTGAAAAGGATAATAACATATGGAACAATAATGTTTCAGAAAATGTTTACAAATATTTAAATATGTCAATATTCTGAATAGGGTGAAGAAAACATAGGTTTTTGTTTGTTTGTTTTGTTTTTATTTTTGTTTTTCTTGCCATACTGGGATGAAACCCAGGGGCATTCTACCTCCAAGCTACACCCCCAGCCCCATTTTTTATTCTTTATTTTGAAACTGGGTCTCACTAAGTTGTGGAGGGCTTCACTAAGTAGCTGAGGCTGGCCACGAATCCAGATTCTCCTGTCTCAGCCTCCCAAATGCTGGCATTACAAGCATGCGCCACCACGCCCGGCTACTCTCAATCTTTATGAGTTCACCATTTTAAAATTCCACTTATGAGTACTTAGGGTACTCATTAGGGTAGTACTTAGAGTATTTTCAAACATTCTTATTCTTTTCATGACAATAACCTCCTGATTAACCCTGAATTTAGTGCTTAGTTTTTTCATGTATGTATGCTTATACATGTTTTGTTTTTCATCATGTGAATCCTTTGTCCTATTTTCAGACAAATTTTATATTTACATCATGTACATATTCTGAAAATTGCCTTTCCCCCTTACATTGTTTCTGAAATTTATCAGTGTTAGGAACAGGTAGCTTTGGCTTATTGATTTATTTAATGATATCCTATCAGTTATAATTGATAAGTTTTCTTGATGATAAACACTTACTTTAGTCTAGTTTTTTTGTTTTTTTTTTGTTTTTTTTTTTTTTACTAGTAGAGGTGACACATGATGAAATGAACATTCTTTTACATGTTTTCTTGAGTGCATTGGTGAGAGGTCTCTACAACATTTACAAATGTGAGTGTGAGATCACTGGGTCAAAGGCAGGTGCCACTTCAATTTAATTCAGGTGTGCTAAATTATTCTCTGAATATGTTATAGACATTTATAAACAACTTCAAATGATAAGAATTGAACAAAATCCAGTTTTGACAAAAACAGTGTTGTCAAATGTGAAATTTTGTGAGTGTGTGTGTGTGTGTGTGTGTGTGTGTGTTACTGGGGATTCAACTCAGTAACTCAGAGGATATTCTACCTCTGAACTACACCTCCAGCCCTCTCTTTAGTTTTTATTTTGAAACTGGGTCTCACTAAGTTGTGGAGAGTCTTGCTAAGTTGCTGAGGCTACCTGAGAACCTGCAATCCACTAGTCTACTCTCATTGTTTATGAGTTCCCCTTTTTCAGATTCTCAGCCTCCTAAGTACTGGAATTACAAATGTGCACCACCACCATACCAGGCTACTCAATGCTCACTTGTGTTGCCACTCATCAGGAAGCTTCCTCAGTACCTCCCCTCATGCAACACTCATCGCAATTATAATTATTTATTCAATATAATTCTCTCTCTCTCTCTCTCTCTCTCTCTCTCTCTCTCTCTCTCTCTCTTTTTCTGTGTGTGTGTGTGTGTGTGTGTGTGTGTGTGTGTGTGTGTGTGTGTGTTGATGCTGGAGATTCGACCCAACTGGAGATTCAACCCAAGGGCATTCTACCTCTGAAATACACCCCTGGCCCATTTTATTTTATTATTATTTGAAAACAGGTTCTCGCCAAGTGTCTGAGAGCCTCACCAAGTTGCTGAGGCTGATTTTGATTCTAGGAGCCTCCTGTCTCAGCCTTCCAAGTACTGGGATTATAGGTGTGCACCACCACACCTGGCTATAATTCTCATAATAGACTACTCTGTGAGGGCTGTATTTCCAGAGTTAGTTAGGTAATGAGCAATTAAGTATTTGATGGAAGGAAGAAAGTGAAGAAAGCCAAGGAAGTGGATCTTCATCACTCCTTTGATAATCCATTAAAATTCATTAAATGTTTGATTTAATGAATCTTTTCTATTTCAATTGGGAGAAATTATATATAAAGCATTCTTCCTAACACACAGATTTCTCATTATATCTTGTAGGAATATAAGTGCCTTAAACTCTTTGCAAACTTTTATGAATGGAAAGAATATATTCTTACTATTGTAATTAATCAGATTTTAGTATATTATAATAATATGTTTTGTAGTAGCCAAACACCAAGAAATTGTTGACTTAAATTCTGATGTTCCAACAACTCATCAGAGACATGCTCACCTCCTGACTTCTCATTAGTAAATATTTCAATGTAGAAAATCATCATGTTTGCTATTTTTAATTTATTATGATGGGCTTTGCATTATAGATTTATTACTTCATGTGTCTGGACCTGGGGCATTTTATCTCCAAGATATATACCCCATCCCTATTTTATTTGGGAACAGGGTCTCACTAAGTTGCTAAGGGTCTTGTAAGTTGCTGAGGCTGACCTTGAACCTGTGATCCTCTTGTCTCAGCCTTCTACAAACTGAGATTACAGGCATGCACCACTAGACTTCTTTATTATTTCCTAAGCAATCTATAGTAATTGTAAAATGGAAATAATCTCAAGGCATTACCTGTATTTGCTAACAAGTTATTTTAGCTCCTATTGGAAAATGGATGAACTAATGTTTCTATTTCTCTAAAGATTTTTAAAATGCTCTGCATCCTAGGTACACAGACAACAGTTCCTTTGTTGTGAATGGACTTTGTATTTCAGTTTGTCTGTTACCTCTAGCTTTCATAGTACCTGCTATTGACATAGACAATCTGTCCCAAAAGGCCATGGTTTGGGTTTTGTAAAAGTTTATTGCTATTTTACAATGGGATACCTCTGATAGAAATGTGGGAATGACTAGAGGAAATAGGTTAAGCAAAACAGTTGCAAGTGGAGAAATAGGGTCTTTGACATTCCTTCTGAGGAATTAACTAAATGTAGCATAGGCATCAGAATCACTTCTAGGTTCCAATACATGGGCTGGGTGTATATTACTAAAGAAGATCTTTTAAATAAAGTAGTATTATAGGAGGTTCTGCTTCTTTTCCAAAGTAAATTCATTTAAAGTATTTATGCACAGAAATTATAATAGGTCCTAAGATCCTATGTTTGACTACATACATTAGATACTAATTTTAGTGAAAAAGCTCATGAAGAATTTTATTCTCTTCCTTATTCATATATATTAGCAAAATTTCCAATATGGTCTACTTTGTACATTGAGCCCTCAAACACGAACAGATGAGATGGTGGTACTTTTTCTTTTAGTTGAGAGGAAGAAATGAACATACACTAAAAGTTTTGTAGAAAATATTATTTGAAAGCAATTAATGTCATGTCAACACTGTTTCACAGCAAAACTCCGGGAGTCCTGCTTTGATCCAGGCAATATAATGAATGGCACCAGACTTGGAATGGATTATAAATTAGGGTCAACAGTCACTTATTACTGTGATGCTGGCTATGTCCTTCAAGGCTATTCAACGCTCACCTGTATTATGGGAGATGATGGAAGACCTGGATGGAATAGAGCCCTACCAAGTTGTCATGGTAAGACATGTGCTTTTTTGCTGCATTTTTATTATTAGATAGAATCAGAAAATGTTTAACATAATTTCTGTATTTTTTAGTCAACCATTTAACCTATAATCTACAAGTGTGGAATAGGCAATAAGGAGATTTTATTGAGGAATTTTAAACTAAATTCAATAAAGAAATGGCTTGGGAAAAGTATTGATAGATCCATGATTATATGTCCCCAAAGTAACGTGCCTCTTACAGTAGGAAAGCTGTCTTAGAGTATGGGAATGATTGCTTGTTGTGGTCATCTGTGTGCCTCCAGGACTTAAGAGGTGTGCCTGAAAATATTAAGTGTCCAGAAGATATTGTCTGAGCAAATGGGGAGCAAACACACTGAAATGGGCATTTCCTCACAATGAGATAAATGGAATAACTTAAATATTATCCAGAATTGGCAGTAAATCTTTATCTGAAATAAAGATACAAAAGAATATATGTTTCTCCTAAGAGATAGGTATCTAAAAGGAAAATTAATACCATCATGTTTTAAAACCATACACTTGCTTGTAACTCTATATAAGAATATAGCAGAAAAGAAGATTTGTTGGAAGGAGAAAGAAATGGTAATATTATAGTGGAAGGTTACCACAGACACCCTAGTCAGCTGAATGATCCTATTGTATTGTAGAAAACTGACACAGAAATGATATCATTTAGGGCAGATCTTCCAAACTATGGTCAACATCAGTGAGTCATAGAATCAATTCTTTGAGTCATGACCAGCATTTTTATAATAGTCACAGAATTGAATCAACTTAAGTTAAAATAAAATGAGAAAAAGAATATATTTCAAAGAACATGGCAATGACAAATACTTTCTTGGGGAACTTTCTCAGTTAAATATACAGAAATAAGTAAAACACAATAAATAAACATATACCCACATGTGTGTATATGGGTACACACATTCATGTGTGTGTTTATGTGTTTTTGTAGTAGGCAGTGATATAAAGTGATTTTTTTTTTTGCTATGGATTTCAGTAGAAAATCAACAACTCTAATCAGATGGTTATAACTATAGATTTCAGCCAAATGCAGTGGTGCATGCTTGTAATTCACAATACGTGGAAGGCTGAGACAGTAGGATCACATATTTGTAGCCTGCCTCAGCTACTTGAGACCTTAGCAACTTAGCAAGATCCTGTTTCAAAATAAAATAAAACTAGCTCGAGGTATAGCTTGGAGGTAAACTGCCCCTGGGTTCAATCCCCAGTACCCCACTGCCACAAAAATTATGGATTTTACAAGTCTGATACACATGGTAGTTTTTCCTAGGTATACAATATATTCCCATAGAAGAATTATTTTTGCATGATTTCTGATTTATATGTTATTTAACTTCTCTGAGTTTATTTTCTCTCATCTCTAAAATGAACATAATTGAAATTCTTTACTTCAAAATGCTGTTATTAGAAATAACAACATAGCTATGAGAAATTGATGGACAGCTACAAAATTGGTTCAACAATTATCAGAAGAGCCAGTTAATCCTTATGTTGCATTAATGGTTTCATCTACAAAATATAAAGGGAATAAAAAGAGAAATAAACACTTTGGGCTTAATTCTTCCATGTAGAAAAAAAAGATTGATGGCTTGGTAATTTTAGAAAATTTAAGAGAAAGAATGAAATTGGCTCAGAATTTTGAAAAAATTACAAAAAAATACAAAAGAAATGTCTGTTTTTAACCAGAGACCACGCAAAACTTAGGAAAGCATTTTTTTTTTTCAAAATTTACTATTAATCATTTAGAAACCATGAAAAAGGTTTAGAAATTTCCAGAAGCCGGGTTTGAAATAACCAAAAGTCCTGGTAGAGAAATATCAAAGGATACAGAAAACTACAGATAAAGAAGATAGATGTTAATCACGGAAATAAATGTTAAGTAGATGGCTTTCCATGACAGGTGAGCAAGTCAAGGGCATCAGGGTGTAGTACGTACTCACTAAGAACATACCTATCAAAAGTAATTCCAACAGGTTTCTATGTTGGTAAAAAAACCCATCAATTTCACATTTCATGAACCATAGGAATATATA
Organism: Graphiurus murinus; assembly: GCA_004027655.1. Lineage (NCBI taxonomy): Eukaryota > Metazoa > Chordata > Mammalia > Rodentia > Gliridae > Graphiurus > Graphiurus murinus. Next base: position 68,759 of record PVLC010000589.1, read on the forward strand.
TTTCAGCATGGAATATACCATTATATATACAAATAAATCTTCTAAACCAAAAATATGTCATAGGATCACTTTTGTACAATTAAGTATAAGTAATTTTTTTTGAAGAGTTTATTGAAGAGTTGTATCTATGATAATTTCGAGGGTAGGGCAGACCAGGGTTCCAATCCTCTGACACTATGGTATGAGGCAAGCTGTGCCTTGAATCTTTAATCTCTTAAACTATATTAATATTTGTCATATTTGTTAATTCATTGGGTTACTGTGAAGATTAATTTAATAAATGCAATGCATACAGAGGACTTAGCAATGTTCCTGACAAATATTGGCACACTAATATGATGAAATTGTGATTTCAACAGCATTCCAAAAGCACCCAAGTGCTAGAGAACATGCAGTGCACTTGACATCATGAACTGTGCTTTGGTTGAACAAATGTATTTCTGTCATTTTCATAGTAATTAAACACAATAATATTCACTCACTGTGTGTGTGTGTGTGTGTGTGTGTGTGTGTGTGTGTGTGTGTGTGTTACTAGGGATTGAACCAAAGGGAATTCTACCTCTGAGTTATACCCCTAGGTCCTGAGGCTGAGACAGGAAGATTGCAGGTTTGAGGCCAGCCTCAGCTACTTAGTGAGGTACTCCACAATTTAGTAAGACCCTGTTTCAAAACAGAGAAAAAAAATAGGGCTAGGCGTGCAGCATGAAGGTAGAATGCCCCTGGGTTCAATCCCCAGTACTGAAAAAAAAAAAAGAATTGGATGATTGGATGGCTACTCCTCTGTAGCTTTTCATGCTAGATCTTATCCTATAGGAAGAATCTTAACTAAGATCTTGAGAAATAAGACCAGGGAATTTTGACTCATTGCTATGCTTTAAAGTTCATAAGTAAGGCATTGGCTACTAGATTATGATTTCTGAATTTCAAAATAAGGGAAGATTTTTAGTTGTTTTTATTTTTGTGGTGTTAGGGACTGAATCCAGGACCTTGCACTATTTATTCTTTTAATGTAAAAGCAAACACCAACATGACTGTAGTCTGCAAACTCTTAGTAATGAAATATAGAATGATATCTGAAAGTATAGTCTTTGAAAACTCTTAGAAGACAACTACATTTTCATTTTTCTTTATTGTTGTCTTAGTCTCACTCTAGAAGAACAAAAGCTACATGCAGTCATGATGTATATAATCCTGTTTAGTTTGTGGCCCGTTAACGTATTTAAACATGCTCTTAGTAAATATTTGTTAACTTGAATTGCACCATAGAATTTTACAAAGTTTGACTATTTTAGAAGCTAAGTTTTTATCACTATTTAGGATTAAGTGTACATTTTAAATCTGGAGAAAATGTTTTAAAGAGCTTAAGTTGGACACTGGAAGATTATATTTGTCAGAAGTAGATCCAAAATGATTGCCTCCTGTCATAAGTCCTGCTCAGTGATGAGAAATCCTGCAGTTTATCAGAGGAGAATGTCACATATCTTAAAAGATAGTAGAACAGCGTGTCTATACCTATACTTTGTGAATTTAAAAAATTGTCTTAGAAAATAACTCTTCCCTTTTTATTTTTTCATACTTTAAAAGTATATGCAAAAAATCTATTAATTCCATTGTTAACAGACATACTAGATTAAAGTAGAAGTCATATATCATTCTTATTCATAATCTGACTCAACATAGGTAAAGACAATAAAGCACAAGTAGTGATAGATTCCACATTTTCCCATTATTATGCGTTACTTGATTTATTTCACCTAATCACGTTGCACTAATTTATTTCATCTAATGACACAGCTGAACCCTCATTCAGAGCACCCAGCTCTCTTTACCTTTTTGTCTCTCTTCTAACTGGCTCTTTTCCTTCCCTTGCTCCCCATATAATATCCTCTGAACACAATGATCGTTAAATGAAAAGTATATATCAGATTATATATATATGAATACATGTTATATTACATTACTCAAAACCCATCAATGGCTTACTAAATCATAATAGACTCCAAAGATCCCATAATACAAAGCTCTACTCCATCTTCCCACATATACCCTGACATTACCAATCTCTCCCTCTGCCACAGTCTTTGAGTGACACTGGCCTCCCTGGTGTTTCTTCAAAGTAGTGATCACACTTGTGACTCAGAGCTTTTGCACTTGCTGTTCTTTCAGCCTGGAATATTTTTAACACAGGTCTCAGGCTGGCTAGCTCTCTCCCATCCTTCAGACATATAATCACTTGCTTCTTATTAAAAAAACCAAAAATTTCTATCCACTGTATCCCTCCTTCCCACAGTTCCAAGGATGGAATCAATAGTCATTTTAAAAAATGCAACTATATACCCTTGGTAAAGATTTCTCTGATGTATATAAAGCCCCAAGTACTCTTAGGGCCTCAGAACTTTAAAAAGTGAACCACAAAATGTGGTAGCACTATCTATAGTACTACCACAATATCCTTGATCTTTTTCATTGCAGTAGCATACAGTGAGCATTGAATTGACCAACAATTATAAGACTCTAGGAATGAACATACTTGGCCTGTTAAAGCAGCACTATCTTGTAAACTATTCCAAAGAGGCAATCAAAACATTTGTTCATTTCCCCCCTTTTTTTCAGACATTTAAAAAAGTACCAATTATATGCCTGTAAGCACTAGGATTAAAAATATGAATTCAACATAATTTTAAACCTTAAAGAGTTTACAGTCTGATGAGATATAGATAAGTTTCATTGTTAGCCATATAAAAACAGAGTACCATGAATACAGCATGGAAGGGCATTTGACCAATTTACAAAGAGCTTTTACAGCTCACCACACTCCATAGAATGGGAACTATTGATATTCTCATTTAAAAGTGAGGAAATGAGGGATGAAGAGAGGTCCAGTTTCTTGTTAAAAGTTACCCCTGCCTAGCATTCTTATTGTGGATCCATAATTTTAATCACTGTCCTGTAAATAAGCTGGTTAGTTCTGTAAAGGATAATGTACTGACTTTTTTATATTTCTAGAGCCCAAGAGTACCTGGAATATTTTAGTTGCTGTCTTAGTCTATGTTGTGCTGCTATAACAGAATACTGAGACTGAGTAATTTATAAAGAATACAGATTTATTTCTTACAGTTCTAGAATTATAGATTCCCAAAGTAAGTGATATCTCTTACTGGAATGAAATAAAGATGCATAAAAAAAAGCAATGTTGTCAGCACATGTTTTCATTTATTTGAGTAAAAAAGATAAATTTTGTGCTAAGTGTAGTGGTACATGCCTGTGACCCCAGTTCTTGGGAAGCTGAGACAGGAGGATTTCAGCTTTAAAAATTTAGCAAGGCCTTCAGCAACTTACTGAGACCCTGTTTCAAAATAAAACATAAAATTAGACTGTGGGTATAGCTCAGAGATAGAATGCTTCTGGGTTCAATGACCAGTGCCAAAAAAACAAACAAACAAACAAACATAAAAAAAAAAAAACCAGAAAAGAAAGTAGATTTCCAGGGGACTGCTGAGCAATTATTATTATTATTATTATTATTATTATTATTATTATTATTATTATTATTATTTTCTGAAAAGCCAAATAAGTTTGAGAAAATCTGTTAGATGCTAGGAAGTCTGGCATATGTCTGGCAAAGTGGAATGATGTCCCTATGGTGGAATTTTATTGTATGATTTCGTGGTGGAAGACAGAAGGACAAGGGTGTGCAATGTTTGAGCACTCAAGGGAGAGAGAGAGAGAGAGAGAAGAGAGAAGAGAGAAGAGAGAAGAGAGGGAGAAGGATAAGAGGAAAAGGAAGGAAGGAAGGAAGGAAGGAAGGAAGGAAGGAAGGAAGGAAGGAAGGAAGGAAGGAAGGAAGGAGGGAGGGAGGGAGGGAGGGAGAAGGGAAGGGAAGGGAATAGTACCCAAACCCACCCTTTTATCAGGAACTCACTCCTGAAATAACTAACACGCTCCCATGATATTAGTATTAATCTTTTCATGAGGACAAATCCCTGAAGACTAATCATTTCAACATGATTTCACTGAGGATTAAGTTTTCAATGCATAAGTTTGGGGGAAAGGGTACATTCAAACTTAAAGTAACTTTGTTAAATGTTCTACAAATAGATGGATGGTGTTAAGATTAAGTGGCAAGGGTTTCTCACTTTTTTCTGACATGGTACTTCAGGATAAGCATTATAATTAAGATATATTACTACAAAAATTGATACAATTGTTCATCTGAACTGCCTTTTACATTTCATCATAAGTATAACTTTGGACAAAAAAACAAAGGCCTTAATAGATATACCTAGCCAGCGCTAACTATTCTTCTGAAATTGACAATGCTGTTTTCAGGACCTTCATATCACTCATGTTAGTATAAATCCTGGATTATAAAAGAAAAAGAAATTAAGGAATTTAATCACTGATGACCTCTAAATGTGTTCAGAGTATGTAAACAGGAGTATGTTAAGATTAGACAGCTTTTAGTCATCGGCCACCATTTTCTGTTCACCTTCCACTTACATGTGGAGTGATTAAAGCATTTAAGAGGAGAGCACTGTTATCCTACCAATGGAAGAGAAAGCTTTGAAACAAACAAACCAAAAAAATAAAAAGTCGATTTCATAGTTAAAGATTTCCCGCTTCAGAATAATCTCTAATTAGTAACCTCATATGACTTATCTTTTACTGAAGCATATTGTTTGGGTATGTAAAGAAGTAGCTAACTGAACTTTGATTCCCAGATCTTGTTTAAACTATATGACTTGCCTTGGGCTAAAACACTTATTTCAAATGTCCTTGAGGTTTACAAATTCTTTTGAGATGTGAAAGAAATACAGAACATAGTCTAATTATGAATGCACATGAAGATGATCTAGTCTGACATACTGAGCCATTTCACATTTGATGTCATTTAAATATGTGGTGTAATTAAAACATGTAGATGAAAAATTCATAAAACAGAGGCCCCGTAGTAAATTATTTTCGAGTATCATCAATATTTCAGCCTTTCCTCAGCAGAACATAATAATTCTGTTTACAGTTATATTACATAGATTATGTGTCAGATCCATGTTCTGTACTGAAGTGTAATGCATTTTTTTATTGAAAAGCATTAAGGCAGCATTGGGATAAAAGCAAAGTATGTTTCATTTTCATGTAATTGGGGAAAAACTATTATTTAACAGGAAACGAGAAGGAAAGCTAATGTTATTGAGCACCTGCTATTTTGCAGGCACTCTTACATACATTATCTCTCCAGTTGGCCTCTAGCATTCTAGTCTAGAGATTCATTAACATTGTTATAAATAAGTCCCTGCTGCTGTGGATTCTGGAGCATACTATGTAGAACACCCTCATAAGAAGCGATGTGATTGCCAATCAATGCGTATAATTCACAGAATTTTTTTCTTGTGAATGTTAACTTGGGATCAACTTGGGGTCATATTTAAACCATGTTGTCACCTGATCTGTCATTATACTAAAATGCCCCCCACTCTCCACTCTCATGTAGTCTATACTTATTTTTTATTTTTATTTATTTATTTTTTTTGCGGCACTAGGGATTGAACTCAGGGGCATTCTACCTCCGAGCTATACCCCCAGCCCTATTTTTTTATTCTTTATTTTGAAACAGGGTCTCACTAAGTTGTGGAGTGCCTCACTAGGTAGCTGAGGCTGGCCGCAAACCCAGATCCTCCAGTCTCAGCCTCCCAAATGCTAGGATTACAAGCGTGCGCCACTACGCCCAGCTGCCATGTAGTCTATATTTAATGCAGACCTCAAATGTACCTTCCTAACATACTGCCAGTTTTGCAGACAAATTGAAGAAAAAAAAAATTATACAGAAAGTTGAATTATCCTAGTGGTTCTCTCCTTATAGCTTAAGAAAGTAAAATATGTAACAGTAAGTTTTAGAAGTCATGGAAAGATTTGAATGGTATTAAGGTAATAAGACAAGAGATCCAAGGAAAACCAATCTTTACTGATGTCGGGAAATAAAATTTCGAGAATTGCTCCAATAGTTGTGTGCATGTGTGCTTCTATCGTTCTATACCCCACTGTGATAAACAATTACAATCCACCAAATAAAAAATAAAAATTTAGGAAAAAATCCTACTACCAATTCATTCGACAGATCCTAGAAAAGAGAAAAGGCAATTTTATTATCAAATAAACATATCTATAATGCAATTCATATTCACTGGGTGGTTTGTAAAACACACTTCAAAGACTGAATAGACTCTCACACTTATTCATAAGGTAAAAGAAAGAACTTTTAAAATTTATTGTATTTCTTTGAGAGACAAACTGATGTGCCTTGATCATTTGTACCTTATGTAAAAACTTCAGTTAATTTCAAAAGTAAGTTTACATTTCCAGTGCTCAGAAGGTTGGTGACCTTGCACTATAAAATCTAAAGGTCATGTCTATTATGCTTTCAAGGAGATACTCTTAAAGAAGGAAGTAGGTTGCTGCTTCTCTGCCTGTTGATAAACAAAATTTCCTCCAAATACGCTTGCATGCCAATCAGCAAACCATTAATTCCAAGATTCCTAAGGGAGACATATGCTTAAAGGAAGACAGGCTAGGCTGGTGGAGCTCACCTGTAATCTCAGTACTTAGGAAGCTGAGACAAGAGGCTGTCATATTCAAGGTCAGCCTCAGCAATTTAGGAGAGGAGATCTGCAACCTAGCTGGACTTTGTTTCAAAAAACAAAGGTAAAAAGGGTTAGGGGTGTAGCTCAGAGGTAGAACACCTCTGGGGTCAATCCACAGTACCAAGAAAAATAAATAAAAAGGAAAAAAGGAGCTCTCTATGCAGCAGAGAATTTGTTTTCTAACCTCAAAACACAAGTTTTGTGAATTAAACTGAACCACAAAGGAATTAGTGAATAAACCCAAGGTACACTTAGTCTGTGATTCTAACTAGCTGCAAATTCAACCCAACTCTAATAGTGGTTATTTCTTGAACCTTTTTTTTTTTTTTTTTTTTGCAGTACTGGGGATTGAACTCAGGGGCATTCTACCTCCGAGCTACACCCCCAGCCCTTTTTTTTTATTCTTTATTTTGAAACAGGGTCTCACTAAGTTGCAGAGTGCCTCACTAGGTAGCTGAGTCTGGCTGTGAACCCGATCCTCTAGTCTCAGCCTCCCAAATGCTGGGATTACAAGTGTGCACCACCATGCCTGGCTAGGAACCTTTCTTATTCAGAGAAGAACTGATGTATTCTATTAGGAAAACAGACAAAAGAATGAGAAATAATATTTTCCAGATCTTCTTAGGCCAAAGCTACAATTATTGAACAAAATTATTTTGATAGTAAGAGTAGATAGATATTAACAAAGAGAAAAAGGTGTTTGGGAATAATCTAAATAAAGTGGGGGTTTCTAAAGTCTTTGTGCATGCTAATAAAACCAACCGACCTCAATCTACTTAGAATTAGCTTTTTAAGTACATAAGATAAAATAAAAGCAAATAGGCTTGAAGGGCTATCAATAATCTTTTAGGATAGTTATCAAAGTACATAAAATTATAATTTAAAATATTTTTACATAGTGCTTATAACTAATGCATTAAATTGGAAGTTTTGAAAGCAAGTCTAATTACTGTAAATTTTAGTAGTGATGAGTATAAAATATTTTGAGGTATCTGCAAGTATATAAAAGTATCTGTAATTTTTTTTTTTTTTTTTTTTGCGGTACTGGGGATGCAACCCAAGGGCATTCTACCTCCGAAATATACCTCCTGCCCTATTTTTTATTCTTTATTTTGAAACAGGGTATCACTAAGTTGTGGAGGGCCTCACTAAGTAGCTGAGTCTGGCGGTAAACCTGGATCTTCCTTTCTCAGCCTCCCAAGTACTGGGATTACAGGCCTTCACCACCACGCCTGGCTTTATCTGTAATTTCTATTGGTGACAAAGTCTCAGTTACTTCTAGTATTGAGTTTTGTGACCAATATTCAAAATAAAAGTTAATACTAAAATTCACTGGGGAAAAAATTAGATAGGAATTAGAGAACATATAGATATTTTTCTTTCCCATCAAATTCAGGAAGAAGAAAAATAGCCCCTGAATTATAAGGAAATGGAGGTGATGGCCAGATTCTCTTCCCTTTTTCTAGTAGAATAAGCTCTTGCTCCCACTCCACCCCCAAGACTTCTAAAGGATAAAGAACACACTGAAGGTCAAAACATACATTTTGACCTTCAACAGCCAAAAAGTGACTCCCATGTCTTGGGAAAAATCTGAACTGAATTTGTAGCTTCCTCTTCCCTTGGCATGGAG
>PVLC010000589.1:77126-182735 GCA_004027655.1 Graphiurus murinus
CCTCTCCCTCTCCCTCTCTCTCTCCCTCTCCCTCTCCCTCTCCCTTTTTCCTCTCCCTCCCTTTCCCCCTCCTCCTCCTTCCTTCCCTTCTTCCTTTTCTCTTAAGAGTGTGGAACTGTGGCAGATAAGGAAATTCTTTCTGTTATCTTTTGTAAGCTTTGTACTGTGCTGAGACTAATGAAGTTCATTCCTATGGCCTTAGGAAAGCCTCATTATATCATCCCACAAAATTCTGGACTAGGTCAGAACAGTTCTTTAATTCATTTTACCTAAGCTTACACTGTATACCTGATCTAACAGATACTTTCTGTTCCAGTTCTGGTTTTTATTTCCTTCTGTTCAAAAGCTATTCAGTCTGTAAATAGTGAAGCTGTAATTTAAACCTTAACCTTTCTCATTTCAAAGTATTGGATTTTATAATGTATTCTGCTATGCTGCCCTAAACAAAGGTTTTTAATTTTATGTTTTATATTCCATGTATTCAGTAAATACCACAATATTAAGACAATATATTGCATTTTTTTAATATGACATATTTATTGGAAGTCTATATATAGAGATAGATATTATGCTAGACTATATATATAGATAGATATTATGTTAGACTTCAGATGTTCAAATAATATGCAAAAAAGCATGGTAACCTTGACTTAATAGATCTTGAAACTAGAGATTGATATAGACCTTAATCAAAGAGACACATATAGATACATAACTATAAACATGATTTACAAACTATAACCTTTGTCCTGAGATTATTTGATGGAATGATACATTATAGGGCCTTTTAAACAAGTTTGGAATTCCAAGACTTTTCTAAGAAATCCAACATTGTGAGACTTGGTAGGATTTAAATTATTATAGTGTCCTTTCTATAAAATCACTATTATACTAACATCACTATTATACTAACATATTAGCTATTTTAAGTAAATTTTAAAATTATAACAGATATTATCACTAAAGAGCAATTACTGGGAGAGAAATAAGACATCAACTAAGTGATAAAAAGAGATTTTAGTTTCAAATAACACCAATAATTTAAATCACTATAATAAATTGTCTTCTCATGAACAATTTATTACAAAATCATAGACTAGTGGTTACCAGGGACCTGGAAGTTGGAAAAATGGGATGATAAAAATGCTCTATCATTACAGAGTGGTGTTGCTTAAACTACTAGTGAGTGTGCTAAACACCACTCAGTTTTACATTTTAAAAAGGTGATTTTATGGTGTGTGAATTATATCTCAATTTATTTATTTATTATTTTTTTGTACTGAGATTTGAATCAAGAGGAATTTACCTCTGAACTATACCCCCCAGCACTATTTTTAATTCTTTATTTTGATATAAGGTCTCACTAAGTTATGGAGGTCCTCACTAAGTCACTGAAGATGGCTGCAAACCTACAATCCTCTTAACTCAGTCTCCCAAGTACTGAGATTACAAACCTGTGCCACCACGCTGGCTTATCTCAATTTTTAAATAAAGGTAAAAAATGAATGACATAGTGATCATAGGTTAACGGTTCACACCCCCAAAACTATTATTATTATTATTATTATTAACAGAATTTGTATATGTCAATATGAAAGAGCTGTCCAACAAATATACCTATCCACAGACCTTTGCAATAGACTCTTCTTTCTCTGAGAGCATATGTTGTCTGAAGGGAAATGTAGTTTACAGATTACTGAGGGATGAAGGTAATGCCTTGCTAGACAGCATAATCAAGTGACTGAGTACAGGTGATCAGTAAGGTGACAGATGTAGAAGCACATATCCTACTAAGTTGATAGAAAGCTCATAACTTCAATACATTGGTTTACTGAGTCATTAAAACTGTTTACAAGCCATTGATTACCACATTGTGATAGAAATTTTTAGTATTAAAAATATGTGAAATTATAACAAAATTCAAGAGGAATGGAGACTGTTGGCATTTTTTTTAGGTGAACAGATGAGGCAATAGAAAACTCAGAGCAAGCCGGGCATGGTGGCGCACACTTGTAATCCCAGCACTTGGGAGTCTGAGACCAGAGGATCTGGGTTCGCAGCCAGCTACCTAGTGAGGCCCTCTACAACTTAGTGACACCCTGTTTCAAAAAAAAAGAATAAAAAATAGGGCTGGGGGTATAGCTCGGAGGTAGAATGCCCCTGAGTTCAATCTCCAGTACCGCAAAAAAAAAAAAAAAAAAAGAAAACTCAGCAATATTATCCTTACAGTTTTCCAAATTAAAAAAATTGAACAATGCAGAGAAAAATGAAAGTTAAAATAAACAACATAATTTGCATAACAGTTTTAACAGTGTATAAATTAAAATAGTATTTATCACTATTATGGCAAAATAGCATTGGAGGCTTATCATCTCAGACAGATAAACAAAATGAGGTACTTTTGCTTATATAGGATACACAAACAAGGCATCAAAGGAATGGCTAGATAGGTATTTTCACCAAGATAAGAGTTTTGAACAAAGGAGAAAAGGAAGTAGTAGTAATTTTAATATTTAAATTAATACTGGTAATAACAGCGGTCTGCATTCAAATTTATATCAGTTTAAGAATTAGAAAAGGTTTTGTCTTAAAAAAATGTTGCATGGGAGATAGAACTTTCAAACAGATTCCCTTATAGGATTTATGATTTGTGACATTGAATCAGGCTATATCAGGGCATAAGTAATTTACTAGATGTATACCAGCAGTTTTGTAAGGTACAGCAGTTCTTGCAAACTGAAGGAGTCACAGGTCATATCTAGTAAATTATTGATTTAATATACCACTTTGCTCTTTTGTGACCTGCAAGAAGTCATCACTTTCAAAAGTTCCTAACTTGCTTCCGGAGAATAATTTATACATTATATAATAATTTTCATTGTAGGGTATATTTGATAATAAATTATGCATTACACAGGTGAAGAGACAAAAATATAATTGTAAGTAGCTTAAGGCTATAGTGCAGGTATTATAAAGCCTCTCAAATACTTGAACATTCAGGCAGTATCTCCTCCTTATAAATGGATTGATATTCTGTTTCACTTAGTGGTAAGGTACCTCTTGTTCTTATTCATCTTCAGTTCTCCTCCTCCATCCCACACACATAACCCTGCTCAAACCACAGGTGGAAAGTCATTTTCCCTGGATGAGTAGGAACCATAAATCCTGGTTGCATCTCATACTCTGACTTCTCTGGAAATATCACATCTATCACCAGTAGTAAAAACAAGCATATATGCAGTTTAACTGAGTCATGGACACATTTTACTCATACAAAGTAAATAATGCAAATTATCCAAAATATTTTTTTAAAAAATAAATAAATAAAAAGAAAACAAGAAATTAAACTGTGTGGTTGACCTCACTTATTTAACAAAGGAATGCCCAGACTGAAAAAACATTAGTATGGATTTGCAACTTTGGAGTAACAAATTAAGAGAGTGTCCGAATTCTGCACTGAATTTGTGATTTTCCTGAAGTAATTTCAACCAAATGAAATGTTTGTGTTATGTGATCATGGTGGGACATAATTTTATAGTAGCCTAATCTTATGACCAAAGTTTATTTCATCATCCAACAGATACATTTGGAGAATTTGTACTTTTACTGTCCTAAGAAGGAAGGAGAAACATGTGAGTTAGAAAAATCATTAACAGTGGCATGAACTTATGACGATGAACAGAGCTACAAGTCTACGGGAAGGGCTCATGCACCCATGCAGAAACAGTTGGGAGTCTTAAGCATGGTCCATGGTTGATACGGTGACAGAGATGATAGAAGCTAATATATTACAGAAGAGTATAAGCAATAAATCAATGAATGGATCCCAAGTCAGGGAAAAGGAGTAAAGAACAATGGGATTTTAAAATTTACGATTGACACTTTAACTATCTAAAATAATGACTCTATATGTATACATAAAATACATTTCTTCTGTGCCTCAAAATTATAATTAATTAAAATCAATTGCATTAACATTAGAATTGTAATCATATATTTGGCATTTTGCAAAATGAGTTCTGAGGAACATTGGTCCCATGAGATACTTTGTGGAAAAAGAGTTCTCTGTGATCAAATATATTGGACACAGCATGATCCCCCAAATTTTGCCAAAGTTTCTAGTCATGTAAAGAATAACAATTTCTTTCACCCATGTATTTCTGACACTTAACTAGAGAAAAATTTTGTGACATGTTCTACAAACATGCCATCAAACTATAGATTTATATAAGTTATAATCAGAAACAGATGAGTTCTTGTGTTTAATGTATTGTAATGGATATAAGCTGTTTAGAGAAAACAACTATTAATTTGGCCAAAGAACAAAAGATTTAGATGGTATATATCAAAAGCTAAAGTAAAAGTTAAATCCAAAGTCCTAGCTTGATTTTATCTTCTAGTATGTTAAGACCAAGAAAGATAAAGGCTACCCTTTTCTGTACCAATCACTAAGATGAAAGTAAAATAGGTAGTGAAAAAAAGAAAGTTACTGGAGACAAATATTAGGAGAATCACTGAAGTCGGCTAGGCTTAATCATTATTACACTTATATTTTATAAATATAAAACATATTTTAATAGATCTCTGGGCATAATTTACCTTTATTTATATTAATTGCATACTGCATATTTATTGCCAGTCACTAGTATTCTGTATTACTGACTACAAATTGGGCCCCGCAATAGGCACTGACCAGAAAGCTACTAGTGCAAATAACAGAATCTGACATAATATTAGCTACCATAAGGACATGTGATGAAACTGCAATCTCACATATACTGATGTTTAAAAAAAAAGCCTTCATATTTATAAATGAGATTTTCAATAAAAGCTGTCCTAAATGTCCATTATGCAAATTATAATATCTAAAACAAATCAAGGGTGACAGACACATATTAATGTGAGATGGCAGAATGTTCATGACTAAGTTGCAGCACTGCACTTGAATTAGAAGCTCTCATTTCTATTCAGACTTTTTAAATTTAAAAATAAGAGTTTTTGTCATGTACCTTCAAAGTATTATAATTTTAATTTTGGAGTACCTTAAAATCAGAAAGAAAGTTAACATAAAACACATTGCTCATTCTTGAATGATTCTCTCATCAGTAACATTATCAGCTGAATAAAGTTATCAGTGCCAACATAAGAATACACCTGACTACTCTAATCTCAAACAATGAAGAGTGATGAGAGCGATGTATCTTGGGTTATTATCATCACTGTCAATTTGTTGTTTCTGGAAAGTTCTAATTTTAGAGTGTTTAATTCTAACTACTTAATACCCTTTTATAGTGCTTTTTTTTAGTAAGTTTTTTAAAAGGGCAGAACATTCATTAGCCATCCTACTCAATGCAACATACTGTTGGTGTGTTTTAATATCACTATATATTTTTTAACTTGGGCCAGGAATCCATCAAAAGTCTTGACTTTTTCAAACTGTCACAACCCTTCTTGAGGCACTTGACATACTATAGCTTTGAGTGATCCTTAAAAAAGTCAATAAAACAAACAAACAAAAAACAACCAAAAAAACAAACAAGCAAACAAACAAAAAAGTAAGGGTATAGCTCAGTGGTAGCACAGTTGTCCAGATGCATGAGGTCCTGATTTCTAGCCAGGAAGGATGGAAGGAAGAAAAGAAGGAGGGAAGGAAGGAAGGAAGGAAGGAAGGAAGGAAGGAAGGAAGGAAGGAAGGAAGGAAGGAAAGAAGGAAGGAAGGAAGGAAACAAGGAAGGAAAGGAGGGAGGGAAGGAAGGAGGAAGGAAAGAAGGAAGGAAATCAAGCTTAACATAAATAAATTCCTGACATAAAACAAAAACTTAGGTTTTGACACTTTTCTCAAGTCACAGAGGAATGTCACTAATATTGGCTAAAGCTTTTTTGTGGAGTATGCCAGTTATTCCAGCTGTTCTGAAAGACGAGGAGGCTAAGGCAGGATGATTATAAGTTCAAGGACAAGCCTGAGCAACTTAGTAAAGCCCTGTCTCAAAATAAAAATTTTAAAAGGGCTGGTGATATAGCTCAGTACTAGAGTGTTTGCCTAGCATGTGCAAGGCCTTGTGTTTGAGTCCTAGTACCAGGAAATTAAACTAAACTAAACTAAACTAAACTAAACTAAACAAAACTCTTTCCTCTTTAGTTCCTGATCTTATCTCTAAGCCAATGTTCTAGACCTTCCCTTTGCAATGACTTTTTTTTTTTTTTTTTTGCAGTACTGGGGATTGAAGCTAGGGGCATTCTACCTCTTAGTTACATCCACAGCCCTGTTTTTTAATTCTTTATTTTGAAACAGGGTCTCACAAAGTTGCAGAGGGCTTCACTAGGTAGCTGAGGCTGGCCTCAAAGAATCCAGATCTTCCTGTCTTAGCCTCCCAAGCATGCACCACCACTCCTGGCTTGCAATGACTTCTTTATTAAACAAACAAAAACATCCATTCAGCTTGGCAGTCCTCCCCCTGTCGTTCCATTCTCCTCCTGGTTAAAAATTCTGATAACTTTTATATTTCATTATACACAGCTTACTCTTTATCCAATTACAATCTAGCTTCTACTCTTGTAATATAGTTCAGAAGATCTAGCTCAAAAGTTTAAAAACTTCTTTTTGTAAAGGGCCAAATAGAATGTTGGATTTTGCTGACCACAGATCTGTTACATACTCTACTATAGTTTTTGTTTAACTGTAACTCTAAAAATATAAAATCCTTTCTTGGTCCATGGGCCATGTTTGGTCTGCTGGCTGTAATTTGCAGAAAGCTGCTATAAATGAAACTACTTACGATACTAAAAACCTCCTTTTTGTGTTTGAGAAGAAAAATAAATTATATCCTGTCCTCCCTGCACAAGTTCAAAACCAATTAAAAAAGAGGCTTAAGATTATCAATCTGTTAGCTTTGCTATTAACAAAAGATGAGAGACACCTGGGGATGGTGGCTCATGCTTGTATTCCCAGGACTTGGGAGGCTGCATCAGAAGGATACAGGTTCAAAGCCAACCTCAGTAACTTAGTGAGGCCTTCTGCAACTTAGTGAGACCCTGTTTCAAAATAAAAGAGGGCTGGGCATGTAGCTCAGAGTTAGAATGTTCCTGGGTTCAATCCCCAGTGGTACCCCCCCCAAAAAAAAAAAGAGAGAGAGAGGCGGGAGGCAGTAACAAGAGTTTCCTACAAGCTACTAGTAATAACAACCCCTCTCCTCAGGGAGGCACCCCCTGAACAACTTAGTGGGGGCCAGCCCAGCAATTGGACCAGTAAATATACACCACAGGCAGGATGACTCCAAATCAGAAAGAAAGTAGAAGTTCCTTTCCAGGGCTCACCAATCAGAAACTCATTCAAACAAGAGACAGGGGTAGTGAAAAGGTGTGTTTAAGAAAATCCTTCCCCATGAAACCCATCGGCACTGGGAACAAACATCCCACTACCTTATATTCCAGATACCAAGACTCCTTTATTATTTGTTAACTACTTTGCAACATTTATCCCTTTGGACCTTTTCTTTTCCATGAAACTTTCTTGCCCCTTGCTCCCAAGAGACTTTCTGGATAATCACCATTTTATATCTGATCTTAAATGTTTGGTGTTCTGCAAAATATCTTCTTTGGCCATTGTTTCTCATTCTATATACTTTTCTGAGTGATCTCATTCACTTAAAGCATGTCATAGATAGATGAATCTCCATTAGTAGCTCAGGTGTTTGTCTGGGTGTCAGAACTATGAATCCTAATGCATTCCCTCGAGTATAAGTAACAGGACTACTGCCGAGGAATTTAACAGAAAAATTGGTTTCACCCTTATCTATTTAATGAACATAACTGTATTTGGGTCTGAGGTAGCAAGTAAATCTGCCTTAAGGCACCATGAGCAGCTTCTTTGGTCTCAAGGTAAATTATATAAACAAATAAAGATTGGTGAGAAAACAAAATACTTGGAGTGAGTGAATATATTTGTAAAACCATTCATATCCCATGCATAGAAATGCTTAATATGACAGCAGCTTTCCTTCTTACATATTAATTTCTCATCTTTATAAGAAGATGATTAAGTTCCACACTTATCATAAATGAAAGTAAGACCACAATTATTACCTTTATAGATAAACCATTATAACATTATTATATTGTTTTCCTTTGGAGAACAGTAATTTGAATAATAATTATAAGTTTTCCATGTGCAAATGTCATTATTTTTAAAATATTTGACACTGGATGAACTTGTTTAAAGATGGAACTAAATTATGCACCTTAAAATCCAGTAGTCATTTTTATATCAAAAATATATCCATAGTATGAGTTTTTATTCTTTCTTAAAGTAATTATTTATTTTTTTCCCCAGCACCCTGTGGAAGTCGTTCAACAGGTTCAGAAGGCACTGTTCTATCACCAAACTATCCAAAAAATTACAGTGTGGGACATAATTGTGTTTATTCTATAGCAGTTCCCAAGGAGTTTGGTAAGTAAGATTCATCTCACCATGTAGTATTTCATTTCAGACAGGTTTCATTTTTCATGCCATACTATTTGAAAGCATTTTATAAAAATATCTACTACCAATAAAATACTTTCCAATTCTTTTTTAGACAGTAGCTATGTAATAAAAAAACTTTCAGGTCATTTTATTCAATCTGATTTAACGGTCAAGTACACAGGTGAACAACAATATAAAAATGAAAACAGGATTGTTTTTAATTTTTAAAAATGTCTATCCAGTAATTTTGGAAGTGCCTTCATATTGGAATTTTTTGAAATGAGAAATTACCAGAGCATAAAGCAAAGTCGGCTTTGCAAAATGTGCATAGTCACATATAGAAACAATTACAGCAATAACAAAAGTATTTATAAAGCAATCATATATTGGTCCTTTAGTTTATTAGCATATTTCCAGAAAGGAGAGATTTTGGTTTTAATTATCTAGTTTCTGGTACAGCAATGACTGGAAAAAGGCAACAAAGGGCATTTCAGCTCATCTTGTCAACCGGACAATCTGTTCTGCATTGGCACTAAGAAGACAATGTGTCCTTTGCTGCCTTCACATCTCCCTGATCACAAGACTTAGAAGTCACCTATCTGGCTTCTAAAGGTTTTGGATCTGAGATCCAGCTGGATCTAACCCAGATTAAGCTCGGTTCATGCATGGATAGGCAAGGGAAATTTAGTGAGCAGTCAAGTATGGGAGAGAGGCTGAAAGTTCATAAACTTCTAGAATTTCGATTTACAGCATTGTGTTACCTGGTAAAGGATTTGTTATAGCTGTCATGAATGTCTGGGTCTGGGTGACTCAGGATTTTAGCAGAAGGACATGGATTTTATCATTAAAGATTGTTGGATAACATCTTGACTTAACATTTCTGCTGCAGAAATATAAAATAAGCTGATGTTTCCAGTCCAATTTCTTAAAACCAGATACTGCCTATATATCCTTCTTTTCTCCCTTCTGAATCAAGTCCAAGATCCTCAACTTAACGAAGAGCACTGTCATCAGAAGTGAAGCATGAAACCTTTCATTTTAACATTGCAATAGAATGATGGTGCAGGCATTAGCAAGGTGGCTGTTCTGTGCTGTACACTGTATTTCCTTCTCTACCATATTGATTGGTGGAATCGAGTTTGAGGTGTTTGATAGTGAAGAGAATGACAGTTAAAAAGATGAATATCATGCTCTTAATTGGGTTTATTTTTTGCCTTTGGTGCCCAAGACAGTTCTACCTTTGCTAGAGAAGTTTATGGGCCCCAGATGCCAAAGTGTTCTGTGCTGCTGACAGACCCTAGCAGTGATTGTCCAGAAAACTGCATGACTCTCTCATGAGTTCTCATTGGAAGCCGTTAGTTTATTCTTTCATACTTTCTTTTTGGGATATCATGTGTCCAAAGGATTAAAAAGAGGAAAATTAGCAATTTTATTTTCTGATATGGAGACATGGTGGTCACCCTGGAGATGTTTGATAATGACCCACGTATGCTCAGAAACATAAGGAAAAAATTCTAGTGATTAAAAGGAAAATAAATTAAGAGATTCCTAAATTTTTATTTTAAATGAATTTAATTAAATTCATTTAATTTAATTTAATTTAATGAATTTAATTTCTATTAATATGAAAATAATGGCATTAAGACAAAAATAAGTGGTTGTTAAACCTTTTTCTAAGCAAGTCTTGGATTGTTTTGGGTTAGCATAATTTGGTTTTTAAGGGAATGAAATGATTATATTTTATAAATATATCATTCTTTATAAACTATATGTGAATTTAAAGACTTGGATTCTAATTTTAGCTCTGTCATATCTTTGGTATCTGTGCTTAGACAAGTTGTATAATCTCTCTGAGACTCAGCTTTATTCTTGAAATGGGAATCATTATCAGCAGAGAAGAGTTGTGAAGAGTAAATCAAATTGTATGTTAAAAGTATATCTTTCATATTTTATGTCAGTATCATTGGGCTTAGAATTTCAGCTTTGCTGTCAGATTTCTGGGCTCAAGCTCAACTCAACATCTTAATCTTTTTCATTGGACAAATTCTATCATCAACCTAAGTCTTATTTTCCCATCTCTCAAACACTTACGAAAAATATCTACCTTATAGGATTATTTTATAGTTAAATAATATAATGTGTTAGAATGATTGACATAACAGCACATATTATACACAGGTGCACATACATACACACTTTATGTTCACATTCACACAAAACATCTTGTATACTCACCCCCCTCCCACAGAAGAGATGAAATAAAATGCTCTGGATTACCAGACTGAATGGGGTCTTAAAGTAGCATGCATAAAAATAAAATATTTATTCACATTATTTAGTTAAATCATGAAAAGTTGAAAGATGAAAGCAAATATTTTGGATTCACATCTCCAGTGAATATCTAATCATCTAAATCATTTAACATTCTCTTCTAATTATCTGCGTGTGGGGTAGTAAAACTAAATAAATACTGACCATTGACTTCTTCTTACCTTTACCTCTTCTATGAGATATGATCAAACAATATTCAGTGATCTCTACAAATCAAGTTACAATTTTGTTTCTGCTTCCTCTTATTTTCATTTTGCAATAATTTTCTACTATTGCCACATTGAGCTATTTACCACTTTTCATTGTTACTTTATCACATATCACTTTTTATATTTCCCTCTTTATTTATTTCAAATTATTATCTTTCCTCTTTTTATATCTATATATGTGGTACTCTTAGAATTGACTTTTAAGTCTTTAGCCATATATATCTTTTCAAAGAAGTAATATCAGAAAAATTTCCGAACATAGAAAAAGCGGTCAACATACATGTACGAGAAACATACAGAACCCTCTTTAGATAAGATCAGAGAAAAGGTTCACCTTGCCACATAATAATCAAACTGACTAATGTAGAGGCCAAGAATAGAATCTTAACGGCAACAAAAGTGAAAGTCCAAGTGATATTCAGAGGCAAACCAATTAGAATCATTCCAGACCTCCCAAACCAAGTCATGAAAGCCAGAGGGCCTGGAGCAACATATTCCAAACTCTGAAAGAAAACTACTTGCAGCCAAGATTTTCCTACTCAGCAAAACTATCTATCAAATTGGACAGGGAAATAAAAATCTTCCATGACAAATGGAATATTACCTATTGAAATCATCATCCCTCTCAACGTTTTTCACCTCTCCAGTTGGGTTCTTCTTAATTCCTAGGAATTTTCTATAAAAGAAGATGCCTTAGAGTCATAAGGCTTCCATGCAAAGTGCCACAAGCTTAGTCACTTAAAACAATAGAAATTTGCTCTCTTTCAGTTCTGGAGGCTAGGTGCTTGAAACTACAATGCCATCACATCGCACACCTTCTCCAGGCTCTAGGGAAGCATCCTTCCTTGCCTCTTCCCAGCTTCTGATATCTCCAAGCAATCCTCCAGGTTTGGGGCTTATGGCTGTATCACTCTTATCTCAGACTCCATTTTCACAAGACCCTGTCTCTCTGTCTCTGTTTTTGTGTGGCTCTCTGTTTTCTTCTCCTCTCATAATGGTAGCCATTAGTGGATTTAGGACCCACTGGAATCAATTTGATCTCATCTTAATTATTAACTAATTACATCAGCAAAGACCCTATTTCCAAATATGACAATATTTTTAACTTCTGGGTTGATGTGAATTGTGGGGGACACTATTCAATCTGCTATAAAGATAAAATTTACTACCACAGTTTTACGTAGAAAATCTTAGCAATAAAACTATATAAGGCATATATTAAATATTAGCTGTATAGACTTCAAACTGACATTCAGATTTCATTGAGAATTCCAACTTGTGGGACATCTTGAAGATATTGAAAGCAGTAGATGGTGATATAATCTAGTGCTCAACTTCCCAAATAGTTCCAGCTACCAAAAGACCCACCCTAAAGACATATTTGTTAGGACACATAGTATATTCTTTCTGAAGAATAGTTTTCACATGTGGAATCTTGGAAATGACATAAAAACTTTCTTATATTTGCTAGTTACTCTTTCCTATCTCCTAATTTTGTTGGTGGTATAGTTTCTTAGTTATCTAAATTTCAAGTTCAAGAATTTCTAAATCACCTGAAGTTATTTTTGGATTACTCTTCTCTGTACCAGTGGAACATAGAGATGCTAAGTCCTTTTTGTGCATTTCTATACAAGAAGGTTTTTTTTTTTTTTAAGTTGTTTTCATTACCTTGAACTTCTTTCCTACTTCTACATATTTTATATTTGTTTCTTATTCATGTTTGCTATATTTTTAAATCTCCCAATGCTGTATCTTTTTCCAGTCAATATATAAATATCTTTCCCAGCAACACTATCCACAATACAGGATTGCAGTTTTCTTTTTAGTTTTGTACATTATCATAGTATTATATTAAAAACTGATAATTAGCAAATATCTCATTAATTCTTATTACATTCATTATATTTAGTAACTGCAGGCTGATAGGCTTGGGTAATTACATAATGGTTAAGTGCAATGTGTTTTTACATCTTTTCACATTACTGTATAAACTCTTAGGATATGAAAGGTAGTCATTGGAAATTTAGGGTTCAGATTTTTAAAGGAAAAAGCAAAAACAGTAGAATAAAACTAACAAGTGTGCACATTATAAGTGTATGCATAATTTTGGGGGACATCTGGACTTTTTAATATATGCTAAAGTAGTTTGACCTGCATATGCAAAGTTAGCTATTCTCATCTTTTATGTTAAAATGATAGCAATTATTTTTGCTCTGTGCATATCCTCCTTTAAGATTCATACACACATATGTATGACGATTTGCCTTTTGATCTACATAGTCACATTTTTAAATAGATTATTTTATTCAACATCATTTATATAATTTATGCTGTGATTTCCTGTCTTTATACCTAATTCAATAACTTATTGCCACTGGTTTCCCCCATATTTTAATGTCAAGTTCTTTTAAGGTTCCTTCTGTATGCTCATTAGGTCAGCAAATATTTTATCAGCATTTTATTTTTTCTGGTGTTAAGTTTTTGGTAATGAATGAGCCCTTAAGAAAATCATTAAAGACTTTTATATTTAAAAAGTATGACAATTCTTTTTCTTTAACAATACAATTTCATCAAAATCAACGGCTACTCTCTTCTAAATACTGAATTTATGTATCTAACAATGACAATGTCACCAAATGTATGTATAGTCACATTTACTATTTACCTATTTATCATTACTTACTAGATTTGGGGCTTTTGAAAAGAAAAGAGAGCTCTGTTTTTTTTTTTTTTTTTTCAATTTGATGGTTGTTTTAATGTCAGTAAACAGAAACAAGTATGTTATTTTTTGCCTTTTTAAAAAAAGGCTTTTTTTTGTGGCACTGGGGATTGAATCCAGGGACACTGTACCTCTGAGCTTCTTCCACAGCCCTATTTTATTTTTATTTTGAAACAGGATCTTGTTAACTTGATGAAAGTCTTAGTATTTGCTGAGGCTGTTCTCAATGCTTGTTTTTTGAGCATGTTGCTTTATTTTTTTAGCATCAGAAATATGTCAAATTCATTGTGACTTAGCTGCCATAAGGTAACTGAGGAAATGAAATTAAAGGAGGAAAGATGCCAGGGGTGATGGCACACTCCTGTAATCCCAGCACTTGGGAAGCTGAGACAGGAAGATTGTAGGTTTGAGACTAACCTCAGCAACTTAGTGAGACTTTCAGCAACCTCGCAAGACCTTATTTCAAAACAAAAATAAAAATGAGCTAGGGGTATAGATTGACCCTATTGTTTTGGGCATGAGTTAAGGCAGACTATAATGGCAGCAGGAGTTGGTGGTTGTGGAGACTGCCTACCTCATGAGAGCCAGGACAGAGAGAGGAAGAGAGAGAGAGAGAGAGGGAAAGACGGAGGGAGAGAGGGAAAGAAAAGAGCAGTCTGTGGACAAAAGAGATCCTTCAAGGAAATGCCCCCAGTGTGTCCTACCCAGTTTATTTTGTATATCAGCTCAACCACACTAAATCATGCATTATGAGAGTGTGAACAAGTTTGATTCACATAATGAGAATTTCTGGGAAGAATGGGACAGTTACCCAAATAACTTGAGAGATCAAGGAAAGGGACTTTATAGTGGTGCTTAGGTAAGAATTCATGTGTGCAGGGAAAGGCTTGTGGAATTTGAACTTCTCATAATTGCCAAAGACTTTCTTATCAGCCTGGCCAGATGTAAAATAAGAGGAGATGTGGGAGGGGCAGGGCCTGGAAGCTCCGTAGTCAAACATCAGAAATGAATCCAACTCTTTAGCACAATTCCTTCTTGACATTTTACTAATGATTGAAATATGTCATGTTTCACTTAACTGATTTTGAATGTAAGTAAGCCATGACAGACCTTTATGAGGTCTACAACCAGAGATTGGTAAGAAAGGTGAAAATGTCATTCTATGCCTTATTCGAGAAGTGAGCATTGTGTATTGTGAGCAGTTCCATACTCATTTGATATCAACAAATTGGTTGATATCAATAATGTTTAAAACTCCAAAGAATATATGGAGTATGTTGGTGGGACTCTGTCTTGTGATTTTAGTATATGTAAAGACACATGAATTTGATTTATATTTTGTGTGTCTGTGAAGTAAGAGATGGCTGGAGATTTTTACCTTATAAGGGCATGCCTGAGGAAATGTTGCTGCTATTGATTGCACTACATCATCAGGTCATTGACAGTGACCCAAGGGATTTTATACATGAACCTGGGGCTGATGTATGACCAGGGTGTATACTCTACATATAGAAGTACAGCCAGTTGCTCTGACACATGCATCCTTTATCAAGGATGCCTTTGATAAGGTATTAAAAGTAGCAGCTCTTGTGCACTCCTGCAATTCCAGCTACACAGGAGGATAAGGCTAGAGGATAGCAGGTTTGAGGCAAGTCTGGACAACTTAGCAAGACCTTGTTTCAAAAATAAGATGTAAAGGGCTCAGTGGTAGAATACTTGTCTAACCTGATCAAGGTAACTAGTTCAATCCTGAATACCAGATGGGGCAGGGGTATAGCACCTCTCCAGGGGCTTCAATCATTTGTGACTATGATGATGGCCCTATGGTGTCTAAATTATACAAACTTCTTTTATTATTTAAATAGTGGACCCAAAGGAGCTCTTGAAGTTGCTATGGAATCCAGAAGAGAAGTGACCTACTGCAAAACTAGGACTTCTGGCAAAGGACTGAGGCTACACCCTCATGTGGGTGGGGTACACCCATAGGGCTAGGTTCCACCAGTATTTTCTTTTAGCAAGAAGTCCTTAGTGCCAATCAAATTTTCGTAAGTAATTTTCAAATTACTTCCATGGCCTGAGGCTGAGGGACAACTGGATTTGGAGGGTCATAGACTCAGGGCCTGTGAGAGTCTCTGTTTCCAGGAGACCCTAGTGTTGTGGACAGAAATTGCCCTTTATTGGCATATAACATTGGATCGATGAATAGTGTTTCTTGTATCAGAATCCAGAGACAGAAAGGCATGAGAAGAGTTTGGTAAGACCTCATGGCAAAGGGATTTCTTTAGGGACGAGGGAAAGGACAATATCTTGTATTATGATTTTGAAAATATATCAAGACATTTTAAAAGATTTGGGGCTGATTCTAACATGCTGGTGTTGTGAGCGTTGATGGTTATTTCTTAACGATAGTGGTGATGATGTAGACATTGGCTGACAAAATTATTCTCAGAAATTTAACTGAGGTGACAGAACCTTGCACTAGACATGGGACAATGAAACCATCTATTTCAGTGAGCTCTTTTGTATTGTTTGTCACAAGATATTGTGGGTAATGAACTTCCTTGGAGGATGATGTCATCAGTGTGATTTCATTACCTGTGCTTCCCAAGAAAGATGGATGCAGTTATCGTCTTGGCTGCGTTGCAGACTGTGTGCAATAGCCAGGCTGTTAAAAATCTGTAAGCAAGCAGGTGAAGCTGTTCTTTTGAAGCAGAAAGCTAAAAGTATTGTATCAGTGTGTCATTGAAGGTGAAGGCTCAGTGGCACCAAACAGAACATGTGAGCTAAATCTACAATAGCAAACAAAACATTTACCAGTTGATGATTGGTCAAAGTAATTCTATAACACTGATTATAGGGCTCTAAATGGATAGGATCACTGAATTAACTTTGCTGTAATTCACCATGAGATACCATTCATTTTTTTTTTCAGGCATATAAACAGCCAAATCAACAGGGAGCAGTAGTACCTGTAATCCCAATACACAGGAGGTTGAGACAGAGAGACTGCAGGTTTGACTCCAGTTTCAGCAACTCAGTGAGATTCTATTTCAACATAAAAATAAAAAAGATCTATAGGTATAGTTCAGTGGTAGAATGGCAGCAGGTTCAATCTCAAGTTAAAAAAAAAAAAGAAAAAGAAAGAAAAAAGCTAAATCAAGCTGTTAAATGGAGGAATAGTAAGGATACTCAAAATTCTTTGAATGTATCTTCTATAATAGGTTTCTATATTTGAAAGCACTCTATTAATTTATATTCAGCCATATTAACTATTTTAATTGAAGGTAAAGATCCATAGGCTTTCAATTTGTCAAGGCTATTGTTAAGTACCAAAGACTTAATTTCTTATATTTTTGGTTAGCACTTCCATGACCATTAGGACATGTTTAGTCAAGCAATAATTCTTATTATTTCAGATAAGGCATATTTCTTTGTTCACTGTTTTGTATTTTATATCTCTTTTAGATAGTAGGGTATTCCTATATTAGATTTAGTGTGATTCCCAGAAATATCTTTAACCTGTGACTCTATATTGATTAAGGCCATGAAGATTTGCCAATCAATAAATCTCAGTAGATGTTAAAATTAATTCAGAACTTATGTGTAGAGGCACAAACATCAATCTGAGATTTATTACACATTTACTTTGTAATTCCTGTGGCACATTTTGGATTTCTAATTGTGTTGAATTGTGGTTATCGTTCTTTTAATTTTCTGTTTCCTTACCTTGTAATGTGTGTGTGTGTGTGTGTGTGTGTGTGTGTGTGTGTGTGTATGTGTGAGTGTTTTGTTTTTGCTTAGTTTTGTTTGTTTGTTTTCTGTTTCAGTGGTTATTATATATACCTTCAGAGGAGGAGAGGTATTTTTACCCTGCTCATAGTTAGAAGTTTTTTCTTTCAAAATGAACCAGATCAGTAATATAAGGGATCGGGGTTTCCCCCATGACAGTGGTTTCATTACAGAATTTAAGGACCCTGGGTTTAAGTTCAACTTAAATTATCTCTTTAGTATACCACATGAGTGCCAAAAGTAATTTTCTCTATAAGCCAGAAGATCAGTATCTTTGTTACAATAGAGGCCTGTGCAGCAGTATTAACAAAGGCATTTTATAGAGTCTTTCTGAGATATCTGCTTTTAAGAATTTATAGCTTAGCATGCCACATAGAAATTGCTCTTCTATACTATGGGCCACCCAGCAGGATCATGGAATGTACAGGGTGTCAACCTTTTCCCTGAGTTTTGTCCAGTAGAGGAGCTAGTGCCTGGTTGATACATACAATCAATAGCCACAAGGTATGAGTCATTCCTCTGAGTGTAGCATTAGTCACAGTTTATGCTGGAATTAAGATTCATGATTCAAAATGAGAAACAGATAGGTCCAGGTTATGACACACAACTCAGGGTCACTTTAAGGAGGACTCAACTTTAATTTCTAAATGTTTCTAAAGTATCAGAACTTCTGATGTAGTTTTAAATCTATGATAAAGATTCAGTAAACCCCAGCAAGTACAGCAAAAGAGGAATAGTTCAATGTACCAAGTTTGCCAGCAGGTAGTAGAGCTAGTTACCAAGCCAAATCTAGAGAAGAAACAGCTCTGATGGTCAGCACCATTGCCTAGACACACCCCTACTCAAACAAGTGTTGCAGTCGTCCTATGTTGTGTTGTACCTAAAGACTTGAACACCTCACAGAAGCACCAAGGAAAAAATGAAAAGTTCTGTAACACAACAAGGGACTCCCAAATGGGTCCAAAAAAGAATGACAGTGCAAGGAAAGAAGACTGGCTTGGGAGTTTTACTGTGGTTGCAGATGGACTAGTAGTGGAGCAAATGATCCCATGTGCAAGTTAAAACTTGCATGATTTAAACTTTCCACTGATACGAGAAAGAGAACTTTTGGGCTTTCTTATGAATGTGCCCACGAATAGTGAAAAAGGGGAAAGATGAGTGTTGGGGCTTGAAAAGCAACTTAGTGAAACCCTGTTTCAAAATAAAAAATAAAAAGGACTGGGAGAATAGCTTGGAGGTAGAATACCCCTGGGTTCAATCCCCAGTACCAAAAAACAAAAACAATAACAAAACAAACAAAAACAATCATTTCAGGGTTTTTAATAAAAGCTGTAATTTTTTTTTTTTTTTTCTGGTACTGGGGATTGAACTCAGGGGCATTCTACCTCCGAGCTACACTCCCAACCCTATTTTTTATTCTTTATTTTGAAACCGGGTCTCGCTAAGTTGCGGAGTGCCTCACTGGGTAGCTGAAGCTGGCCGCGAACCTGGATCCTCCGGTCTCAGCCTCCCAAATGCTGGGATTACAAGCATGCGCCACCACGCCCGGCTATAAACTGTAATTTGTAAAACAGCCACTTATGTTTATCATAACATATATAAATACATCATATCTTTCTATTGTTTTTATATTTTGTATTGTCTTTTCACTTAAAATGAAATTATTTAATTATTTCTTTTTAGTTTATAATAAAATGACTATGATTTGCTCCAGAATGTGAGCAAATACATTTAAAAATAGCTGTTAAATGATCTATTAGGTTCATATGATAATTGTCTCTTTGCATTCATTGTATAATGAATGTCAATGTTGATGGTTCATGTTTCATTTTTAAATTAGTTATAGGAATAAATTATGCTTAATAATTCAAAAGAAATATTTGGAAAGTATGACACAAGAACGTAAGGCTAGATATTTTACTACTGTTTGTTTAAAGGGTGATTATGATGTTTCACCATATCAGTATTTTTTGCCATTTGTATTTGCTTTTATTTTTTGCTTCATTTTCCCAAGATGATAAGTTCAGTAGTTCTCCCCTCAGACTATTTAATACAGTCAACATCAGGTTGCTGAAGATTATTTTGAAGAAAATTTCAAAGTCATATAGACAATGATGATAACCATATTAAACTTATTTAAGAAAAGTTTGGACAGCTTTTGTGGAACAGCAGGAAATAAGATGTACTAAGCGTCCAATTCTCATCCTTCATATGACTATAATTGGCCATGCAATTTGATCAAGTTGTTTAAGCTTTCTGATCCTTATTTTATTTATTTGTATGTGTGTGGAGGGGTGGGGTACTGGAGATTGAACCTAGGGGCATTATACCTCTGAGTTACACCCCCAGCCCTATTTTATTATTTTGATTTTGAAACAGAGTCTTTCTAAGTTGCTGAGTCTGTCCTTGAACCTGTGATCTTCCTATTTCAGCCTCCCAAGTACTAATATTACAGTCATGTGCTACCATGCTCAGGCTGATCCTTTTTTTTTTTTTTTTGATGTGTAAAGTGAAAACCAACTATCTTCCAAGTTCAAAAAAATATATGAAATCTACTTTTAAATGCAAAGATCATTCTACTGGAAGCTTGCGAAGTAAAATATAGGAAAGTATCACTAGCACTTCTGAAATTCAAGTCTGCTAAGCAAAGTACATGAATTTGTGCAATTTCAGTAAATTTCAAAGATAACTAGAAATTAAACAGCATTTATGAAACCTTTATGCTCCTCCAAAAGCATAACATATGTTACAATGTTATGCTGCATACTTTTAATTTTCTTTCTTTTTCTTATTTTCTCTCTTTCTTTTTTTGTTTTGTTTTGTTTTGTTTTTTTGCGGTACTGGTGATTGAACTCAGGGGCATTCTACCTCCAAGCTATACCCCCAAGCCTATTTTTTATTCTTTATTTTGAAACCAAGTCTCACTAAGTTGCGGAGTGCCTCACTAGGTAGCTGAGGCTGGCCACGAACCTGGATCCTCCAGTCTCAGCCTCCCGAATGCTGGGATTACAAGCGTGCGCCACCACGCCTGGCTCTTATTTTCTCTTGGGGGTCATTTTTATCTTTTTCACTGTTTTCATGAAAGTCCCATAAATACTGCCAAGGGACTTCACATTTTTTAATTTAGCACAAATGCTAGAAAATTAATTTTCTGTTCTATTCCCCTACTAGCATTTGAACACAAAATAATTCTTTGAATTAACCTGAATATTCATATACAGGGAGTAAACATTACCTGTAATGCTTCAATATAATATTGTAGTCTTCTTTTTAAGAAACTGGTGTGTGTGACTATTTGAAGTAATGAAAAAAAAATTTGCCTATATGCATGAATTACATTTTTTCTGGAAGAAATTTTATGTAGAAGTCATTACATACAGCTTTTCTAGTATTTCATTATTCTGTCATGCAGAATCACATTTATAATATTTCGTGCCCTGACAGATTAAAGCTAAAAGATAAATGATTCGCAAAACATGCAGCATGTCAAAGGCTGAGTCTTTTGTAAACACAGAATCCTCATCATTTTTGACACCCACTGATGTTTCAGGATGGCACAGGGACCTCTACTTGTTTAACACTGTGATCCAGTGCTGATTACAATCCAAATACAGATGTTTATTTTTTTCTGTTTTGATGGCTTGTCTGACTTAATTCATCTGCTTTATACCTAACAAAACAGTTAACATTTGCATTTTGAAATAATTCGTTTATCTGAAAACCTAATAAATGATGCTTCAAATAGGCTAAGTGATTGATAGTAGTTATTTTGTGGTTGGTGGAGAAACATATGGTGCATATTGCACACTATAGACGTTCTCTGTGCCAGAGTCCGTGTTAACAGAGATTTAAATAGTATTCTCCTACAGTTTATATGAATTCTTAATATTTCAGCCTAGCTTTTTTTGCTGAGAAGGAGAGATGCAGCAACAGATGTGCAGCTGGAATATTTTCCAAATTCAATGAGGCTATGTAATCTACTAAAATATCAAACTAAATATCAGAATTTTAGCTATCATATTACTTCTCTGAACAACATCTTCTCTAAGGAATGCATTTCTTTTAAAAAGTTGTGTAATGTGTATTTTATTATAACAGAGGTTGCCAATTAAAATTAAAAGTTATTATTATTTTTAAACTTGAAGGCACATAGCATAAAAGAGAACAGTATTTGGGCGTGGACAGTAAGAAATATGGTTGGTACTATAGCTAACTAAAAATCCAAGGTGGTTTAATACCAGAAGCTTTAAAACACATTCTGGTACAAATAGAACTCATCTGTGAAATGAATTTTGCTTTCTACCAATGTGTTTAGTTCGAGGTACGGAAACTTAATGACTTATTTTCCATTTTACTCAATCCCTTCGCTCCTCTTCACTACCTCCTCTAAATTCATAGAAATATACTACTGACAATCCTAACCTCATTGCAGGTAAAGACTTACATTATATTGCTTCAAAGTGTCAGTTATTCACTAATTGGATCAATTATTTATTCGAACAGCATATGTATACCCAGCTTTGAGCTAGAATCCAAGTATTAAAGGTTATGTAAATAATGGTTTCTGCCCTTCAGGAGATCACAGGAAAGGAATTAGATCACCAAACAGTTTATTTAGGAATGTGGAAAAACTGCTACACTACATGAAGAATGTGGTTTCTAAGGTGCTAGAGAAAAGCAGAGGAGCAACACGGGAGGCCTACTGATTGCCAGTGTGGGAGGAAGGGGAACAATGTCAGAAACATTCACCTGATGTCCTGCAATTAGCGAGTTGGAGAAGGACATTCTGGCCACAGTGAAAAACACAGGGAAAGACGATGGCACATCACTGCCAAAAAGACCAACATATTTTCCCCTGTGGATAAAAAGCAAAGCACCAAGTCAGAAATAATATTCTTGAAACTGGAGATGCATACAGAGACAGGATAATGGAAGACCTTCTATGCCATGTTTAAATCCATTCAACAAATACTTACTGAGTTCCTGCTTGGCTACAGAGAATCATTTTCTAGGCGGGGGCCACCTCACATCTAATGAAACAGAAGTCCTTAATTGGTCTCATTAGCCTGTACTCTGTTGGAGTGATGAGATGGTCCAGGGACAGTATTCACATGATACATACTGTACAGTTATTGCAGTGATTAGGATTTAGAAATATTTCCATGTGTGGCAAGTATCCACTTGTCAAGTGTCCTGAATGACCTTAAAATCTCATCTCCTGGCCCTTCCACTCAGCAACTAATGGGGTAGTACTTAACCAAGCATCCTTTCCAGTTGATCTCTGCCAATGTTATATTAATTTAATATTTTGAGAGCCACCTGTGAATGTAATTGAGTAAGCTTAAACATAGACACAATTATGACCCACAAATTCTGCTAATGAACATGAACAGTCAGAGAAAAGGAGAGTAATTTTAAGAAGAATATCAGGAAGATCAAATTCAGGTTAGAGAGATTAGTGAAAATTGAAATATGCTGAACACTGAAGAATAAGTAGGAAGTTGAAATCTATCCGAAGTACCGCAGAAAAGAATGAACCTATTTAAGCAGTGGGTTGACAAAGCCTGTTGGACACCTTAGTTCCATCCTTGATGACAGGGGAAAGGTTGCTGCTCCAGAGGCTCAGATGACAATGAGTGAACTAATTTGGGCAGTGAGAGATGGGAGAAAAAACTGCTTGTAGGGGAAATTAGAAATGAATGAGGTCTGAGCCGGGTGTGGTGGCGCACGTTTGTAATCCCAGCATTCGGGAGGCTGAGACCGGAGGATCCGGGTTCGCGGACAGTCTCAGCTATCTAGTGAAGCATTCCGCAACTTAGTGAGACCCGGTTTCAAAATAAAGAGTAAAAAATAGGGCTGGGGGTGTAGCTCGAAGGTAGAACGCCTCTGAGTTCAATCCCCAGTACCGCAAAAAAAAAAAAAAAAAAAAGAAATGAATGAGGTCTGTGTGCATGTCTGTGTGGCAATCAGGATTCCAATGTACCTGATGGTCTCTGGGGAGTAGTGGAGGCACAAGAGTAGGAAGGGTCAGTTGATTTCACAGAGGCGAGCGCATCTGCTGCCCCTGTCCTTCTTGGTGTCTGGACTTGAGAATCCAGAGTCCAGTCATCAGCTTTGCAGGTTCAGAAATTCAATGTCAGCTAATTCGGGGAATGTTCAAGCTCAGGAAACTGGGTCACATTGATTCCCATTCATTGAAACCCAGAGAGACTGATTTATAAATCACAATGCCAATTGATCAGCTTATTGTGAAAGAATATGCAGCAAGCCCATCTGGCCCTGTGCCTAGAACCTTTCATGTTGGAATATATATACACATATATTCCAATATATATGCATATACATTGGGATATATATACATACATATTCATATATATATATATACACCTATATATACTTCTTGGACAAATTAATATAATTAATTATAAAATCATAGATCAGATGTTTATTGAAGTTTAAGGGCATCTTGAAAAGGAGCTTGATGTACTTATGGGAAATTTATACCAAGCTACCATAGCTGGAAGAAATATTCTTATCACCACTAGGGAAATATTTCTTTGAAGAATTCACTAAACCAACAATTTTTAAAGTTTCAAGAGAGAATGCTAATATCTGGGTAAGGAGGAATGAAAAAAATTTAAAAAAGAGAAGATTGCAAAGACTAGGTTTTTAAAGTTTAAACATCTTTCTGGTTTATCTCCCCTATGCCTTTTCACAGCCTTTAATACATCAATATGTTTAGTGTGTGTGCGTGTGTGCGTGTGTGTGTGTATGGTGTGTTTGTCTGGGACTCTTTTTATAAACTTGTAACTCAAAAGCAATACATTAATGTGTTATCTCCTCATGATCAAAGTTTTTATTTCTTTATTATTGAATCCAAGAGCTTGGCAATTGTGGGCACATTAAAAAGCTGAATGTGTATTTATGGAATGTGCAAATGAATGAGTTCATAAATGAATCAAGTAACCTTTTATTCTGGATGAGGATGACACTTTCTTACTTTTTCTAGATTTTTACATACTTTATTTAGTAATCTCGTCTCAATTAAACAAAAGCGTGCTTAATTGGTAACTCCATTCCAATGTTTCTAAAATTAGGTTACACCCTAATTCCTTTTTTTTTTTTCTTTGTGGCACTGGGGATTGAACCCAGGGACATTTTACCTCCGAGCCAAACCCCTAGTCCAAATTTTTATTTTTTTATTTTGAAACAGGGTCTCACTAAGTTCTGAAGAGCCTCACTAAGTAGCTGAGGCTGGTTGCGAACTCTGATTCTCCGGTCTCAGCCTCTCCCAAGTACTGGGATTAAAAGCGTGCGCCACCACGCCCAGTTAAGGAAACTCTTAATTGACTTTTTTTTTTTGCATATAAAAATTTGTATCTTTTTATGTTACTGATTCTAATTTATCTTATTAACTGACTTTTGGTTACTAATTTTTTAAATATAGGCATTATAATTAAGCCTAATGTACAAAAAGTCATAATTATAAAATTATTATAGGATTAGCATTTGTTAAGATGAAGGTTAATATTTAGTTACAAAAATCTTATTTTTATTGGCAGTGTCATTATCAGTCTTTGGGTTTGTTGTAAAGAGTGAGCCTATACAATTTTACTAAGAATTTCTAAACTAAAAATAAATATATATATACATAATTTTTGTTTTCTGTATGGCCCATGGATTAAACTCAGGGCTTCATATGTGCTAGGCAAGGCTAAACTATAGTTCTTAGAAAATGTATTGCTACTAGAATTCTACATCATGTTCTATAACTTGTATTTCCTGCTGAAATAGTTTAATTAGTTCTATGGGGAAATGTCCTATAAAACTCTTAAAATATATTAAATGATATAATTTTCCTGTGATAAATTTAGAAGTTCAAGACATATAACTGTCACATTATCTAGAGTTTCATTTGAATATGCAAAGTTCAGAACATGTCAGGACAGAGTAAAGGTGGAGAGTTTGGGAGCAGGCATAGGTGAAGGGGAGCCGCAGAGAGGTATAGAGGAAGAAGCATTTAGTCTGTAGTATACCCATGGGCATCTCCATTCCTTTCTAATCTCAAAGTTTAAGTCCAGTATCTGTGCCTCAATCCTGGTTACCTTGGTTTTAGGGCACCTTCTTGACTGGGCTCCTGCCAGTTGCATCTGAATGCCTAGGTGTATAGGACTGCGCCAGGGATTGGTGCTTCCCTGAATTCCTTCCAAGAACCAAAGCCCAAGGGCCTACAGATCCCAGCCAACCATGCATCCTGGCGGTTAGCCTGGGAAGGACTGTGTGTAGACACTCACTCAGAGACTATGAATTCTCCTCACTCCGTTCCCATTGCAAGGACAATGGGGCAGAGAAAAAACTCTGACTAGCCATGTGTATATCCAAATAGTTTTAGTTTTGATGACCAGATCTCACCTTTGAAACTCAAAAACTTGAATTTGACCTCTACTTCTGTTGTGCCATCTATTCCCTAAGGTAAGATAAGTGCATTACAATTAGAATCCTATACTGAAAGAAAGATGCAGGGGGCAAGGTTCTGTAGGTGGAAGGGAAAAACATTAATGACTATCATAAAATATTATCTTGTATCATATAAATCAATTTTACAATATAGTTTCATATGTGATTTTTAGTTAGACTTTTCACTTCTCAGGAACATGTCTATTTTATAATTTATATTTAACTGGTAAATTAATACTTGTACTCTTTTACTTTAATATCTCTTTTGATGTTTTTCATCATGTTTTGAATTTATGTTCATATTCAATTGAGGATTGTGTCTAGCCATATTTCTTTAAACTTTAAACATATCCTTAGCTATAAAAGGATGGCATTTGTTGCTATGTAACCTGGGTTCCAGTCTTGGCTATTTACCTTATCTGTGACCTCAGACAAGCCATTCATCCTCTCTGACATGATCTCATCTATAAAGCAGGAATAACTTCATGTGTGCCATCCTAACGCATAATATCTTTTGAGTGCCAAACAAGAAATGTGTGTGTGTGTGTGTGTGTTTGTGAACACATGATTATGTCCCCATAGTGTGAATTGTAGGGCTGCATTCATGTTTTCTAATAATCTTCCTATGTTTTTTCATTGACTAATTTTGAGAAATGTAACATTCCAAAAATATTATTTTAAATATATTTTTGGATACTGAACAGGCATTAGAATCATTTGTTTTCTTTAAATAAACTTCTTTCTACTGGGCGTGGTGGTGCACGCTTGTAATCCCAGCATTTGGGAGGCTGAGACTGGAGGATTCGGGTTCGCAACCAGCCTCAGCTACCTAGTGAGGCACTCACTAGGCAACTTAGTGAGACCCTGTTTCAAAATAAAGAATAAAAATTAGGGCTGGGAGTATAGCTCGGAGGTAGAATGCCCCTGAGTTCAATCCCCAGTACCAATAAATAAATAAATAAATAAACTTCTTTCTTTTCCAAGACACACATACATGCTGTCTCTTGTATTTCAGAGAACCGTTGATCTCTAATCAGCGCTTACTGCACTCGAGAAGCAGCTCCAACTACACCAGCATTCCTTATTTAATGAAATCCGAGTTCCAAAAACTGCTGACCATTAAATTTCATCTCTATGGTGATTGCCTTGCACACCCATTTGCTAGCTTTTAAAACTCACTGAGTGGACTCCCTTCATTTCTGTTGATTTCTGCTATCATTTTCTGTGGATTTCCTACTTGAAAAATGAAGTCCCCATTTACAGTTTATTTCCTACTCATAAAGTATGTCATTAGATATTTTCTTCCAACTCTCAAACATTCATCTTTTTCCATAACATTTGGAGCATAATCTTCATCCATATTTTTTTCTGCTCTAAGATTGTGATTTATTGGGGTGGCGGAAGCTGGGAAAAAGCTCCCTAACTGCTGTGTGCATATATGTCTCTGTCACTCTGAACTACATCATGATGTGAGACTAGAATGCATCAATACAAGTATACTTAAAAATTGTGATTTATATTTTTAGTACTTAGGAGACTAAATGCTATCTGAATGTGCTTTCCAATAATCCCAGCATTAGTGGTAGGGTAGATTTTATGGGTGAAACTAGACTATTGGTGAATAATAAAAAATTTTTACATTAAAGTAAAAATGATCAATTGACCTTTCACAGTTCTTCAAAAACAGAAATGAAATGTACAAATTGATTGTCTCATTTTTTAAGTTCTTAACTTGCATCACCTAGAGTTGAAGAATTACATTAGTTTTTCCCCTGGGGCAGCATGCTGTACAATTTTATATAAATTATTTATCCTCTTATAACTAAGACTTAAATGGATATTACATGCTTTCAGAGAAGAAAAGGCCATGTCCTCACTGTTAAGTTAGCTAATGAGCTATGTGATACTAAATGAGTTATTTATCGAATAACTCTGGGTCTTAGTTTCATCATCTCTGAACTGAGAGCATTGAAAAAATTTCTAGGTAAATATTTCACTGTGAATTTCCTCATTTAGATTAATTATCCCTTGACCTATTTATGATGTTCTGTTTCTCCAGACTACTCTGGAGGATAAAGGAGGTGGATTCTTATCCCATTTATACCATTTACTTGTGAGGGGCTTCGATCAAGTTATTTATTCAGGGTTTTTTGTTGCTGTTAATCTGAGGAAATAATTGTCTCAGCTTCTTGCCCTTCTATCAGGAATCAGGAATCTGGTGAGAAATAATTTATGTAGGACATTTATTATAGTACGTGGCATGAACAGAATGCTCTGTCAATTTTAACCAGTACTTGCAACATCATCTCTCATAGACCATTGTTTTCTTCACTGCATTTAACTTTTTCTCCTCACTGTAATTTATATCTCATAATTCAGAAGATAGGGCATAGAATTCTATAAATTTTTCCAGAAAGTAAATTTTTATACTTTACCTATATTAGATGGTAAAGATAACCAAATAGTAAATCTTGAAAGTCAGCTTAAAATATTAAAAAGATCATTTCCTTTGACTGATCTGTTTTTTTAAGCAGCATATCATTTGTCTACATTGATGCCATGGTATGTAAAGGCACATGTCTTGTTCTAATTTATCGGTATCCCTGATTCTTCAAATGTACTCATTCATTAAATGAAATGGATGATAATGCGATTATCCATGTCCTGGCATACCATAAAATGATGTTAGAGAGCATAAGGGAGCTGTTTGAGTTCTCTAGTCAAAAATTTAAGAAAAAAATTAAGGAAAACAAGCAACATGTGCACAATATAATAATAAGATAATCCATCCCTATCTGAAAATGATCCTTTAAAGTGTTAAAACTGCCATTGAAATTATCTTAAAACCCTCAAAAAATATCTCGTTCATTCATTCAATATTTTATATCTTTGAAAGTAAAAAGCCACATTTGTCAGATGAAAATATGTCCCTGTTTATCTAAAAAATTTTAAAGAAAATTTAATCACAAAATTTACTAACCTAGTAAATTTACCTGATTTAATTTGTGTCTACTTTTAATTTTTTGCCACAAATGCATACTTTTTTCAGAAATGATGTAAACTACGCAGACTATTTTTCACAACATTTTTTTTTATCCTTCAACTAAGGATCCTCACATTTTCAGAACGCTGTGTTCTGCCATGGTATACATGTTCGAAATGTGCCTCAACTGGCAATGTATTACAAACATGAATCAAGTACTAAAAAATAAAATGTTTCAGAACCCAACTAAGGGTTTCTTTCTGGTTCTTTATATACAGATCAATTTTGTAGTTTGCTAAGATTTAAAAAGTGTAACAGGGAAGTCTGACATAGGGTAGATAACCCCACTTTTGTCCTACCTGGGAATCTTGCAGGCTTAACAACAGTGTAATCTAGCAGATTGTATATAAACAGATCACAAATCACAGCTGGAGAGAATTCCAGTCACTAGTTCAGTGGCAGAAATGTAAGCCAAATTAGCAGATGCCCTGGCGAAAATTAGTACCTCATCAGGATAATAAATTACCTGAGCTTTGTTAAAAATAAATATATCTAAATAATGACTATCATTACAGAAAATAAAATACAGGTACCATTAAAATTTACATTTA
The DNA here is from genome assembly GCA_004027655.1 of Graphiurus murinus. NCBI lineage: Eukaryota > Metazoa > Chordata > Mammalia > Rodentia > Gliridae > Graphiurus > Graphiurus murinus. The sequence continues at coordinate 106,687 of PVLC010000589.1, forward strand.
AAAATATATCATTGAAAATTCTATACTTTTAAATAATTAATTTCTCTACAATAGTAAATGGGAATATAGTTAAACTAAAAAATAAAAAACATATTTAAAAATTACTTTTAAATCATATTGACATATTTTAAAATTTTAAGAATAATACTTCTATAATCAATTTAAAGGCATGAATTTTTATACTAATTCTAGGAAAAATATAGAACACAAAGTAATAGTTTGTTTTAAATCATCAATATACAGCTGTTCACATGATTGTAATTTCTAGAGGGTGCTGAGCTCAGGTAACTCTTCACCCACCAGAGACAAAACCACAAAACCATGATACACAATACATGTTCTCTGTCACTGAGCTCAGAATTTCTGCATTCCCTTCAACACCAGTATTCCTTGTCCTGCCTCCATTCCCTCTTCTGCATTACAACTCAGTATCTCCTTTCTTGGAGGTAAAATAGCATTGGCAGTTCTAGAGGGAGGTGACTCTTTCAGGTTTTACCTGTGTGTGCATGTGCATGTGTGTTAACACAAGAAAGTAAAAAAAGGCCTTTTATTTTTCTATGAACCTCCCCCCAAATTGCTCCTGGACTCTGACTGATTTACATTTATTAAACTCTGACTGAGTTTCATCCTTATATTGTCTTTTAAGGTTAATAAATGAGAAATATTGACTCACTTAAATCACTCAAGGTTATCTCTGAGTTTAGTATAGAAAGAGTCCACTCAGATCATAGAAATTGAGAATGAGGCTATTAATGCAAAAGTAAAATAAAGGAGGAAAAGAAGGGACAGTAGGAGGAGAAGGTACAAGAGGAGAAGGAAGATAGAGGAGGAGGAGGAGGAGGAGGAGGAGGAAGAAGAGAAGGAAGATAGTGGAAGGAAAGGAGAAAGAAGAGAAATGGGGGAGGAGGAAAAAAATCAGGGCATACTTTAAGCCAAAGAAATGTGAATGGGTCTAGAGGAACAAATGAAACCCGTATCCATGGCATACACAGATCCCTCACCCAGAGATCTTTTTCAGTTCCTAACAAAGAAGACCTTGAATATACACCCCTTAGGCTCCTTTTGCTCTCCTTGTGTAATTCTGTAGGAAGCCAATTCATTCTAGAACTCTAGTACAATTATGTTTTTAATAAGTTGCACCCCAAAGTATTAAATTTTTCTTTGTAGAGCTGCCATACAAATGACATAAAATTATTCTCTCACAGTTCTGGAGACTAGAATTCCAAAGTCAGGGTCATGCCAGGGTACTGCCAGGGTCATGCTCCTCTGAAAGCTCTGGAGAAGATTTTCTTCCTAATTTCTTGCTGGCTCTGGTAGTTGCTGACAGTCCTCGGCATTCTTTAGCTTGTGGTCAATGGCATTATTCTAATTTACACCTGTCTTCACATGGTTGTCTGTTCTCTATTGTGTGTATATGTGCATCCAATTCTTGCATTCCCTGTAAGGACACCAGTCATTAGATTTAGTACCCACCATGCCATGGACTATCTTGTGTTATGGTTGTACTGGTGCTGTGGGCTCTTTTCCTTGATTCAAAAAATTTGTTGAATTGGGAAATGAAAACTAATGGGTAGCTCTGTTTCAGCTCCAACAAATCTTTATTACAAAGTCAGTAGGAAATAGAAAGGGAAGAGAAGAAAAGCAGCATGCCTGGTAGGCATGCTGGAGAGCCCCAAAATGGAACTCTGCCCCCTTCCCCAACCCTGGCCCCTTACCTACAGATTTTGTATTAGTATGTTATTACTAGAATTACCAAGACAATGGGATAGTAACTTATTTCTTAGGTAAGTGGTGCCTTCTTGTCTCTGGGCAGTGCACTTAGTAAATATAGGGCCAATACTCTACCTTGTTTCTACTTCTGTTGTATCAGGCTGTATTGGTTACTCATCAACCATGGGTACTTTGAAGTAATCCATGGAGTTTACCAAGGCCGGCTCACAAAGAATAGGAGGGAAACAGAGGCAAAAATTATGGCCAGGGTAGTTGTGTATAATCTCTAGGAGCAAGGCATAAGGTACTATTGCCAGGCAGAGTCACTGTGATGGGAGGACTTTTAATTGTCTTTGAATTTTTAAGGCAAAAGGCTTTAATTGCCTATACATTCTTACTATGGGTAAACATTAGGATAAAGAGGGAGGGGGATCTCTGAAACAGGCAGAGCTGCTACCTCTTCCTGCCTTAGTGCCTGCTCATCACCCAGACTCTGACTGCCTTTTACATTTAATTGGAAATCAATACCAGAGCAAATTTTCAATACTGGCACATCTTGCATCCCCCAGATTCATGTGTAGAAACCCTAATCCCCAATGTGACTGCATTGGAAATAAGCCTTTTAAGGAACTGATTAAATGAGGTCATAAGGGTAGATTCCTGATCTAATATACTTGGTACACTTTGAAGAAGAGGGAAGAGACATCAGAGTTATTTTTCTGCCATGCGAGAACACAGCATCCTTCAAGCCATCAAGACAACCCTTTCCAGAGCCTGGCCATATTGACACTCTGATCTTAGACTTTTATCCTCCAATCTATGGTGTTTTGTTATGGCAGGCTGAACTGAATAGTACAAGCCTTGATCTAAATATGACTCTTCTCTTGATTTTGTCACTTGATTAAATCTGCAAAACTCCTATTTCCAAATAAGGTCACATATACAGAGATGTTGGTTAGGACTTTAACTTATGATCTAAGGTACCCCAGTTCAATCAAGAACACAATAATACATTTTTATATACTTTTAAAGATGTTTCTATTTAAAAAGAAAGGCTCCATCTGAGCATGGTGACCCATGTCTGTAATCCCAGTATATGGGAGGCTGAGACAGGAGGAATGCACTTTCAAGGACAGCCTCCGCAAGGAAGTAAGACCCTGTTTCAAAACAAAACAAAAAATGCTGGAAGGGTAGGTTTAAAGGTAGAATGCCCCTGGGTTCAATCCATAGTATTAAGCACACACACATACACACACACACACACACACACACACACACACACACACACACAAATAAATAATAAATAGATAAATAAGAAAAGAAAGAAATAAGAAAGGCTCTGAATACACATTTTTTCTCTTAATCATCTTCGTAAGTAATAATATTAAAAGTTAGGTCCTAAGAAATTCAACAAATCTCCAACTTTAGGCAGTAGTTATTTTTATCCACATATGGGAAATTTTCTTCTTTATATAATGCCTTTTTTTTTTTTTAACAAAAGGTGAACTTTGTGAGATTATATCAGATAATAGCCTATGTCCAGATAGCTAAGTCCTCTATGTCCATGAGGCTTGAAACATATTCAGAAGGAACATTTACAGAGAATACCAGAAATATCCACATACTTCTTGCAATTATATTGTTATAATAAAGTCACAAGCTAAGTTTATTACTAAAGGATGAACTAAATGGGCACTGAGTTTCATGAGCTGCAGTGGTCTGATTTGTGGGGTTATTTATTAAAGGGTTTATAACAAATTTTAGATGTGAAGTTTATAACATCAGGTAGATGTGGTCATACATAAAACAAGACAGGTCATGTACTAGGTTATGGCTACAAGAGTTTTATTACATTGTTTCATTCTCTTTTTTTCTCCTTACATATGTGAAATTTTCCACAATAAAAAATTTAAAATAAAAGAATTGTGAATGATAAAGTAGAAAAAAGACCTGACATACCACTTAATCTTGCTACTCATCCAGAATCTCAAAGAGATTTTTAAAACTATTAATACACTTATTTTTTTTAAAACAATCCTACAAAAATAAAATTTGGTAAATTTGCCACTACATTTTATTTAAAAAGATAATCAACTGAGATATATAGTGACTATTTCACTATTGAAAACAATAGCTTCCCATGCTTTTCTACTTTATTTGATTACAATAAGCATGAATAGCAACCTCAATTAATAGAACTGAAAACAAAAACAGCTGAAAATCAATAAATACTTACATTATGATCAAAGTAGTAGCAACCAAATGATAAGAAATGATAAGAACTAGCTCTAGAGAATGTCAAGGAGATATGTGACAGGATGATATCAAAACTGAAATCAGGCCAATCTCTTTCATAGCCCAGTTTCCAAGGGTAAAATATATATATATATATATATATATATATATATATATATATATATATTTATATATTTATAAAATATATATATTTTTTATTTCCAAGGGTAACAAATATATATATATATTACCCTTGGAAATAAAAAATATATATATTTTATAAATATATTTATATATTTCACTTGATCTGGTTATTGAAAGTAAAAAGTCTCTGCTAATCCCTGAAAACAATGTATAGTGCCATCATTTTATGCAGGTTTTGCAGTTTCAAAGTACACAGTTATGAAGTTGTGCTATAGAAACATTCAAACTACTCAGTGTATAAAAATAATGAAATAATGTAAAACAAGTCAAAAGAATTGAGGACAAAGATGTTTGTGGCATTGTCCTTTACTTGCATTATTTGTACAAATAAAGATAAACATCACACATCCTTTATCAGGAGTGCTATTCAATTATTTGAGTTTTGAATTATGCAAGGTCTTCAAGGACACAGCTCCTAGAAAAGAGTTGATTCCCTTGAAGCACAGTATGCAATGTGGCTTGTTCTCTGCTGTGTTGAGTCAGAGGAGTGTACACTTATCTAGATTCTGTTACTTATTTTGTGGATTTAAATGAATATTTTCCTAATGCTTTCATAGGAGCCTGGCGGTAACTTTTCCTTCTAAAATTCACATGCAGAAGCTGGGCATAGTGGTACATGCTTGTAATCCTAGTACTTGGGAGGCTGATACAGGAGGATTGTAGGTTTGAGGACAGTCTCAACAAATTGTGAGATTCTCATCAACCTAGCAAGATCTTGTTTCCAAATAAAACTTTAAAAAAATAGGGCTAAGGGTGTAGCTCAGACTTAGAATGCCCCTAGGTTCAATCCTCAGTGCCTCAAAAAAATAATAATAAAATTTATATGCAGTAATATTAATAATACAGCAATACCAACCCACTCAACAAAACATTTCTCAACCAAAAGTAGAATTCAGATATTTATAACCTTTCCTCAATATAAATCTACACACATAGAAGCAATAAATAAAATAACAAAAGATTCTTCTTTTATTTTAGTCCTGGGGATTGAACATGGGGTCATTCTACTTCTGCGCTATACCCCCATTTATTTATTTATTTCATTTTTAAACAGGTCTAAGTTGCTGAGGGTCTCCCTAATTTGCTGAGGCAGACCTTGAACCTGCAATCCTCCAGTCTTAGCCGCCAAGTACTGGGATTATAAATATGCACCACCATGCCTGGCTGTGCAAAGATTCTTAAAACCTACTCCTCATTTTTAATTTTAAATTACTTCCAACATTTTGAAAAAATTAGTACCTTATAAAGTTAACTGAAATTCTTGATAATTTCAATTTTCATTATTATTAGTTGTTTACTTATGCAATCACGTAAATCTTTTCTATCTTTTGTAGGTTCTCAAAATATTTTTTTTTTTTTGGTGCATTGTATTCACACATCTTTGTGAGGTACAAGCTGGTAGAGGCATACATGCACACAGATCTCAGTTAACCGTTCCCCAATTCCCACCACATATCCCTCCCCTGTCTCTCCTTCTCATGTTTGGCTTAGTGATTGATTTTGATATGTTTGTGAATGAACATCATGTGCATTAGGGTGTTTCCCCTTCCCCCCTCATCACCTTCAGATAGGTCACCTTCTTTGCTTTTCTAAGGTTTTCCATCTTTGTCTAGAGTTCCTCCTATGACCTCCTTTCTCCCTAGCTTCCGCAAATTAGGGACAGCATATGATTTTTTACTTCTTGTGACTGACAAATATCACTTAACATAATGTTTTTCAGGTCCCTACCTTTTCCTGAAAATAACATGATTTTATTCTATTTTATGACTGAGTAAATTTCCATTGTATACATATCTGATAGTTTTGTAATCTATTCATCTGTTGATGGACATCTTGGCTGGTTCAATAATTTGGCAATTGTGAATTGTGCAGCTATAAACACAGATACACATGCATTTGCCTGGTAGTTTGATTTCCATTCTTTTGGGTAGATACCCTGAAGTGGTATTGTTGAAGTAGAATAGAAGACTCAGAAACAAATCCACACACTTACAGTCAATTGATTTTTGACAAAGGGACCAAAACATACACTGGAAAAAAGATAGCCTTTTCAACAAATGGTATTGGCAAAACTGATTAACCATATGCAGAAAAAATAGAAATAAACCCCACTTTCTCACCTTGCACAAGAGTCAATTCAAGATGGATCAAAGACCTGGAATTCAGATCAAAGACCCTGCAGCTACTTGAAGAGGGCATAGGTCCAACACTTCAACACATAGGCACAGGTAAAAACTTTCTCAACAAGACCCTAAAGACACAAGAAATTCAAAGGAAGATGAATACGTGGGATTTCATTAAACTGAAGAATTTCTGTGCAGCAAAGGAAACTATCACGAACCTCAACAGAGAGCCCACAGAATGGGAGAAAATTTTTGTCAGCTACTCCTCCAATAGAGGACTAATATCTAGAATTTACAGAGAACTCAAGAAACTCACCACTGAGAAAACAAATAACCCAATCAAAAAATGGGCAAAGGATCTAAACAGACACTTCACAAAGGAAGAAATACAAATAGCCAATAAGTGTATGAGGAAATGTTCAACATTATTAGCAATCAGAGAGATGCAAATCAAAACTACCCTGAGATTTCACCTAACCCAAATTAGAATGGCAATCATTAAAAACACAAACAACAACAAATGCTGGGAAGGGTATGGAGAATTGGGAACTCTAATACATTGTTGGTAGGATTGCAAATTAGTGCAACCACTTTGGAAAACAGTATGAAGGATTCTTGTACCAATGGGAATGAACCTTCCATATGATCCAGCAATACCACTCAAAATATTTTTGACAAAAGTTAAAATGCTATAAATAAGCAAAGTAAGTACAAAAACAAGGCAGAAAAGCTGGGCATGGCAACACATGTCTGTAATTCCATTACTTGGGAGGCTGAGACAGGAGGATTGTAGGTTCAATGACAGCCTCAGCAATCTCAACATAAAAAATAAAATAGGTCAGGGGGTGTGAGTCAAAGATCGAATACCCTGTACAAAACAAAGCAAAGCAAAACAAAACAAAACAAAACAACCACACACACACACACACACACACACACACACAAAACATCAACAACAGCAAAAGCAGAGAATTTTCACATATAAAGCTGTTAGTAATTTTTTCTTTTGAAAGTAATTTGTTGACATTTTACAAAATAAGAGGATCTATAAATCTAAGAACTACAAAATCAACAAATCTACAAAGAATGCTTCATTATGAAACATTCATGCCATGGGTAGGCATCACATAGGCAAATCCCTGTTCTATGTCATAAATAGGACTCAGCTGTCATAGTTCCAGTATATTAATTTTAAAATTCCCTTAGTGATATGTTTTAAAGTGTGAACAACCTGCATAAGAATTACTTGGGATGCTTATTTACAATGAACATTCTGGGACTGGGAGAGTAGCTCAATGGCAGAATGAATGTTTACCATGCATGAAGCACTGGGTTCAATCCCAGCATCAATCAATCAATCAATCAATCAAGAATCAATCAAGTTAAATTGCATGAACACTGTTATGTATATTTAACTTGGAAGATCTCCTGATCTATAAATGCTATACCATGTGTTCAGTCATTGGTATCCTCAAATCTTGGTAATACCTGCAACTGTCAAGCTAGATTTCTTAACATACGTAGTTATATTTTTTATGCTTTTGGAGAAGATTTCTACTTGTTTTAATATGATAGTTCATTACTAGGCATGTGATCAAGATATCAAACAGTATAGTCAGGGAGTATAGGATCACTTAATGAGTTAATAGTAGTACAAACTGTGCTTTTCTACTCAGTGTATAAAATTCAGATCCTAACACTTTTTAGCAATCTATTTTGTGGAGAAGTTATTAGATCACTCAGACTTTCAGTTGACTCAGGAGTAAAATATAAAACATTAAATTCTAAATCTTATAAAATTTCTTTTGGAAAAAAAGGTATGGGTTTACTTCTTTCTTAAACCACTTTTAAAAAGCCTCGAATCCATCTTCTGTTACCAAAGACATAACCATTGTTAAAATTTGCTACTTCTTCATAATCTAAAATGTTATTTATTTTTATTTTTGTGTGTGTGATGTGTGTGTGTGTGTGTGTTACTGGGGATTGAACCCAGGGACATTCTCCCTCTGAGCTATAAGTCCCAGACCTATTTTATTTTTTTCTTTTGAAACAGTCTTGCTGCATTGCTGAGACTGTCCTTAAACTGCAATCCTCTTGTCTCAGCCTTCCAAGTACTGAGATTACAGGCATGGGCCACCATACCTGGCTTATTTTATTTTTTAAGTGCAGTTCTGTAGTCTCCACTACATGAAAACACAAACTGACATAACCGGTGCTAGCTTATGAAATTTACACTTTGCTTTGGAAAATTATTTCATAAAAAGTTGTATCATGGTAAGGTCAGCAGCCTTTAGGCTGTATTATATATGTCTAAACAGAGAAAAACAACCATGTAATTCCACCAGAAAGAATGTTTTATTTCCTCCCTTCTTAACAATATGTAGTGTTAGCAGTTTTGTTTTTTGTAGCTTATTTTAATATTTTATGCTTCTTTTTATTTTAATCATATGTGGTTAGGTATAATTTACAGGTTACAAAATACATTGATCTTAATGATACACCTCAATGACTTTTGATAAGCATGACTTTTGTCATTCAGATTAATATAAAGAACATTCTCATTGCCTATGAAATTTCTCTCGTGATCTCTTGCTATTGATTACCCAACTCTCTTCTCCGTCCTCAGGAACCACTGATGGGATTGCTATCCTCATAGATTAGTTTAATCTTTTCCTGATGAAAAAAAATCAATGAAATATAATCATTGTACTATTTTATGTCAGACTTTTTTTTGTCCACATAAGACTTTTCAGATTCACTCACGTTATTGTATGCATACATTCTTCAATGCCTTTGTTGGTAGTGGTGGTGCATAATATCCCATTTGTATGAGCCACAGAGTTTTTATCATTTTTCTCATGATGGACATTTGACTTATGTATATTTTTGACTCATTATGAATAAAGTCATATGAGCATTGTTCTTTAAACTTCTTTGTGGCCCTACCTCTTCATATCTTGAGTCAATACCTGTGAGTAGAATTGCTGAGTCTCAGGATAGATGAGTGTTAAATATCAATTGATAAACTTTGCCAAATAGTTTTCCAAAATGATTTGCAATTTTATACACTTGTCAATAAGTACATGAGTGCTATATGTGCATATGCTTTATTTTAAAACATTTTCTTATTTTTATTAGTGTACTTTTATTGGTGCATTGTAGTCTTACATAATGTAGTTCAGACATTTCTTCTAACTTAATTACATATATAAAGCAATAACTCTATTAATCACCAAAACTATATGAATTTTCTTCAGTTATATTTTAGGTGTTTAATTTTGTTGAACTGTGAATTTTTATCCACAAAAATTCATAACTTAGATTTTAATGATATGATTTATCCTTTTCTTCATGACTTTGGCCAAATTGTATTTAATCATGAGCTAAGTTGTTTCACAGTAATCATTTGCTACCGCGTGTCTAGTTATTATCTGTAAGGGTCACGAATGAGTGTCATTATGGTGTCAGTGCTGCCCTGAGCACTCTGCTCTGAGCTTTCCGTAAGTTTCTAACTCAGCCTCTGCCTGAGTGCCTGGCACCAGGTAGGCACTCAGTGAATAACATTAGGATGTAAGAGGCAAAACAAAAGAGGGAATGGGATTATATTATTAAGGTAAACACTATGTCAGTATGCTACAGAGATCATCAAATACCCTGGTTTGAACAAAATGGAAGTGTTTCTCTCTTGTGTAACCCTGCAGTCCTGTGCTAGGGCTGCAGGGTTACTTTGTTCTGACATCGCTTAGACCAAGTTTCTAGCTTTGTCTGCATGATTAAATTTGACTGGTGTCTGCTTTCCTCTTGTGCAAAGGGTGAAATGAATGAAATGAAGTCAAGTCATTCTATTGGTCGAAGCGGAGTCACAGAAACACGTTAGACTCTGGAGAGTCTGGAGAACGATTCACCAGCTAGGTGGCCCTTTGCCCTTCTATAAACTAAAGTCACAAAATGGAATATGAAAATAGTTAGTTGTCTCAGTTACAAGTGAAAAGGGGAAAGAAGTAAAAAAAAATTGTAACCCAGACCTCACAATCATGCAGTTTTTTTTAATTGGTGCATTTTAGTTACACGTAATAGTAAGGGTCAGATAGAAACATACATGCACCCAGCATTCATTGTGAAAATCTTGGAAAATTTAAATGAAGTCAGGTTGTTAAAACATTTGCCTATGATCCTACAGCTGCTACATGTCAGAGCAGGAATATAAATTCAAGAATTACATCATCGATATTGATGATAATCATGTCCCCAAGCCCTGTACTTTTTCTATGAAATCTCATGCCTTCATAAATGATATTCAAATGTATGAATAAACATTACTTATCTAAAAATATTCCTTACAGATGTTGTACCTGTGTACTCTATCAAGATAATCATTACAGGTCTTCAAAATGGGATTATTTTATACTTATATTACATTTTTCAAAGGGCTTACAGATAGAGAATCTCCTTTTATCATCAGAATGTGAGAAAATGAAGCATTTTAGATAAAATGCTGTGAAGCATGCAGATAAATTATGATCATTACAATTTTACATTTGAAAAATTTAGGCAAGGAGGTACAATAGCTTTTACATTTAGTCAGAGTATGGTACAGCAACTAATAACCAGCACTAGAATCTATTCTTATTCCTCCTTCCTCCAAATTTAGTGCCTACTTTGGGAAATATGTAGAAAATTTACTAACAAACTCAATAAAAATGTGGTATAAAAGGCTATAAGGAAACAGAAGTTTAGGAGTTTCTATACTGGGTGATAATTATTCTTAAAATCACTCAACAAATTTTGACAGCCCTTTTATGTTTTGGACACTAGCTACTCTAAGATAGAATGAACTGTGACCCATGAGTTCATTGGACAATTTAGCATTGTCTAGAAAATACAGAGATTCCCTTTGATTTATTTGGTAATTTTTTAAATAAAAACATTTTTTACAACTCAATTTTCATTCTTCTTTTCTTCTTTATTTTTTTTAAACTAACTGCTATCTGCTATATTCAGTTACTTCTGGTTTCAAATAGAAAACCCAAATACAGAGACAAACATTTTAAAAGAAGTATTGAAATTAGTACTGGTAACAAAATTCTGAAAGTTCAGGACATTAAGAGACATCAATGATACCAATGTAGTTACTTAAAAAGAGAAGTTGTTCAAAGAATACAACAAAATAGCACCTTAGTGACTCCAGCAGAGCCTGAATGGATGGCATTCTGTCACATGTTCGATTTTGTATTCAAGTCAAAACTTGTCTCCAGGAAGTTCAACAGCTTGATCAGCTGTTTTCGCCAACTGAGTCACCTTTTAAAATGACAGTAACTGGTCTCAGGCTCTTAAATTCAAATGTGTTAACTTTCATTTACTTTATTTTATGGTCACTATAAATGTTATGCCATTTTTTAGTGTGGATGAAATGACAAGAAAAGAAAGAAGAAGCATATCAGACATAACTACTCTGGCCTTGGCAATCCTTTTGAGCATGGTATGAAAGGTATGGGGGGATGGGAGTTGTTTTTGAGGAAAATCCAAGTCTCTGCTCTTCACAAGTTGATAGTATATGTGAGGATAAAGGGATATATGAGATACAACAAATAGAAAACTTTAATGGAAAATGTATCCTCAAATGCTGATTGGACCATCAATAAAGTTGGATGCAAAAGAAAGAGACTACAATGAGGTCTGAATAATTGAAAATAGGGAAACCCTCTCAGGTTTTTATATAGCAATATAAGCTTGGAAATGGCCCCCTCCCCCACCTTTTTTTCTTTTGCACTGAATAATACTACTATATTTAACAATATCTTATATCTGTAAATATGCTAATAACCAAAAAAAGTTCCAAAGAGAAGATATGATCTCATGGAATGCCCATATTTTGTTATATTACATAGGTAATTCTGAATCCAGGTATTCTTTTATTTAACTGCTTAGTGGGTACTTACTGACATCATGACAATGGCTTTGTGCAAAAATGACTCCTAATGTAAGGGATTAGTAATCTTTTCTTCTGAAAGATCATATTCAATTCATATGTAAACTCTTCCTGTAAATATGTATATACTATACTACCATTTTGCTTTTATGGGGTATTTAAAATCAGTGAAATATAGCAGAATGTATTTGCCTGTTAGAATGGTAACAAATTGACAGAAATACATGAAACATGTTAGAAAATAACTAAATCTAGTAATGCTTCAACTGCGTCCAACTGTTGCTTTTACCCCAGAAGCTACTCCTTTCAATATTCTAATGTTGATGTAGCTCTTCATATTCCTTTTGGTTAAGGTATTAAATCTTATAAATCCTATGAATTCATTAGAGTGTAGTACTACTGTTACTTAATCAGTTTCTGGCTGTGTTTGAATAAGAGATTGTCTTTAAGCTAAATGTAAAACCTACATTCGATAAAGACTAGATATCAAACCATGAGGTTATCCCACTGAGTCCAATTGTTGACTTCTCACAGTGACATTGACTTTCATTCCAATGCCATATGACTCTGCATTGTGTGGATTTGCACTTTCTTATTTTATTGATATACTAATTTTATTTTCAATAACATATTCAAAATGCCAGAATGTCAGTAGACTCCTATTATGCTAACATAAACCATTCAGATAGAAACAATTATTACTGAATAAAAAATGCAGGTAGGGGAGAAATGTGTCTATAAATATACAATCAAATCTAACTTGTCCTTGGAAAATTTTTTAAAGCAGAAGAAATCCCGACTTCTATAGAAAACTACTTCTACATCTGGGAATAATTTATTCTACTTAGCAGCTTGGTAGTAGTATATTGAACTGTACATTTTCTTATATATTTTATAATTAAATAATGACTTTTATTCAGGTTGTCATGAATATACTCATGTCTTTGTTCTAATGATTTTCTCTTTGTAAATGAGAAATGAGTATAAATTATTTTCTTAATTTTAAATAGAAAATGAAAATTTTATTCTTTACTTATGATTTTTATCATGCTTTAGTGTATATTTATGTTACAATTGGTAGTTTACATGTCTGAAATTTCATTAGATTAGTTTCTCAAGATGAGAATCAGTCACTTAACAATCACTAAAGTATTTCTTTTTAAAATGTAGATTTTTGAGGCTCTGTTTCTATTTTATAACTAAGATACTCTGGAAGAAGTTCCCCTCATAATTTTCAAAAGCATTCAAAATGATTCATATATTTGATAACCATTGCACTAGACTGGAAATTACTTAAGGTTATATAAGGTGTCTTATTTATCTTTATACCCTGATATTCAGGGCATTGCCACAAATTTAAATTCAATTAGATTAAAATGGTTTTCTCCAGTTTATAGCAAAGTCATTGTGTCATAAACACCAAAAAATAAAGCAAAAATCCTTGCAGGGTGTTTGAAAGATGGTTGAAACAGTGTATATACCAATTAACACTGACAACACAATGGGAAAAAGAAAGAGAAAAAATGAGCATTGTTTTCTGTGCATAGTGTACCAGGCACAATTTTGAAATAAAAGTCATAAATCATTTTTAAGCTATTTTGAAGGTATCCAAGTTAAAAAATGTGCCTCATCTATGGTTTTGTCTTAGTAAGCAATCTGGTGACTTCTGTGAAAAATGATTACTTAACAAAAAATATTTTAAGTTGTAACATCATATAGCCAACCTTTATTAATTTCCAGAGGCTGGATCTGACTTCAATGAAATACACCTGAGAAATCTGACCTTAGAAATGAGCTCCTGTTGAATAACAGGTTTCCCAAACTACTTTTAAAAGCCAACATGTTCAGTTTCAGCATGCATTACCCACAGTATGGTACAATGACTTGTCTCTTACTAGTTGGGTGATCATGTGCAAATTACTTCTAAGCATTAATTACTTCATATATGAAATATGAATATTAACATCTGCCTCACAAAGTTTAGATGTAATATTTATAAGGCATTTAGCACTGTTTTTGTTATTTTATTATTGTTTTGATTATAACTGTTATTATTATTGTTGTGGCATGTCTGAGGATTCAGTATTATCTTCTCCTCAAAAAATATCAGGTGTGGTGATGCATACCTGCAGTTCTAGTACTTGGGAGACTGAGACAGAATGACAGTGGGTTCAAGAAGAGCCTTGTCAATGTAGTGAGACTCTCAGTAACCTAAGAAGACCCTGTGTTAAAACAGCAACAACAACAAAATAAAATGGGCTGGGGTGTGTAGCTCAGAGGTAAAATAAATCTATGTTCAGTCCTCAGTATCACAGTATATATTTTAATAAAAGTAACCGCATTTTAATGAAAAGTAACTACTTTTTCAACACTGATTCATACATTATTTTCCCTGAATAAAATCTATGCTTAATTTAAAAGCATTGTCCCAAAGTTCAGTCTCTAAAGTCTATGGTTTTTCTTCAAAGTGCTGTTTTGATGGCCAATTCTGCATTCTTTTTTTTTTTTTGTGGTACTAGGGGTTGAACTCAGGGGCATTCTACCTCCAAGCTATACCCCCAGCCCTATTTTTTATTCTTTATTTTGAAACCGAGTCGCACTAAGTTGCGGAGTGCCTCACTAGTAGCTGAGGCTGGCCTCGAACCCGGATCCTCCGGTCTCAGCCTCCCAAATGCTGGGATTACAAGCGTGAGCCACCACGCCCGGCTCCAATTCTGCATTCTTAAGAACAGTTAAAACAATATACATTTCCATCTTTGCTCAATGTATACAGGCAAGATATACCATGAATTGAAGGCCTATACTGTGGTGAACTAGTCATTAAATTTGTTTTTAAAAAGTTAGAGTGTCAAAAAATGTTTGAAGATGGAGGCAACTTTGTAAGTAGATGAGCTCTCATTAAGTTCATGCCCACAGGTGGGAATAGATATAGGTTTTGTGTGGCTTAAACCTTATTATTTGTGGGAGGCTTCTTTAAGAAAAAGAACACACACATACACACACACAAATCTTACTTTTGTAAATTTTACAAAACCGATATTCTGGTGAGCACATTGATGGTTCAGTTCCAGGGTTTTACAAGGAGCCTGTGCAAGGGATCAGCTTCTTTTTCATCACAGTAAACTTTCATCTCCAAGGAAGTAGCAAACATATTTTTTGTTTCTCTTCTACAAAGTTTATAATCTTATTTGGGGGGATAAGCAAGATGTGGATAGCAACTTTAGTGATACTGCATTTTCGATAGTGCAATGTGACACAGATATAAGTACTAAAGAATACATAAAAAAGAAAGAAACCTGATGTGGTGGCACACATTGTAATACTAGTACTTGGGAGGCTGACACCGGA
Source organism: Graphiurus murinus (assembly GCA_004027655.1). NCBI lineage: Eukaryota > Metazoa > Chordata > Mammalia > Rodentia > Gliridae > Graphiurus > Graphiurus murinus. The sequence continues at coordinate 122,236 of PVLC010000589.1, forward strand.
GGATCTCGGTTCGCAGCCAGCCTCAGCTACTTAGTGAGGTTCTCCGCAACTTAGTGAGACCCTGCTTCAAAATAAGGGATAAAAAATAGGGCTGGGGTGTAGCTCAGAGGTAGAATGCCCCTGGTTTCAATCCCCAGTACCAAAAAAACAAAAAACAAAAAAAAAAAAGGAAGAAAAGAAAGAAGAATACTAGTAGCCATTTGGAGGAGAATAAAAGGAGGATGGTTAAAAATGCTCCAACATTGATAATCATAATCATCATCATCATCATCAATTAGCACAGTGGATGGAAAGTTGCTTTATAAATCAAACAACCAACTGGCATTAAATCCAAACTCTACTATATAAATTTTATAAAAATAAATGTAGTCATGATCATAGGCCAGACATAACACCAGGAGCTTTTATTAATGCCTTATTTAATCTTGACACCAGTAGAATGAGGTAGTCCTATTTCATTAACTTGCTTAAAGTTCTTTGGTTAATGAGTCTTTGTGTTGGGTTTGCAACTTAAATCTATCATATTTTACTCCTAAGTACTACTTCTCAGTGCCTTGAACAACTTCTCAAGAATACTTGGGCATAGATGAAGATCTCTAAGTTTATTCTATCAGCAAGTGGAAGTAGTCAGGAGTTACTATATTTGAAAACCTTTTCAATTCCATGACAACTTTATCCAGTATACTCCACTGAAGAAACAAAATAGATTTTAAACCATATGCAAACACTAACAGAACTCTGCAAGTAAATGCACTACAATAATAGTAATGGAGATTTACAATGAATGAAAGAATTGATGCTAATAAGTACAAATCACCATTAGAATAGTTTGCCCGCTCTTATAAACTCATTAAATCCAAAAGTTAAGAATTACTTGATTCGAAAGTCTTCTGTGGTCCTATGTAAAGCAAAAACTTGTGATTATTATTCAGATAAGTTTTTTTTTTGTTTTGTTTTGTTTTTTTTTTCGGTACTGGGGATTGAACTCAGGGGCATTCTACCTCCAAGCTACACCCCCAGCCCTATTTTTTAATTCTTTATTTTGAAACCGAGTCTCACTAAGTTGCGGAGTGCCTCACTAAGTAGCTGAGGCTGGCCGCGAACCCGGATCCTCAGGTCTCAGCCTCCTGAATGCTGGGATTACAAGCGTGCGCCACCACACCCAGCTTCAGATAAGTTTTTTAAAGTGAGAGACATAAACATGTTCCTAGAAGTATCTGTCTGCAAGAACATATAGTCCACTACACACAGCTGGTAAAATATATAAAAGGAACATACTTCATTTCTTCTCTGCTGTAGATCATGTCTGCCTTGGGAAAGTACTTGTCTACAATGCTGAGTTATTTTGTCCTCTTGGGATTTGAGCTTATTCCCTGGGTTTATTTCCAAATAAACAACAATAGTATTGCTCTCATGAAAACTTTGGTTTGAACTGATCAGTTTATTCTGTGCAGTAAGAATTTCATTGGAGCCGGGCGTGGTGGTGCATGCTTGTAATCCCAGCATTCAGGAGGCTGAGACCGGAGGATCCGGGTTCGCGGCCAGCCTCAGCTACCTAGTGAGGCACTCCGCAACTTAGTGAGACCCGGTTTCAAAATAAAGAATAAAAAATAGGGCTGGGGGTGTAGCTCGGAGGTAGAATGCCCCTGAGTTCAATCCCTAGTACCGAAAAAAAAAAAAAGAATTTCATTGGAGTCTGTTATTTTCATGTCCTACAATTCATGCCAAAGTGTGGTAAGATATCAGTCAATAATTCCAAGAGTTAAAAATAAACATTCATCAAGACTGAGTTTTTGTTTTGGTGTAGAAATTTAAAATTTAATAGCACCTGATAGCATTATCAAATGTCAAACTTTTTGACTGAGGACACATTAACAAATATGTTTTGGGGGCTGGAGATGAGGCTCAGTAGTGAAGCAGTTGCCCAGCATTTGTAAAACCCTGAGCTTGATGATCTCTAGTGAGAGAGTGAGAGCGAGAAATATGTGAGGCCTCTCAAGTCAGTTCATGCTTAATTTCCCTTTCTTTTCAAGATGTCCTTTGTTCTTTTGTGCTTATTCTATCCTATTCTATGCTACCATAATTCATTAAAGATGCTTTGTTTGTCTAATTCTAATACATTGATTTCATAACCTATCCAAAGGTCTTGACCCTCAGCTGGAGAAACGTTCCTGCACGTCTTGAGTACTTAGCAAAGAACAATACAAAATGCAACATGCATGTGTCTCCAACTGGCCACAAATCTGTAATGCTCTTGTCTCAGCCTCCCAAGTACTGCGTGTTCCTAATTTTTTAACCTGTGAAAGCTTTCACTTTCCTTTCACTTCCCTAGTTTTGCCTCTTTCTCCCATTTTTTTATTGTTCATCACATAACCACACTAAATAATTTGAAATCTTACAAATACTTCCTATGATAGCAAAATATTTGTTAATACATTAATGTCCTTAACTTCACTTTCTCCCCTGCTTTAGGTTGTTTCTCTCATCCCTCATTTTTGTCTCCTTGCTGGAAGTATTTGTAAGATTTCAAATTATTTAGTGTGGTTATGCGATGAACAATAAAAAAATGGGAGAAAGAGGCAAAACTAGAGAAGTGAAATGAAAGTGAAAGCTTTCACAGGTTAAAAAATTAGGAACACGCAGTACTTGGGAGGCTGAGACAAGAGGATTACAGGTTTGTGGCCAGTCTTAGCAATTTAGCGAGGCCCTCCACAACTTAGTGAGACTGTTTCAAAATAAGAAATAAAATCAGGCTGGGTTATAGTTCAGGGGTAGAACACTCCTGGGTTCAATCTCCAATACCACAAAAGAAAAAAAATAGGGCTTGGGGTACAGCTCAGGGGTAGAATGTCCCTGGATTCAATCCCTAGTATTACAAAATAATAAACAAACAAACTAGGCCTAGGAGACAAAATTTCTCTAAGAAATAGGAAAGTTTTTCATGCTGAGCATGGGACAGGAGAAATTTGGACGGAAAGGTAAAAGCCAGTTGTTAAGTATCATTTCCTATCTACCCTCATTTTTGGTATATTCATGCTTGTGAATATGACACAGTGTTCAGTACTTTCTGAATGCCTGCCACATAGCCAGTCAATCCCTGAAAAGGAATATGTAGCTATAAACTATAGGAAGTTTCACACTCAGGGTGACAAGCATGGGTCAGCTCAAAAATAATTTCACTTCGAAGAGAGAGTAGATTTTACAGCTCAAGGTGGCCTTCATATATTTACCGAGTGGTGCAGTCTACAGAATTCATCCATCATTCCTCGGTTGTTCGAGTTCTGCCTCTCTAAAGAAATTAAACAGTAGGCACATGCCATCCCTCATCACCATTCATTTTTCTTACTGCCCTTTTCTCTAAGTCATTACTAGCAATCTGCAACTTTTAGTGTGCTGCATGTTTTATGTATAGAAAATGCAGTCAGAAAACTTTTCTTTCATAAAATTACTCTGGGAGAAGTTGTTACTTCTGCTCTGTATTTCTGGTTAGCTTAAAACAAAAAGAAAAAAAAACTTTAAAAAGCAGTTTTAATAATAAAGTTGAAAATTAATGTTTCCTATTTAGTAATAGAATTTGCCTTGTAAATTAGACTTTTAAACATCAAAACTAAAAGGAGACATCAGGAATCTGATATCCAGAGGTGGGCCAGCTTCTTTCAATTTTATTTCTTCCAATTGTTATTCAGGGACCAATGGCTTAATAAAATTTATTAACCTAAAATCTGTGGGAATAGAGACTTGCTTAATGATAATAATACATAAATTATCTTCAAAGCTCAAACTGTAGAGAACATTATGCATGTTAAGTGAGATTAGCCAGTCACAGAAGGTGAAGGGTCATGTGTTCTCTCATATGCAGAAGCAGGGAGTAATTAGGATACAAGAGGGACTTTAGAGAATGGAGGAGAAACCCCAGGGGAGAATGGAGGGGGCCTAGGAAAGGTTGGTGGAGGAGGGAGAATAAATGAAGGAAACACTTCCACTGACTTTCTTTTTTATCATTATTATTATTATTATTATTCGTGCATTGTAAGTATACCTCTTTGTTAGGTTCCACTGACTTTCTATACATACGTGAAATCATCAATGCCAGTCTCAATGCCATGTACTGAGAAGGGCAGGGAGGGAGCAAGAGGGATCTCACTAAGTGCTGTGTGCATGTATGTCCCTCTCACTCCAATCTATGATATGATATGAGATTACAATGCACCAATAAAAGTATATTTTTAAAAAGTCCAATTATGGAAGCTGGCATGTTTAGGCAACTACTCAGAAAATCAGTCCACAGAAATAAAAATGGCTTTTCAGGAGGCAATTGTTTCCTAGAACATTTACTGATAATTTCTAAAATTAAGTTATCTATTAAAAAAAATAGGGGAAAAATTCCCTGCTGATTATCTCAGCAGAGGTTATACATGTTCATATTTGTAAATAAGTTTGTTGCATTGAAGATTTGGGGTATAAATATTTTAAATGTTTGATTATCTGTATTTTTAAAATTTTAGGTTTGGTTTTACACAATTTTTTTTATAACTGATCTTAGTTTCTTTTGAAACTCTCTTCCTAAGGTGAACTGCATGAAACCAGTTTTATAGCTTAGAGTACTAATAACAAAAATATCAATTGTACCTTTGTGCTATGCTATCACACCCCAGGGGCATAGTATACTCATTTTATAGTACAAATAATAATAATTTGATATTTAATTATTATTTTCCATGCTGTACTGTTCATTCCATGAGATTTGAAATTGTGTCTGTCTTTTTACCTGCATAGCTGTTGGTTATTTGTATGTCTTAAATGAAAAAAAAAAAAGTCAATTCAGGTACTCTGCCATTTATCTATCTATCTATCTATCTATCTATCTATCTATCTACCTATCTATTTATTTATTTATTGTGGTACTGGGAGTTTAACCCAGGGGTTTTCTAGCACAGACCTACATTGAAATTTGTGTTTCTGGGGCAAAGTCCAGGATGAAGAGCAGAGGATCCCCATTACCTTTAAATAAGAACTAAAGACAAAATATCAGAGTGGGTGGAGTTGATGTTAATGCCTAGCAGTTCAAGTGATGTAATAAAGTATGAAATTGAATGTTGAGAATTCAGGGAAGATCCACAGAGAGCATGAACTTGTTCTTTCCTGGCTATGTGGTAAATGTCATACACAGAGAGGAGAAGAGGGAAAGAACTCCAAACAGGTAGTAGCATCAGCAGAACATTAAGGACAGACTAACTACAACAAATCTACCATACAATGTGCTATTTGCTGATATATCAGTCTCCATCACTAGCCTTTCAGATCCTTGAAGGCAGGGACTTTAAGTCCCCAACTCTAAGAATACCCATTTATTCATAACCAGCATTTAGTAAATATTAGTTTAAAAATTGAGAATTAAACCTGGCCTCTAATCTGGCTATAAACTTGAGGCCAAGTTTCCAGGTTTTTAAAATTTTTACCCATTCTTTTTTTCTAAGATCAAATTTATATTTGGCTGCTTAACATATCTAAGTGTTTACCTTCTATCATGAAATTGCTTTATACTCATGTTTTAAGAATAATGGATGTATGCACTTAATTTTATCCTGTTGTACATTGGCTTTTAGTAACTCTAAGTCTCTTCTCCAGAAATCAAATTATAGATCAAGACATTAAAAATTTCAAAACAGTTTTTTTGGATTAGTAAGCATGAACAAAACACTAATGAAGTTTAATGAACTATGATTCATATCAAAAAGGGAAAACGGCATGAGCCTTTTTCCTTAATAGTAGTGGTTATGACATGTATATCTATGTTTATAGCAGCACAATTCACAATATCCAAATTATGGAATCAACCTAGGCATCCAACAACAGATGAATGGATTAGGAAATTATGGGATATACACACAGTGGAATTCTACTCAGCAATAAAAAAGAATAAAATTATATCACTTGCAGAAAAATGGATGGACCTGGAGAACATTATTTTAAATGAGATTAGCCAGTCACAAAAAGTGAAAAGTCATATGTTTTCTCTCATATGAAGAGGTTAGGGAGTAATTAGAATATTAGAGGGATTTTATAGAATGGAGAAGATACCTCAGTTGAGTAAGGGAAGTAGTCTAGGGAAGAGTGAGGAGAGGGAGAATCAATGAAGAAATCACTTCCATTGACATTAAATACATATATGAGAAACCAATGTCAATCTCAATACCCTGTGTGGGGAAGAGGAGAGGAGGGTGGAGGGAGGAGATAGCCATGGGAAAGCCCACCAAGTGCTGTGTGCATGTATGTCAGTATCACTATGAAATACATTATGATGTGAGACTGTAAGACTATAATGCACCAAAAAGAAAAACAAAAAGAGAAAGGAAGGAAGGAAGGAAGGGAGGATGCCAGTGAAATATCTGGGGAAAAAATGATATGAAAATATTCATTTAGCCTGTTTGCTCAATTCCTCAGAAAAACTGCCTTGCACAACGACGTGATATGATCAGATTTCTATTTTTTTGAGATTTGTACTTTAGATTAATAACTTCCATAAAAGTGTAGAAAATGAAATGGAGTTGCCCCAGACTTGTACAAAGGAATAAGAATTTGGAAGCCTGAGATGTGAGATGATGTGGGCCTAAATTAAATATATAATAATGGAAATGAATAGGAGGTAGTCTATTATAATCAAAATCCATTGGAAAGATGGAAAGTGATGACTTGTATGCTTCTCTGTATAGTAGTACTTAAGGAAAAAGTGCTATTGTACCTTGAGGCCTAGCATCGATTCAGAGTAGATCATTGTAAATATTGCTAAATGAATTGGGTGACTAGGCAGATATCTTTCCTCAAGTTAGGAAAGATTTGCAAAGATGAGTTTAGTTTTGAACAGCCAGTTTCCTTTTATTTGACATGTAGCGTTTTGCTTTCCCCATAAGGACAGGAAGCCATCAATCTCAAGTGAACTGAACTAAATATTCTCATTTTCATTGTTCTTTTAAAGCAACTTGTGGCCACTCAATTTATATTTAAGGAAGCTCTGTCACATATGATTGATAATTGCTTAAATAATATTGTTTGGGAGACAAAAAACAAATGAAAAAGGAGAGCTATGCTGACACAATATTTTTAACACCTGGTATTGAAATGATTGCAAGGTATCACGATTACCAGAAAAGAATGAAAACATTTTCTCAGTGTTTTTGATTCTATTTTTTGCATATAATTGGAGTGTTTATGCTCATTACATGAACATGTAGTGAATGCTAGGGAAGTAGGTAGTGTGATACATAGATAAAGACTCTCAAGTAGTAGAGAAAAAGATATTTAAATCAAATTTTCAAAACAGCATAATAGTTTGTGAGGCCAGGATAAACAGTGTATACAATGGAAGCATATTTGAGCAAACTCTAATCTGATACGTTCTAAGGTAATGACAGCAAGTACTCAGGGACAGTTTCCAAGAACTGGGTTTTCAATGATTATTAGACATTAGGTAAGAAAATAAGACAGAGGAGAGCATAAACAAAGTGAGAGAAGTGGGAAACGTAGTATTAAGGGATGTTAATGGGGACATAACCTATCAAGTCTGGCTTCTGGAAGTACGGGAGGAAGGAACACAGATGATCAGGCAGCCCTTACTGATTGGAATAAATAATTCAATTTCAGGTGTTTTACCCTTTGGAATTAAAAGAAAAAATAGTAAACATGACATGTGACTCTATTTAGTTGCTTTGATGCAAAATACTTGTTTTAAAAATATAAGTGATTTAAAATCAATGCAAACTATTAATTTCTGAAAAAAAAAATTTTTACCACCACAGCCATACCCCAAACATACACATACACACACATGCACACACACCAATGATACTTAATTTTATTTTACTTATTTGTTTTTGATCCATTATAACTAAAACACTGCCATCAGTTTTCAGAGAAAGTATTTTTTATTGGCATTATGTTGAATTTATGACTATGTTTTTTAAATATATTTTTATTGGTGCATTGTAGTCACATCATAGTGTAGTTCAGAGTCATAGGGACATCCATGCACACAGCACTTGGTGAGCCTCCCCCCAACTCTCTCGTTCCCTCTCCATCCCCATACATGACATTGAGATTGGCATTGGTAATGTCACATCTTCAGTGGAAATTCTCCTATATATATATATTTTTTTCAGTTCTGGGGATTGAACTCAGGGGTATTCAACCTCTGAGCTATACCCCCCAGCCCTATTTTTTATTCTTTATTTTGAAACAGGGTCTCCCTAAGTTGCAGAATGCCTCACTAGGTAGCTGAGGCTGGCCTCAAACCTGGATTCTCCGATCTCAGCCTCCCAAGTGCTGGGATTATAAGCGTGCACCACCATGCCCAGCCAAAATTCTCCTATCTTACTCCTATCTCCTCTTTATGCCTCAAATTCTATTTTCTGTACATTCTTGTGTTTAAAAGGTATCAGCATGACAGAAAAATTATTTTAAGACATAAACATAAATCTTGACTCATTTCAATTATGACATCTTCTGTAGCCATTTGGAATTACTTCTGCTTAAAACTTAAAAGAGTCCACATCTCAGTAAACGTCTTTTCCTACTTTACATTGATATAATTAGAGAATTACTTCATTATATTTTTCTCTGGTACTGTAACATTTGTGTTCTTATTTTCAATTTATTATCTTTTTCAGTTTAATAAGCTTTTCACTGTCTGTTTTATAGCCATCAATATATATTCATTTGTGATTGTTAATAAAAATAGTTTTACCATATGGAGGAGGGCATATTAAAAAAGTTCTACTCTGAATACGTGATATACTTAATCTGCTATTATTTACTACACTGCTTAACAGTGGATACTAACACTTTAAGAGGCCTTTGATGTGAATCTTAGCTGCACAAGTATCCCTTGAGCTTGTTTGGTGGTCCCAGTATTCTCATTCCCACAATGGGAATATTAATAATTGCTACTAAATTATCATGAAGAAAATCTGAGATGATGCATGTCAAATTACTCTAGCAATGCAACAATAAAAGAGTGATGATAGACTTTCTTTGGATTTGTTTTCATGAACCCTTCTCACTTGTTATGTTATTTTATTTTGATGCTGGATATTTAATCCAAAGGGATTCTACCTCTGAGCCATACCCCTAGTTATTTTTCATTTTTGCTTTGAAACAAGGTCTCCCTAGGTTGCTGAGCACCTTGCTAAGTTGCTAAAGTTGGTCTCAATCCTGTGATCTTACTATCTCAGCCTCCCAAGTACTGAGATTATAGGGTGAGACACCACGCCAGGCTTCTACAATGATTTTTTTTTTTTTTTTTGGTATTGACGACTGAATTCAGGGGCATTCTACCTCCAAGCTACACCCCAAGTCCTATTTTTATTCTTTATTTTGAAACAGGGTCTCACTAAGTTGTGGAGAGCCTCACTAAGTAGCTGAGGCTGGCGTTAGCCCGGATCCTCCAGTCTCAGCCTCCCAAGTACTGGGATTACCAACATGCATCACGATGTCCAGCTACACTGAATTTAAGTGAAATTTTCTAATCTATGAATTCTGTCCAAAGTAACCTGAAAAAAAATTGGAGTTCACAATTTAAAGTTAGAATATTTATTAAATACCTTGGGTACCTATCACTTCTTAATATGGAAAAATGTATAAAAGTAGAATTTCATTGTAAAATTTCTAATAGTTATGACCAGCACAAATTATCTAGTAGTTAAGAAACCTTTAAAGAACAAAATTCTTATTTAATAAAAAAAAGAAAATAATAAAGGTATGAGCATATGAATAGAAGTAAAAATTCTCTGATGGTAATTTTAATCAAATTATCTTTCTATTTGGCATTGACTATGTCTTCCAAAAGTTAACTATTCCTCAAGGTCAATTGATAGCAGTGGAAATAATGTTGTTTTTAGCTCTTTTAGCATTCAGATACAAAATGATTAATTTTCAAATATTCTTCCTTAGAAGGGAATCCAAAACACGTATTTCAAAAAGCTTCTTTTAAAAGCGAAATGCTTTATATGGTTCCTTGAAAAAAATTTGCATGTATAAGTAAGAAACTTTTTTTTTAATGTAACATGAGTTTTTTTTTTCCATTGGAATTATAGCTTATTAAGTAATTTAGAAGGTTTAAAATGATTCTACACTTCACAGCTTCTGATATGTCTAGACAGCACAAGGAACTTGAATACTTTATCACATAGCAGTCCAAGGGCTTTCATCCCCTTGAGAGAAGAAAAAAATGAGACAAACTTGATGAGAATCCAAAAGAAAAAGATATTAATGGGATTTCAAAAATAAATCATTGAGCCGGGCGTGGTGGCGCATGCTTGTAATACCAGCATTTGGGAGGCTGAGATGGGAGGATCCAGGTTCGTGGCCAGCCTCAGCTACCTACTGAGGCACTCCACAACTTAGTGAGACCCTGTTTCAAAATAAAGAATAAAAAATAGGGCTGGGGGTATAGCTCAGAGGTAGAATGCCCCTGAGTTCAATCTCCAGTACAAAATAAATAAATAAATAAAATAAAATAAAAAAATCATTGACTTAAATTGAAAACAAGTGTATGATCATTTTCATGATATACATTTGCATACTTCAATTTTCCAATACTACACTTTAATACAGACACTTCGCTTTCTCCTACTCTCAACCTTAGTGATTGATTTAGACATGCTCTTGAATATAAGGATGCAGGCATAAGATTAAGCTGTGTTTTCCATGCAGGAATTGTAATTAAATTATTCATGTCTAAGGATTTTAATCTGTTTTCTCTTAGTGGAAACCTAAATCCTGCTGTGATATGTGTTTCTTAGTTTTCTAATTGAGCTTAAAATGCACTTTCCTATAGGTTTGGTGTTGCAAATCACCCAATCTTTCTGTACTTTAGTTACTCCATTTGGAAAACAAGGAATTTAATTAGATGATTGTGAAGTCTCTTGTCTAGCTAAAATATTCTGCTATTTTTCATTAACTACAGTAATTTCAACTCAAATTGATCTGTGAGTAAATCTAGATACCTATTGTTTCTACATCTTTCCACATGAACATACATTTTAAAATCCTAATAGCTTTCTAGTAAATATCTTTGGGACATCACCCATTCATAGATTGTGAATAGTTCGAATATGAGAGTAGAGGCAGGCAAATCACTATTACCCTTGCATTGCTTATTATGATGCATAATTTACTAAGTCTAGTTCCGAGTTAATGACAGGCACTTGTTAAAATTTGTATTGTATTAGTTCAGTGGACTCTTGGACTGGTTTAACACATTTTGAGTTAGTTAAAAAGAATTTAAATAATCTATACATGTGCAAGATGCAGAGACAAATATCAGTTGGCTTCCTGCTTCTCAACTAGAGACACTAATCCATGTTTCCGTGGGCACCAGGTGAAGGAGAAAAACATCTCTAATTTCTTCCAGCCGTATCTTTACCCTTAAATGGTTTTCTAGTCAATAGTATCTCCATATGAGAATATCCACATTTATGAGGTCTAGCATTTCTATTTGTAGGTTTTGCGAAATGGTAACTAATGTAATAAAACTATGAATATTTGAAATGAAATTGTGGATGTCAGGTGCTTTTGACCATAAAGCTGATGATAACACTGTTTCTAAAATCAAGGATGAGGGGGACAAGAGTGATGACAAAGATACTAAAATAGCAGTGATGAGAAGTGTTACTTGAGTTGTTTTTAGAAGAATAGTGCTTTCTCTCCACACACACACACACACATACACACACACACACACTTTGGCAACGAAAACATTGTTCCACATGTTGTGTGTTACAATATTTTCATTGTGTGTTTTCACTGAAACAACGTTTTCATTGCTATACACCAGTGCTGAGTTCACAGAACATTTAATACTTTATTTAGAATATATTTTTGTATATATGTGTATTTTAGGATAATAGAAATTTATACCTCTATTTTCAACAATTAGTAAATTACAACTTGTCTATTTAAGATGAATACATTTATGAAAATATAATAAAAAATTTCCCCATATTTTTCAAGAAAATACAAAACAAAACAAAAAACTCACCTCTTTTTTTTTTCAGTTACTGTTCTTTGTTTTGGATCTTAATTGTTGAGTTTTGCTATGGCAAGATTTCCTCAATGACTTTGGAGACTATTTGTTCATCAGTAGACTCCAGCCTACTGTGCTCTATAGAGTGATGGATAAAAAATAAATATATATTTCATAAATTCAAATCTTAGCACTTCCCTTTGCAAGCTTAGACATTTTGGGAAAGTTTTCTAAATTTATTTAAATTTCGTATTTTTAAATATCTAAAAGGAAGATAATAGTGCCTATCTTAAAGGATTTTTTGAAGTCTAGATGATAGGTATAAGGAACTTAGTATAGTTCTTTATGAGTTTCATGAACTATATTATCTTTTAAAAAATATGTATTTTATTCATTTAATAAATAAATATATGAGATATTTAATTTTCTCGATATCTTGTGATACGCAATTCTCTCATTTTAATCTTTCTTTCTTTTTTTTTTTTTTTTTTTGATGCTGGGGATTGAACCCAGGGCATTATATCTCCCAGCTACAACCCCAACCCTATTTTATTTTTCTATTTGGAAACAGGGTCTCACTAAATTGCTGAGAGCCTCACTAAGTTGCTGAGGCTGACTTCAAATCTGTGATCCTCCTATCTCAGCCTCCCAAGTACTGGGATTAGAGGTGTGCACCATTATGCCTGGCTGAAAATTCTTTCACTTTAATCAAACATTTCTAGTGGAGTCTGATTGGGAAAATAAATGTCAGACATGATAGAATTATATCTATAATAATAATAAGCATTTATTAGAATTCCTTCTGTTATGAAAATGATCAATCATGATAAGGCTAGAGCCTAATTTAAAGAGATGACTATTGATTTATTGTTTTAATTGAGAATGTCTTTTAAAATGTTGTCCTATGACATATCAGTTTTAGTTAATTTTTCATTGTCGTGACCAAAATAACTGTCAAAAACAATGTAGAGGAGGAAAGATTTATTTGGCTCACAGATTCAGAGGTTTAATTAATAGATGGTTGGCATGAGGGCAGAAATATGATGGTGGTAGGGCATGACAGAGGATACCGGTCAACTCCTGGCTGTAGAAATACAAAGAGAGGGAGAAAGAAGGGGGACCAGGGGCAGTTTTAGCCCCTAAAGCCAGGTTCCCAGCGACCCAACACCTCTATCCATACCCTACTTGCCTACAGTTATCACCCAGTATATCCATTCAAATGATTAATCCATTCATGAATTTAATTACTATGACTAAATCAGATGCCTGATTCAATTATTTCATAACTTTGAGCATTTCTGCATCATCAACATATGAGCTTCTCTGAGAGACATTTCATATTCACCATAATAGCACCCCTCCATCAATTTTCCTGAAATAGTTATAATTTCCTCAGTTACAGAGCCCTTAGGCATTGGAACTTGGAGAGCTAAGGGTTTCAGGGTGCTGTCCTTGTAGGAAAGGCATGACGTATGTAGAGTGAAAGCTAAGAATTCAGTGAAAGCTACTCAGTCATATGCCAGTGAAAACTACAGGATATATGCTTGTAATCCCAGTACTTGGGAGGCTGAGACACGAGGATTTCAGGTTCTAAGCTAACCTCAGCAACTTATTGAGAGGTTCTCAGCCACTAAATGAGACTCTGTTTCCAAATAAAAAGTAAAATAGGGCTGGAGTGTATCTTGGAGGTAGAATGCCCCTGGGTTCAACCTCCCCACCCCCGAACTACAAATAAATTATAAATAAATAAATAGATAAATAAATATTCAGTGAAAACAAGATTTTGAATCTGTGCTCAATTTAACAGTGCCTTCACCTTTACAGGTATCCTCAAAACAGATAGAATTCATTACTTATAGTTAACTTTGTAAATTAATTCTCCGCAAAAACTAGATGAGTGAATTTTTGATCAGTTGAATTTTATTTAGTCTCTTTGCCTTCAAAAGAACCATATTTTCCCACAAATATATGATATAAAAAGGTGGAAGTCAGATATAAAAATGAATTTAGTGAAAAATCAACCAAATTAGACGTATGTAGTTTAGCCAGGCGTGGTGGTGCACACTTGTAATCCCAGTACTTGGGAGGCTGAGACAGGAGGATCCAGGTTTGCAGCCAGCCTCAGCTACGTCATGAAGCCCTCTGCAACTTAGTGAGATCCTGTTTCAGAATAAAGAATAAAAATTAGGGCTGGGGGTGTAGCTCGGAGGTAAAATGCCCTGGGTTCAATTCCCAGTACCGTAAAAAAAAAAAAAAAAAAAGTATGTAGTTTGTTTGCTAATTTAATTTGATCAAAATAACTGTAAAAGATTATTTTTGGACAAAAATCCACGAAATGGTAATAAAAATGATATTCGATAAAATAAATGCTAATTTTATTGTTTCTGTTTATTATATTATGTTTTTAAGTATTTATCAGAGATAAATACTGAAGAATTCATAGAAAAAGATAAGATATTGAAATGAATTTAAAGTATACCTGATACAGAAGAAGAAATAAGTAGAAGTAGAAAAGCAACCAACAGAAAAGAACAAAATACAAATAAAAACTACCTTGAACAAGCTCCATGAACACCTTCACCATTACTCCCTGTGCCTGTGTTCCTCCACTCCTCAATTCTTAAAAAGCCCCTTTGTCTTAAACTGGTATGAATCAAGATGATTAATGTCTGTATACATTGCTAGTTTACACAATGCATTTTGTTTAGACTAACTAAAGCCAAGTGAAAATATTGTTGGAGGTTTACGATATAAGTCCAAACACTATCTGTTGACTGAATAACATCAACTGAGGGATCCTGAAAAAGCCAGACCACTCTGTTCCATGCCTGGGAGAATGGACCTCCCCAGGCTGGTGTGAACCCCAACATGCTTCTCCTGTGTGCTATGTACAAAAATTTTTCCTTTTTTTTTTTTTTTTGTACTAGGGTTTGAACTGAGGGGCATTCTATCTCTGAGCTACATTCTCAGCCGTTTTTAAATTTGGTTTTGAAATAGATGTAGCTAGGTTGCTAAGAGTCTCACTAAATTTCTGAGGCTGGCCTCAAACCTTCAACCCTCCTATTTCAGCCTCCGAAATATTGGGATCACTGTCAAGCACCACCATACCTGGCTCAGGTTTCCTTTGAATACAGGAGCCTAAGATCCCAAAAGGGTACTCATTTATTTTTCCTTTGGTACCAGAGGTTGAACCCAAAGGCATTCTAACTCCAAGCTATACCCCCAGCCCTATTTTATTTTCTATTTTGAAACAGAGTCTCACCAAATTGTTGAATCTGGCCTCGAATCTATAATCCTCCTGTCTCAGTCTCCCAAGTACTGGAATTACAGATGTGTGCCACCCTGCTTATAGCAGGCATTCATCTTCCCTTTGAGTGTGTATTTGTGCTATTGCTTGCTTTCCTAAATACATCTCTTTGCTTTCCTAAATACAACTTTGTGCCTCTTTGTCATGTCCTAAAGATCCTTTATGTGGTGTAAGTCACAACATGTCAGGGCTGAGTAGAGGTCCCTGTTTCCATTCTGGGAATCTCCTTGGAGCCTTATCTGGTGATATTTTAAAATGTAGCAAAGGTTCATTTCTTGAATTAATTATAACTCAACTAGCAGGTGGCTTGTTTTAAAACTAACATCTTTTAGCCTAGCTTGATAGCATACACCTATAATCCTAGTATTTGGGAGGCTGAGACAGGAGGATCGCAGTTCAAGGCTAGCCTCAGCAACTTAGTGAGACTCTCAGCAACCTAGCAAGACCCTGTTTCAAAACAAAAAATAAAAAAATGGCTGGAGTTTTAGCTCAGAGGTAGAATGACCCTGGGTTCAATCATCAGTACCACAAAGAAAAAAGACTAACATCCTTTTTTTTCTTCCCCTATTAATGTAGCATATTCTTATCAGTTTGCTGACCACGGGAGTGAAGAACTGGTTCCTGCAGCAAGTCCACAGAATTTATCTAAGGGCCATGTTCACTGACTTTTCCCACTTTGTAGCAAATCACTAAACTTTCCACTTCTTCCTAAAAGCTTGCCCCAATTATTTGATTTGACAAACTGTGGCAAGTAAGTATTTCTCAGTTACACACCCCAAGTTGGGAGGTGGTAGGAACGGGAAGGGAAAAATGAAATGAAATTGTCAAAATGTTGGGATGTGTTATGGTTTGTATTTAGACTGTCCTCCCAGACCTTACTGGGACAAGGCAGTTATGTTGGAGGCAGAGCTTGGTTGCTGAGGAGGGGCTCCTGAAGCGTGGCTTTGGTGATTATATATGTTCCTTTCTATCTGCTTCCAGCCTCAGTGATATGAAAGCAGAGACCTTCCAAGCTCTCTCTGCTTCCTCCACGTGCCTTGATCTCCGCAGACATAACTAACATGGACTGAATCCTGAAATCTCCAGAACTATGTGCAAATAAATCTCTTTTCCTCTAAGTTATGGTGGTCAGGTGTTTTGAGTTATCATAGTGAGAATGTTCATGAAACAATGTTAAAGGTGGATTATGGATTTGTGGATATTTATTGTGCTGTTCTCTGTACTGGCCATATATTTGAAAGTTATCATAATTTTAAAAAACTACCAATTTAAATTATAATCCACATGAGAATATTTTCCTGTTCTAAATCTGTCTGGTTTAGTTGGAAATTGGCAGACATATTCTGCCAAAAGTGTAGGAAAAATATCTTAGGGATGATTACAGAAAAATACTCATCTAAATTGAAAATGAGGGAAAAGTGAAAATGTTAGTACAAATAAGCTAGCACTTTAACTTTTTATTTTGCTTTCCTGTTTTAATTCTTTCAAACATCCACTAGCATTGCTTATTGTGTTTCTCTTGAGTTCATTGCTTTTAAATACCAAATTAATCCTCAGCTGTTGAGAAAAGTTACAACTGCCAAATTACAGATAAACTGCTGGCTTGCAATTGAGTAGATCTTTGTTCCTAGAACAATTAAAGAAAATTGAACTATATTTCCTATAAAATGGCTTTTGCAATGTCTCTGTCTAAAATATGTCAAGTAGGCAGTTTTGAAAATTTGGTGTTAGGCTAATGGTCAGAGTACTGACTGAAGGCTAGCTTTGGAGAGGCCTGAAAGTAGATGTTACAGGTTTAGTCACTAAATCCTGTTTATGGTACAGCACAAGAATTGCTAACAGGAAGACCACTTAGGACCCCATATTTTGTTGCAGATTCAACCCAAATCCAAATTCCTGGAGCTGCTAAATAATTCTATAGCTCAGAGCATATAATGGGGAGCAGAGAGGTCTGTGCATTTACTCATTTAAAAGAGAAGCCTTTTTGCATGCATGAGACAAATGAAATGAGATTGGCAAAATCTTCCTAAAATAATGTCTTGAAATACTCATATGAGATGAAAATATGAGGCAAATTTCAAATAAATCTAGCCAAATTTTGTGATAGCTTATGTCACCAACAGTAATTTTTTACGCTTTCACACATAATCAAGTTCAGTTGTAAACGCATCTTTGATTTGAATCTTATTTCCATTCTGTTAGTGTGGGTGCACGTGTGTGTTTTCATCTGTGTTGTGTTGGTGAATAAAATGCATGCTGAGCAAACAGGGGTGGCTTCTTACAAAAATTTTAACAAAGCTACACACCAGCTGAAAGCATAATACTGCCATCAAAATAAACCCCAGAACAAAAGAATGTGTAAATGTAAAAAAAAAAAAAAAAAAACTAATAAGAATTTATCATATTTTTCCATTCTTTTTTCCTACTCAGGCTCCTTTCTATGTGGAACTATTTCTTTTGCAGTAGTTTCAGAGCCTTTGCAACTTGAGGGGTGCGTTTGTATTTGAGAGGAAGGAAATAAATGGAAACCAAATTGAATATTCTCTTGCTTTGCTCCTCTTTTCCTAACATAAATAGGAAGCAGATAATTACATTTTCTTTCCACCCAAAAGGAGAGAATAGAAAATCAAGAAGCCAGAGAAGTGCATAGCCATTTTGAAGTTATATGACAACTTAATCTTGATTAAAATAGACGGAATACTCATCTAACCCAATCAGTTCCATCATTTGTTGTAATTTTGCAAGTAGAGCCAGGCATGGTGACACATGCCTGTCATCCCAGGTACTCAGGAGGCTGAGGCAGGAGGATGGCGAGTTCAAAGTCAGGCTGAGAGTTTGAGGGGAGGCCCGATTTCAATAGATAAATAAATAAATAAATAAGATATATATATATATATATATATATATATATATATATATATATATATATATATATAACAGAGAATTGGAGACGATATGTTATCTTCAAAGGCCAACTAAATCTTACCTCAGTAAGACTTCAGGTTAAATCGCAGTATATGTATTTAAAAAAACTGAGTTACTAGTAATAGTAACTAATACTAATTGCTATGTTTCAGGCTCTGCTCCCTGTGTCTCACATGTGTCAGTTTATTAATTTTCACTTCAATCCTAGGAGTTAGGTACTTTTTTATCCTTGTTTTACAGATGGAAAATCCGGATCACAGAAAGGCAATGTAACGTTCCCATGTGATCCATTCTGGATCGGGTCCTAGAGAATTTGATTCCTGAACTCATTAAGGACTTTTACAGGGCATTTCACACCCAAAACTTAGTCATTTGAAAACATTAGACCTCCTAAATCTGATCAGTTATAAATGCTGATGATCTTTAAGCTGCTCCATCTTTTTTTTTTTTTTTTTCTGAAGCAAAGATGCGTTGTCATTTTAGTCCCTTGACACCATGACGATTATGGCACCATTCATCTATGCAAATTTTCACTTCCCAGAAGACCTGCTGCCCTACTTCCCCCCACCAAATCTGAACTCTTCTACATTGAAACAAGTTCTAATCAAATATGAATTTACCACAACCTCTTAGACATTTTAATTTCACTATTTACCACCTTCTGCAGAAGCAGGTAAATTGGTTCCCTTTAACCATGCCCCAGTTGGATTATGAGCTTTTCTCTTCTTCCACTACCATGCTCTTGAAATATCCTGAGAGTTATTTTCCTCTGAGAGAAAGGGACATAAACAAAGTTGAAACTCTTCTTTATTTGCATAAATTCAATTTCCATTTTTAATTCAATAAGTCTGGTTCTGATCACTGAATAACAGTAATCATATCCATATTTGTTTTATTATCTGCATTTAAAGTTAATTAATGTCTAAGTGAGTGCATCTCTATGTAGTATATGAGATAGTTATTTCAATGCCACAAAATTAAATGTGACTTCCAAAGTTTGTGATTTGCTTAGACAGCATTAAGAAGAAAATACTCATCCACTTGCTGAAGAACAGAAGAGCAGACTTTATTCAAGATTATTGATTAGATATAAGAATCATTGTAATGGAGTTTTGTAGGAGAGAGAGGTTGAACTCAACTCCAAATACAACAAGGAACAGTGAGAATTTATTGCCAAGGAATAAGATGATGTCAGTAGGTGAAAAATTGCTAACAAAAACCATCAGGGGTAATGGGAAGTTCTGGCTAAACCAGCTTAACAGGATTCTCACTAAAGGTAAATTAGAGTAATCAGACATCATCTGGTGGGTGGTGGGAGCTAGTAGGGATTAGATCTTGTGGATGAAGGGTTCTGGCTAACCTGGCTTGACATATTCTTGCAAAAGACTAAAATACTAGGACAAATATAGAAGAAAAAAAGTCAGAACCTAGTCAGAAGGTTCAGAGGAGCCTGATGAAAGTCTGGCCAAGAAGAGCCTCTGGGCCAGCAATGGTGAAACATTTTGGCAGAGTAGAGTTTAGTGGAAAAGGGAGTTTTGATTCTTGTTCTTAGATGGTGGTGTAGCTCAGTGGTATAAGGCTTGCCTAGCATGCAAGAGGCCCTAGGTGGTTTCCCAGCACCACAAAACAAAAACTTCTTGTTGCTATGCTTACTCATGTTCTAAGTAAATGCACACACTTTTGAGCACTAACCTATTTTAGTGCATTGTGTTACACACCAGGTGTTGCCAAATCTATGGGCTCGTGATGGTCTATCAGAAGAATCAGGGAGAGGCACAAAAATCCAGGCACGGCTTTTTATTGTGATGTTCTAACACAAGAGAGGCAATATACGGGTACAAAAATTCCAATATGACTCAAACAAGAAAGAAGCAGTGAATAACAATTGTTGTTTCTAAGGTAGGCAGGGACTGGATCTCTTCAGATCATGGCAGACAGAGGTGAGGTTTCACCTCTGTATATGTGATCTTGAGCATCATGTATCTCGATGGAAAGCAGGACTTATTATCATCTTAGGTGTCCGCCTCAGGACGTGGTTTTTACTATGTTAATGAGGTAAAGGCAGCTAATAGGTTTTAGCATATACTATATGCATGCATGGCCCTTTCTTCTGTATCTCAGAAAAGCCCCCAACATTAACCATGAAGACACCAGAAGTTAAGCATGGGTTTTTGTTTTTATGTTAACTATCATTTAACTTTTATGCTCTTGTTTTTTCTTAGTCCCTTATTTACTGATGTATTTTTTTTTTTTTTACCCTTCTCTCCCTGTAAGATGCGTTTAGTAAAATGATGCTTTAAGGGAGACAGTTGTTCTGTGCAGAGCATTCTAGCAGTTTAGCTTTGCTCAGGCTCAGGAGTATCTTCATGCCATCCCGAACACTCTGTCATCATTTGTTGATTTACATATAGGATAACTTAACTAAGCAGAATGGTCCTAAATGAATGTGATCAGAGGAGAGAGTATTTGACAGGAATCAGTGTAGAATAGGAAACAAGTGCTTATTCAAACTTAGTTAAGAGTAAACTTAGGCTGCACAAACCTTCCCATTAAATGGAAACCCTGCAGCTCTGTCTTTGTTGGGTAGAATATCATAAAAAGTAGATGTCAAATAAATCTTGCCTTATTTACAAGGAAGAATAGGTAGACATAATGCCTTGTCTCACTCTGAGTTTGCATGCTCATGGGGCAGCAAATTAAGTAGGACAAAATTTTAAAGTTAGGATAAACATTTCATTCATATGGTCTAAATTAAAAATGCTTCTAAGTGATTTCAGCAGACTATTAAAGTGCTTTTTAAAAATCCCAACAATAGATTTCTTAAGAATGCACTCTGCCCCTAAATGCTGCCCAGTAGAAACTGGTAGAGGGCTTACTTCAAAGAATGGATTCAAATGACCAATATAGCAATAATCTTCCTGGGAAGATGTACCTGAAGTGCCTTGCTGTTGGTTTATCATTAATTGGATTGGCTAATCTAACATATTTCCATAGGTAAAATAAAGATAAACTGCCACTTTAAAAGACACAAATATATATATTATATATTATATTCTTAATATATGACCTTATTTGGTTCTCTTTTCTTTATTCTAGAGTGCTGTCATACATATAAGATTAAGAAAATGATTTTTTTAAAATTTTTTTTATTCATACGTTGTAAGCATACATCTTTGTTAGGTACAAATTGATAACAATATATGTGCTCACAATTCTCATTTGACCTCTTCCCCAAATTCCCACCCCGCTCCCTCACCCTCCCTCCTTCTCAAGTTCAGTTTAGTGAGTAACCTTGATATACATTATTGTGCCCCCCCCCAACCCCCATCCAACCCCTTCGGTTAAATCAACTTCTTTAACAAAAGAGTTAAAAGCATTATCTTTAACATCTACTATGCCAAAATAAGGGAAAAAAATCCCTTAAAATATTGTTTTCCTTATGAAACAGCTTGTTGTTTAAAGCCTATTTTTACACCTGACGCAAAGTGCTATTGATATATACATGCATATCTCAAGAGAGAGGAAACGAATCTTGGAACTGAGATGCAGGAAATTCTTTATTTTTGTGTGTAAACTAAGAAAAAGAAAAGAGCTTGCCAATCATGCTAAATGACATAGTCAGCCCAGACTTTGAGTTAATTGTAGTTCTAGAGATAAAAAGATTGTCCAGCCATTAGTTTGGGGCATCAATATCTAGATTAGTGTTAAAAAGGTGATTTGTTTTTCCAAGACTTAATATCCCAATACTTAAAATCCTATGGTGTTAATGAATTGCATTCTTCCTTTATCTCTCAAAAAAATTTTAAAAAGGTGATTTTTAAAAAGAAGGCAGGATCGCAAATTTTACACAAATATAAAATACAAAAGTATTAGCAATTTATTAACTCTCAGTAATATAATTTGGCACACAGTAAGATATTAAAATGGTTAAAAAGACAATTTGAATAACCAAATGATAGATGATTGATAAGTAGGGAGATAGGTAGGTAATTGAATTTACAAATATATGCAAAATAAATGTTTGCTAGTCATTAACCTATTGCATTTCACCATAGCTCCTATCAATACAGGTGACACAGGCATACCAAACAACAATTTGCTTACAAAATAGCCAGTGGAGGGGGATGTGGTGGCAAATGCCTGTAGTCCCAGCTGCTCAGGGAGATGAGTCAAGAGGATCACTTGAGCCCAGGACTTCAGGACCAGTCTGGGCAACAGAGAGACACCCTGTTTCAAACCAAACCAAACTAAAACAAAACCTAGTCATTTCTTGGTCCACTTTAAAGTCTTCTCAGATGTTCTCTATATCAGTTTCACTGAGGAAAATGGTGTCTAGTCATTTAGAATGTTTTAGAAGCAAAGACCTGCTGTTGTCTGCACAGAAGAAAACTGAATAAATTAAGATATTGACAGACCAAAGGGGGAAAGAAAACTGAGGGATACCATTTAATTCTTAATATTTTTAACTAAGAAGAGAGGATTTGGTTCAGGATTATAACAAATAGTTTAATGAGATGATAATCTGAGGATGTATCTAGGTAGTAAGATCACTATGCCAGTGTTCTTGATTCTATACTATATAATAACTTAGGAAACATGTACTATATAATTTTATCTTTTATATAACAATTCATTATTTTCTCTTAAAAGCTATTTTTAATATAAAATTTCAAATGCCCACATTAATGCAGTGTTAGGTTACAGTTAAAGAACAATAGTTTGCTCATTTCTTTCTTTTTTTTTTGTTGTTGTTGTACTAGGGGTTGAACTGAGGGTCAAGGGGCATTCTACCTCTGAGCTACACTGTCCCAGCCTTACATTTTATTCTTTATTTCGAAACTGGGTCTCACTAAGTTGTAGAGGGCCTCACTAAGTAGCTGAAGCTGGTCACAAACCTGCGATCCTCCTGTCTTAGCCTCCCAAGTACTGGGATTACAAGTGTGTGCCACCATGCCTGGCTTGCTCATTTCTTCTTTCTTTCTTTCTTTCTTTCTTTCTTTCTTTCTTTCTTTCTTTCTTTATTTATTTATTTATTTTTTTACTGGTGCATTGTAATCATACATCTTAATGAAGTACAAGCTGGCAGAGGCATACATGCACACAGTACTCATTTGTCCCTTCCACAATTACCATCACGTTCAACTTAGTGATTGACTTTGATATATTTATGAATGTACATCATGTGCATTAGAGTGTTTCCCTCTTCCCCCTCCCACCACCTTCTTTGCTCATCTAAGATTTCTCCTTCTTCATCTAGAGTTCCTCCTATTTCTTAATAAGGCCAAATTCAACACTCTTCTACCTTACCCCCTACCATATCCACTCTCCCTACCCTCATCTCAGAGTTTCTAAAACAAAGTACAAACACAAGTTAATAAATTCACTTAAAAAGCATGCTCTGCAGTTTTCTTTACTTAACAAGATGTAAAAATACAGCTTTAATGGTTGTACTTTTAATAATTATAGCCTCAGCACATTCAGTATATGGTTGACACAAAACTAGTATGTTTGTGGAGAAGTCTTAATAGAGACATAGAGGCTTAAAAACAAGAAAAGATAGGTGGTGTTTGTTTTTCTAAGATAGTTCTTGGATAGTTGTATTTGGTTGTTGTGGACATAAGTAAATGTGGTTGTTTGCTTGGAAATAAAGAATATTTCCTAATTGAATATTTGAGATAGACAGAAGGAGTTAAAGAATGTGGAATTTTAGCTTATTTGAATAACTTCCCAAAAAGATTAGAAAAAAGAAAATAAAAGATCTTTCAAGAATTTTGTTACATAGTATACTTGATATAGTAAAATTGCTCATGATTAAATTAACGTGGTTTTGTTTTTGTTTGGTTTTTCCACTTGGTAAGGCTATGGCAACATCTGCATTATAATAGAAGCTTTAAAAACACTTTGAAAGCAGATCATCCAAACACCAATAATATAAAAACTGAAAACAAAAGCTTTCTTGTCTCTTTTTAGGGATATTTTTGAAATAGCTTGGGATTTGGTGGACTAAATTCATGATCTTTTAAAAGGTCTGAGCTCAAAATATTTTTATGACTTGTAAACCATGAGAACAATTCAATACATGTATCTGGTTTGGTGGAAATATTTTTTTTCACGATTTCTAGGAAATATTTTATTGAGGATTACTTACAAATTAAACACTTCAGAAATTGTTCAAAGCAATGGCCCTATATCTGCTAGCATATTCATTTTCTTTTACTCCACAAAGAACTGGACTGAGATCACCAGCTTATTTTTTCAGGCCAAAAAAATAACTGTAGCTTTGTATTATGATGTTTACACCTGTGTTCATATGCAAAACTCAGCCTGTTTCAAGTAGACTGCATTCAAAGAGACTAGACAATGTCCATAACCTTGATTTGAGATATAAAATAAGAACTGGAACTTTTAAAACATATGTTTATATTCATAAAAGATGTAATTTAGTTATAGTGATGTGATTTTGAAGTTATCAAAGTCTTGCTTTTACATGATCACATTTAAAAAAAATCATATTCTTTTCGACCCCATAATTTTTCTATCCAATTAAGTGTTTTAAGAATAATTACTGCTATTCACTGCTTTTTTAAAACACCAAACATAAACTGATTCGACCTCTAGAACAGTTGTTCCTTTGAAGTTATAGTATGGGTAGATTTTACATGTAAATTTAGTTTATAATTAAAGGCACATATAACACATGAATAAAAGAGCCACTTATAAAATTCTCTTGGTAAATACTTCAGAATTATGCTTATGTAATTATATTTTGAAATTTTATAATATTTCGATTGCTGAGGAAGCATAAACAGTACTTCATTTTGGCATAAAGTTAACAATAAATGTTTGGCAAACATTTTTAACATAGAATGTAAACTAAACACTATCCCTGAAAAGTATCTTGATATTTTTCTAGTGAAATTATTTGGAATGACATTTTAAAGGATTCTAAAAAAAAAAAAAATTCCTGTATTAAAACTATCTCATCTAAAGGAGGAAGAAAAAAATTAGAAAAAGAGAAGAGAGTCACAAAGTGAAAAGAATCAAACTCTCAATGGGAAACATCCAAAAGTAGTTACTATAAGCACCAATCACTGACCTTGTGATTTTTTAATCTCAATTACCTGCTATATCTATTTTATATTTTAAAAATAGTCTTCTCAAAATTTTACTGCTTTTAGGCCATGGTCATACCTTTTATGACCTGAAATACATGTATCAAGAATATCAATAAATTGGCACCTATCCTCTTTTAAAGGTAGAAAAACAGAAGATGACTATTATATTGTAATACTTTGTTCTCTCTCTCCTCCTCTTTCTATTTTTTTGTTTTCGTTTTTGGATGGTTGGTGATTTGTTTGCTTCTCCTGGTTCCTGTTGCTCAGTGGTGTTTGGCCAGTTTGTATTTTTCCAGACATCACTCCACGATGTTGTAGAGGTGTTTGATGGGCCAACTCAGCAATCTTCTCTGTTATCTTCCCTCTCAGGATCCCATTCAGGTATCCTTTACTAGAACTGCTGTGCATCAGTTATTGATTACAGACTGACTTTGATTAGTATTGTAGAGAAAGTTGAGATATATGTCATCCATATTAGAAATAAAGTAAACCGAAAGGAGAATCACATTTTATTTTAAAGAATAGAAACACAATTTAACAGTAACTCGGAGGCTTGAGAATAATATAATCAAGTGAATATAATATATAGTCACAATATGTGGTGTTTAATGTAATATGAAATATTTAAAGATTCTTTGCAGAATGAGACGATCTGTATCAAAATGTCATTAAAGCCTTTCGGTAAAAAGATTGCAATTGAAACTGAACAAAGGAAACTATATTGATAGTAGTAGGATAGCTTAAATATTTTATAGAATATAGATTGACATTTTCAAATGACAGTGTAAAATATAATCTGTTAGGTTTACTGAATGAAAATTATTTATGATATCTTAGTGTTTGTTTTGTTGAGTAGGAGAATCACTTCCACTGAGTTCAGGTAATCAGATCACAATTCGATTTACTTCAGTTGGACCAATAACAGCTAAGGGATTTCACTTTGTTTATCAAGGTAAGTGACCCTGTAGTCTAGAAACACACTAAAGAATGATATCAATATCCATGCTATGTTCAGAGTTATTGAACTATGCACTCCTCATAACCATATAGAAGAGATAAAGTTTTTGTAAGCAGTTTACCCTATTCCCCACACTGTCACCCCCTGTACCTCCTCACTAAGACATTGTCACTTTGACCAAATTAAAAAAAAAAAAAAAAAAAAGAATCTATTGCTTCCATCATCATTCTCCACTTAAATGTCAGACTTTCCTTCTTTCCCAGCACATTGTTTTCAAACCATCTATGTTTTCCTGATAACTCCTCACTCTACATTTTCTGTTTCCCTCATAGTCTAGCACTTTAAATTAAAACGTACAAATTTTCGTGCTGATGTATTTAGACATGCCAAGGAAATCATTGCTCCATTCTAAAATTATACTTTCTCATTCTCTCAGGAAAACTGAAACTTTCTTCATGGTTATAAAAGATTTCACTCAATTAGAAGTTCATTTGGACAGCTTTTTCTTGCCTTATATAGACAACCTTCCACATTATCATTAAATTAAGAGCATCATTTGAAATATTTTGTTTGAATTATGTATGATCATGCAGTAGTTCTCCTCAAATGTACCTTAAACTTTATTCATAAGAAATTTATAAACATTTGTGATTTGACATTCTTATTAAACTCTCTTATCTCATTTATCAGTTGGCTATAATCTTATATTGCTTGATTTAATAGTATTCCCTACTATAAACAATTTGTGGCATTATAGATTTCAAAAGGCACTATATAAAAATTCAGTTATACTTATTCAAGTCACAAAGAGAAATTGATCTATTTGGAATTCATCGTATCATTTTTGGGACTGTTGTCAATTTCTAATCACATTTGTATGTGTTTTAAAAAGAAAAAACATCCTGTTATCATTCTACTTTGCTACATAAAAAGGCACAATTGAAAGACATACAGAATCTGAAAGAAATTTCAAATTTGATATTATATGATTATTAAAGTAAAACTTTTTATTGTTGTTAATCTGTTGGACTTATATTACTGCTCAGCCTGAGTCTAGTTATTCTTTTCATGAATAAGAAAGGTTTTGAAAACAAAGTTTGTAAACATGGTATGAAATAAATAAAAGGTACTTACTTTTAAATCATTTATATTCGTAAGGAACAAATCCTGAAAAAATATTTTATATAACCTGACACATTTTTTTAATTTGGCACCCCAAATTAAAAATAAAAACCTATTTCAATTTTGGACTCATAAGTTATAATACCTAATTAAAATCACTTTGTTTTATTAATAAGAGCTTGATAAAACAAAAATAGAAAAAAACCCATAACCAATGTTTCTTAAAGGATCAAAAGAAAAGCTCTTCTAATATAAATCTTGATGAAAATGGCAATATTTATTTTGATTTGTATTTTATTTTGTATGGAATTTAAAACTTTTAGAAATGTATTCAAATTGTGATTTCAAGTTCTGACAAAAAAGTGAATTTCTTTGAAGCCTGTTTAAATAGTAGCATTATTTTAAAAGTTGTATTTGTCTAACAATTTTGAAATTAAAACCAACAATTATTTTTACACAGCTGTTCCTAGAACAAGTTCTACACAATGCAGTTCTGTGCCTGAACCAAGATTTGGAAGAAGAATTGGCAATGAATTTGCAGTTGGTTCTTTGGTTCTTTTTGAATGTAATCCAGGATATATTCTCCATGGATCTATAGCGATTAGGTGTGACACAGTGCCCAATTCTTTGGCCCAGTGGAATGATTCCTTACCTACCTGTATTGGTGAGTACACAAAGTTTTATGCTCTGTGATGGTACATAACATTTTCTTTCCAGATTTATTTTTTAAAATGACAGATAAAATTACATGTATTCATTATGTACAGCATGATGTTTTAAAGTATATGTACATTATTACATGAATAATTCTAACTAATTAGCATATTAATTACTTCATAAGTTATCATTTTGGGAGTCTGAATGTGTTACATGTACTCTCAGCCTTTTTCAAGATTACAATACATCATCAGTAACTATTGTCACCAGGTGTTACATTAAATCACTCTTTTTTTTGTTTTTTTTTTGCAGTACTGGAGATTGGACCCAGGGGTATTCTACCTCTGCACTACACCTCCAGTCAGTCAGTCCTATTTTTATTCTTTATTTTGAAACAAGGTCTCACTAAGTAGCTGAGGCTGGCCACAAACCCAGATCCTCTGGTCTCAGCCTCCCAAGTACTGGGATTAAAAGCGTGCACCACCACAACAACCAGCTCCACTCAAAATCTCTTAAACTGATTCCTTCACTGTAATTTTGTGTCTTTAACCAACTTCTCGTCCTGTGTAATCCAGGACTCTTGTATTCACCTTGCCAGTGTCTACTTCTATGAAGTCAACTTTTTAGATTCAACATGAGTGAAATCATCTTGTTTTTCTGTGCCTGGCCTATTTCATTTAGCATAATGTTCTCCAGGTTTATTCAATGTTATTGTAAATGACAGAATTTCTTTTCTACAATTAAATGGTATCTCTTTTTGTAAATATATTACATTTTCCTACTTCTCTACTCATAATTTGATGGACCCTCAGGTTGTTTCCATTACTTGACCATCATGTACTGTGTAGCAATAATTATGACAATGTAAGTGTCTATTTGGCAGATTGATTTCATTTCCTTTGACTATATTATAGCCAGCAGTGGGATTGCTGAATGATAGCACAGTTCTATTTTCAGTTTTTTTTTTCTTTTTTAGGAACTTACATTCTGCTTTCTATAACGACTGTACTAATTTACATTTCCATTAACAGTGTGCAAGGGTTCCTTTTTCTCCACATGTTCTACAAGTGTATTTTCATTTGACTTTGATAATGGCCATTCTTATTGGAATGACATGATATTGTGACTTTGATTCACATTTCTCTGATAATTAGTAATGT
This sequence comes from Graphiurus murinus, assembly GCA_004027655.1. Lineage (NCBI taxonomy): Eukaryota > Metazoa > Chordata > Mammalia > Rodentia > Gliridae > Graphiurus > Graphiurus murinus. The sequence goes on from PVLC010000589.1 coordinate 151,499, forward strand.
TGAACTTTTTTTATACACCTGTTGGCCACATGTATGTCTCTTTTTAGAAATGTCTATTATTTTCTCATTTTAAAATTGTGTTATTTCTTCTTTGCTGTTGAGTTTTACATAGACTGGACATTAATACCTTGTCAGATGTACAATTTATAGATGTATATTTCTCCAGGCTATTTATTTTCTCCGATGATTGTTTCTTTTGCTGAAAAGAAACCTTTTAGTTTGTTATAATCCTATCTAACTATGTTTCCTTACGTTTCTTGAGTTTTGGGGTCTTGTTCAAAATATACCTGCCCATTCCAGTACCCTGAAACATTTCTACTGTTTTCTTTTAGAAGTTTCAGGTTTTGGACTTTAATTTAAGTCTTTAGTGCATCTGAGTTCATTTTTTATAACTGGTTGTAGGTAGGTGTATTCTACTCCTCTACATGTAGATACTTAATTTTCCTTGCATCACCATTTATTGAAAAACTGTCCTTTCTCCAATGTGTGTTTTCAGAACCCTTGTTGAAAGTCATTCGACTCTAGATGCATGGGGTTACTGCTATGTTCTCTATTATACCATGCTCTTTTGATTACTGTTGCTCTGTAATATATTTTGAAGTCAAGTAGTATAATGACTCCCACATTTTTCTTCTTTGGTCACGATGGCTTTGGCTATGTGGTTTAATTCCATGCAATTTTATAATTGTTTTCTCTAGTTCTAGGAAGAATGTCATTGGCATTTTGATAGGAATTGTATTGAATCTGTAGATTGTTTGGGTAGTATAGATATTTAAGAGAATTCCTCTAATCTGGAAACTGTCAAGTCTTTCCATTTATTTATGTGTTGTTTTCAATTTATTTCATCAATTTTTTACAACTCTCACTGTAAAGATCTTTCAGTTTGGTTAAGTTTATTTCTGGGTCCTGTTTTTGTAGCTATTATAAATGGTATTGCTTTCTTTTACAGTTTGCTATTGGCATGAAGCAGAACTACTGATCTTTGTATGTTAATTTTGGATACTGTAACTTTGTTGAATTCATATATAAGTTTTAATAGCTTTATCTGGTGGTTTCTTTGGAGTTTTCTATTTTAAACATCATGTCATCTGTAGTTACAATTTGACTTTCTCTTTTTCAATTTAGATTTTTTTTATTTCTTTATTTTCACTGATCGCTTTGGCTAGAATTTCTAGTATTTTCTTGAATAAAAGTAGTGAAAATTGGCATGCTCATCTTATTCCAGATTTTATAAAGAAAGATTTTACCTTTCTTCCTTTTAGTATGATGTTATTTGTTGTCCTATTATAAATGGTCTGTTTTATGTTGTGCTATGTTCCTTGTACACCTAATTTGTTCAGTGTCTTTATCATGAAGGGATGGAAGGGATGTTGAATTTTACCAAATGTCTTCCTGCTACTATTAAGATGATCATATGGCCTTTATCCTTCATTTTGTTAATATGGTGTATTTTGCTTACTGATTTATGTATTTTGCTTACTGATTTATGTATTTTGCATACTGATTTATGTATGTTGAATCATCCTTGCTTCCCTGGAATCATAATGAATAATATTTTTAATGTGCTGTTGGATTAAGTTTGCAAGTATTTTGTTCGGAACTATAAGAAATACATTTCTGTTGTTTTTATATTTCCCAGTCTAAGGTATTTTGTTTTATAGTCCAAATGGACTAAGATAGCTCTGTTTCTAAGCAATCTAAATGCATATTTAATTAATTAATTAATTTTTATTATTTATTTATTTTTATTATTATTATTATTCGTGCATTGTAAGCATACCTCTTTGTTAGGTACAAATTGATAACGACATATGTGCCCACATTTCTCATTTGACCCCTTCCTCAAATTCCCACCCTGCTCCCTCGCCCTCCCTCCCTCTCAAGTTCAGTTTAATGAGTAACCTTGATGTACATTAGGGTGCTCCCCCCCATCCCCTTCGGTTAAATCAACTTGTATATTTAATTTAATCTTAAAATAAACTTATAAAGAAATTGCTCTTAAAATCTGCAGATGACTAACCTGAATCTTAAAGAGGTAACACAGTTCTTTTGAAAGTAGCATAGCATAGTAAGGCACAGAGGAGTCAGAATGTAAAACAAACTCTAAATTCTAACTCTAAATTCCAAATTAATTAATAGAGTACTGCTTCTCATTATGTTCTTAATTATAAACTATTTCTTTTCCAATTATACTTCTACACTGTATCTATCATATAGATATTTGACACTATTAAAATATATTTTCTATACTCAACAAATAAAGAAGATAAACCAATTGAACTTTTCCCTCCTGTTCTATTCATAGATCTAGAGTTAATAGGACAAACAAATCTTCCCTTAAGTACTTATATTTTTATAAAAAAAGACAATGTTCTTCCTTCTAAATCACAAAATATGCTTGATTTTATACTCATAAAATTGGCATAAATGATCCAAACTAATCAGAATTATGAGTTGAAATAAATATTTCTATATGTCTATACCAAAATTAGTCACACAATATGCATAAATTGAAAGTTATATTATTGCAAATTGGTCTAGTTACTGAAAATGGACACATAAAAAGAAATCTCTTTAAACTCACAATAGAGTTTTAAGTGTTTCTCTATAAATAGCAAGAATCAATCATTCCTTTTTTCCCAAAAATTACTTATATAACTTTCATTGTCACTTTTTAGTTTATGTATGTTTTCACAGAAAAATCAATACCATATAGTACAAGATAACTAAATCAATAGTCATCTTCATTTAGTTTTATATGTGTCAAAATAGCCATCTACTATAAAAACAGCAATATGATGGATGACATTTGGAAGTTCATAAATATGTGACTAATTTCTAAATATCATTGAGAAGAAAATCTATCAGTTCTTCTAGTTATCCTACAAAGAACATACATATGTAAATAACAGAAATGTAAATGTATAAATGACTCTTTAAAAGTTCTGTTTGTATATTTATTATTTTAATATTCTAATTAACAGGGAAAATTGTAAAAAATTGTTTACATTTGAATAAAATCCTCCCATCTACGAATTATAGTAACTTCTTAGAAAAAGAGTTAATTTAGTCTTGGGTAAAGTTTTTTGAGCTTTTATTTTAAAACTTAATGGAGGTGAGTTAGTACAAAATCTAGGAAAATGTACACAATCTCCTGGATCCTCAATCATCATACTAATAAAACAGGAAAGTAAGAGAACATCCTCATAAACTCACTGTGGCTATTAGCTGATTAAAAGTTCTTGGAAGTTAGTAAGTACAGATATTTCTTGATTTCCAATGGAGATAAGTCTGGATGAACTGATCATAAGACATAAAAATCCATGTAAATAAAAGGAAGATTATGTAATCAAACTAGAAATGTATCTCCACAGGTACAGAAAAGCCTACCAGAAACTAAGCCTGTGAAAGATTTTCAGACTGTTACCTACTTTGGGGCTGACACTAAACTTTCAACAGTGAATGCTACTTTTACTGTCCATAACCTGGATGTAGCCTAAATTTACTTCCTTCTGAATGCAAAAGATGAGATACTCAGGAACCCATACAATCTGTCAGAGGGCTGATGGGCTACAGTTCCCTGGGCTTTTTGAGAAATCTAACGCAGCATCCATGAAGAGTCTTTAAAATACAATGGAATATTTTTTTATTATGCATTGGTTTATAATAAGGTCATAATGTTTCTGTTCCTCTAAAATTCATATATTGAAATTTTAACTGCCAAGGTAAGGGTTTTAGGGAAGTGAGAACTTTAAGAGATGATTAGGTCAGGAACCTTCATGAATGGGACCAGTGCCCTTATAAAAGATATTCTAGAGAGATATCTTACACTTCTGCCATGTGAGAACATAGGAAAATGGACATCTATGTCCAGAAAACAGACTCTGTAGACATGGAATCTGCCAGTCCCTTGATCTTGGACTTCCCAGCCTCTAGAACTCTCAGAAATAAATTTCTGCTGTTCATGAGCCACCCAGTCTATGATGTTTTGTCATAGCAGTCTGAATGAATTAAGATATAGAAATGGGCACTAGTAAGCCGAGTGCAGTAGTGCAGGCTTGTAATCCCAGTACTTGGGAGGCTGAGTTAGGTGCATCAATGTCAGACTCAGGAACTTAGTGAGACTCTCAGTAACTTAGCAAGACCGTGTTTTCAAATAAAAACGAAATAAAATAGGGCTGGGAGTGTATCTTGGAGGTAGAATGTTTCTGGATTCAATTCCCAGCATCACAAAAGAAAAGAAAGAAAGAAATTGACACTTGTAATGCGAAGCTGCTATAACAAACATCTTAAAAGGTGAACATTTTTTGTGGACTGAGTAATAGGCTGGAAAAGTTTTGAGATATGTGCTGGAATAAGCCTAAATTGCTGTGAAAGCACTATAAAGGGTGATTCTGGTGAAGATTCCCATAGAAAAAGCTTTAATCTTACAGAATAATAAAGTGGTTATGAACAGAGTGTTAATAAAAATATGATAGGAAAGCACATTTTGATGCCTCCGATGGAAACAAGGAACAAATTATTGGACAATAGAGGAAATATATCTTTTTTACAAGTGCCAAAGAATTTGGCTGAGTTGTGCTCATAGTCCAGTGTTTTGTAGAAGGTAGACTCATGAACAATGTAATTGGATATTTGGCTGAGGAAATATCAAAGCAAAGTTTTGGAGCTAAAACTTGGCTTCTTTTGACTTCCTATAGTACAATGTGAACAAGAGAATTTATTTAAGGGTGGAATTGTTAGTCCATTGTTTAATTGTAAAACAACTTAAAAGTCTAGATAATTCTTAGCTTGTCTGAACTGGGGAGGGGGAAGAGTTTTCCAGAGACAACTTAAGAGTGAGGCCAAGCAATGTTTGATCAGGAGATTACCATCTCAACAGAAGCTAGTATTTATTCATCAAGATAATGTAATTAGTTAGCAATCTTCATAAAAGCCAGTATTACTATCTAATACAAAGGAAGAATGACCTGGAATGTGAGGAAGAGCCTCTGCTTAGCATTATCTCACATCCCATACTCAGCTCTATCCAATCTGTCACAAAGCTGTTTAGCCAATCAGATATGGCTTTAGTATATGCTATCCCAGCACAGGTATGGAATCGTGCTTGCTTCCAAACAGATAGTAAAGTCTGCCCTGAAGAGCATCTGTATCTGAGCAGAGGACTTCCATACCAAGTCTCTACTGTGGCAGGGCCCAGTGTAGCTAGAGCTACATCCATGACCTGCAGATCCACTGGTGTGCAATTCCAGCCAGGAAGAACCACAGGCATCCATCTTCAACCTGTGAGCACCGTGGCATGGCCATTCCCAGCAAAAACACAGGAGACAAAACCCTGCTCAGCAAAGCTATAGTAGGTCTGGAAGGTGGGACCTCCTCCTTCACTGTGTCCAAAAGGCAGGACTCACACTCCTGTGAGTCTAGCACTACAGTCAGGACCACAGCCCCAGTGGGCCTGGAGATCAGATCACAAAACTTGGAGGTTTCAAACTTGCTCAGGACCTGCCGCTCTTGATTTCTTTCCTGTTTCTGTCTTTTGGAATAAGAGAGCCTGTTTTGTGCCAGTGTCACCACTGAGTATTAGAAGTTCATAATTTGTTTGATTTCACAGGCTTACACCTGAAAGAAAATATGCCTCAGGATAAAGCACACCTTGAGTTTTATTCACATATTATATTTAGAAGAGAACATGAACTTCAGACTTTAACATGGATACTGCAACAAATTAAGATTTTTAGGATTACTGAGAAGGGATGAGTATATTTTGCCTGGGAGAACATGGATTTAGGGGCCAGGAGAATAATGCTATGGTCTAAACATTTATGTTCCCCCAAAATTCATATATTGAAATACCAACTTCCAAACGTGATGGTATTAGGAGGAAGGGGGGGAGGGCCTTTGACAAGTGATTAGGTTATGATGACTGAGCCCTTGTGACTGTAATTAGTGCTGTTAGCCTGCAGTCCCAGCACCTGAGAGTGAGGTTCTCAAAACTGAAATAGGAGGATCACAGGTCCAAGGACAGACGCAGTAGGTAGCAAGTCTCTCTGTAACCTAGTGAGGAAACAAAAAAAGAAAAAGAAAGAAGAAGAAAAAAAAAAGGGCTGGGAGTGTAACTCAAAGGTAGAATTCCTCTAGGTTCAATCCCCAGTACTATGGGGAGAAAAAAAGAGATGGCAGAGAGCTCCATGACCCAGGAAGTGGATCCTCAGTAGACATCAAATCTGTCAGTACCCTTCCTAGGTTTCAACTGTAAGAAATAAATTTCTGCTGCTTATAAGCTGTTCAGTCTATATTATTTTCTTATAGTAGCCTGAATTAACTAATGTAATTTGAAATGGTATATCCAGATGTAGAAAAATTGTAAAAGTGACTTGTATTTGCTGCCAAGATCACATGAAAATGACATATTACGTTATACCATATTTAAAATATTCTCCCATGTGAAAAACATGTAAATCCAGAACATTGACTAAATAACAGAAGGATGTATGAAGTCTGTGTGAGATAAGAAATGTAAAGAAGAGCCGGGCGTGGTGGCGCACGCTTGTAATCCCAGCATTCAGGAGGCTGAGACCGGAGGATCCGGGTTCGCAGCCAGCCTCAGCTACCTAGTGAGGCACTCCGCAACTTAGTGAGACCCTGTTTCAAAATAAAGAATAAAAAAATAGGGCTGGGGGTATAGCTCAGAGGTAGAATGCCCCTGAGTTCAATCCCCAGTACCGCAAAAAAAAAAAAAAAAAAAAAAGAAATGTAAAGAAGATAATTCTAAAGGACACTTAGAAAATATTTAAGTTTTACCATTTGCTCTAACAACTAAACATTAATTTTAGTATCTATTTTTATTTCTAAATATTTAGCTTCAGACAGAATAGTATTGTCATGGGAGTCACTCATGGGTTCTTGGCGTCAATTGATAAAAAGAATTTTAACATGTGCCAGTCAGGAACAAAAGGCAGGAATTTATTTAGGAAAGTAAGGGACTGGGGTGTGGGGGGGGAGGGGGCAGGTGAGCAGAGATCTTCCAGGCCACGCGAGCAGGAGGGCAAGAGACAAGAGAGTGAGTCTTATGTAGAATTTCCAAGAAGGGGTTGGCACAGAAAAGGTTAGGACCTCCCCTTTCTCAGGTATCAGCTATGGGTGGTGACCTCCTCTTAGGTTTCAAAAGTCTGACCTTTGTCCTAAGGAATCTCAGGTGGGGGCAGGGATTCATGGGATTAGGGTAGGGGCCCAATGAGATTTCTGCCTAAGACTTGACACGCCCTATAGGGTGGAGTTAGATTATGAACTCTCCAAATTTTAAAACTATATTTTTTCTTTCCTTCCCAATGTCTCCTTTCTGCCTAAATTTTATTCCTTCTACTCTACCTCATCAGTATGAATAAAAATGATTATGTCCTAAAAAATAGAAAAGACATGATATCTTAAAGATTCACATATGAGAACTACTTTTAGCTGATATCAAGGCATTTACTTTGAGTCCAGTTTGAACATTTTTTTATCTGTGTAAATTATGATCTGCTTCAAGGCCTTTGCACTTTCTATTCTCTCTGGCTGGAGCATCTATCCCTCAGATAGCTTTTTTTGTCTCAGAGCATCACTTCATTCAAGTCTAACCCTGAATTTTTGACAGCCTATATAATTTTATGCCACCCATCTCTTATACATTTTCTATTCTCTTACCTTTCTTTTCTTTACAGCAACCATCCACTAAATGTGCATGTATAGTTTTTGTGTGAGTTTTAAAAAAATTCCTAATCCCTTTTCCTCCTCCCACCTTTCCCCATTACTATTTTGTTTTTATACTCAACTGTAAAGGACCTAGTATATAATAGGTGTTAAATTAATATTTGTTCTATAAGTGAATTTTAGCAAATAGCTGTGATAATAGCTGGATGCTTGCAGAGGTCTAACAACTTCAGTCAACTTCCTGAGCCCAGGGTCCATGGGTTTCAGTTTCAGTTTTCTACCACATGGGGGTGCTCTTGCTCCCTTTGCTTCCTTAGATTTACAAATGTGAAGTTTCAAACTCAGACTCTTGAGATCAGTAGGAAAGTTATGTAGATTCCACACATGCAATAGATTGACAGATTATAGGGGAAGTTTATTCCAAATGAGAACAAATTTTATATTTACCCTTAATAATTTAGATATACTCTTTGATACTGTATACAGGATTTATTCATGATAATTTTTTTTCCTGCCTCCACAGTTCAGTGACTGCTCAGTTAACAGCTTAAGCCAAGTGAGCATCTAATTGAAACCAAAACAATACAACTTTCCTCACCCCTAGTGATTTCCATTTCAATCGTATTGTTTTAGTTTCACAGCTCTTATTACTACTATCAATATTTTCATTTTTTATTATGGAAAAGAATGGAAAAATTTTCAGTAATTTTGCACACACTGACATACTGAAACTAAACTGTTAACGGGATATCAGCTCCATTAGACATGATCATTTAAAAAGTCAAACTCTCAATTTGGTTATTCAAAAACTTAAACAGACATCATGGAGACAATAATCCTGTACAAAGCTACAGTATCAACATAGTTTTAGGTAAATTATAATAAAATGCAATAATATGTTGTTAAGGTAATTGGACTTGGAACAAATGTGAAACTGAAAAATAAATTTTTTTTCTAGAGACTGAGCTTTTATCTTCCAAATTTGACCTTGTTATACTTCAGATTTCTTAATATTTTCAGTCTTATAAACCCCCAGGCTGTCCTGTCTCTGAGATTCTATGATTCAAATAACCTCCTGAAGCTACTAATAGCTTTGGTAATATATGGCCTCAAGCATAAGTACTTCTGTTAGTGGGAGGTCTCTTCTGAAAAGCCCCTGAAGCCTTCACCTACACCCCTTAGGCAAAAAAGTCTCTAATTAGCTGTTTATCCCATCACTCTTACCTGGTGCTGTTTTTTTCAAGTCCTTTCAAGATTCAGAAAGTATTACTTTACTTAGAGTGTCTCCATGGTAACACCTGTCTATTTCATCTTACAGTGAGAAATATATACAGGATCTCAGCTCACATTGGCTTATTTCTTCATCTATCCATTCATACAAGAAAAGCTTATAATGTAGATAATGTAGTAACAAATAGCAAATATTGGCATTTTAGTGAAGCACTAGAGGCATTGTATAATTTAATACTGACATCAACTCCAGGAAGTGAAAAAATTATTTCTTTTTTACAGATAGTATAACCTCTGTGCTTTAAGGAAAAAGCAGAATTAGGATTTGAACCCAGGCTACTTGAGTCTAATACCTAGTCTCTTAATCTGTATGTTATATATTACTTAATACTGATTAGAAGGGGGGATTTATCATATATCTTTTAAAAGTAGTACGCAGATGTTAGGTTAAGTAATATATATGGAAGTATATATACTATCTTTCAGAAATAGTATATAAGTGATTAAGAATATATTTATAGTTTTTTGTTAAAAATTAAAATGATTAAAGTAGAATTTTATAAAAATGGCTTGTTTAGGAAATATTGGAGATAAGAATATTGCAGGAATGATAATGAGATAATTTTTAAACACAAGATGAATAGATATATATTCATTCCTTCCATAATTTATGTAACATGCATTTATTGAACATTTATTAAGTAGCAGACACTATTCTAGGCACTGATAACATGGTTTTGAAAAAGCATATTAAGATCCTTGTCTTTGTGAAATCTATATTCTTAGAAAAGATGATACATAGCCGGGCGTGGTGGTGCACACTTGTAATCCCAGCATTGGGGAGGCTGAGACCGGAGGATCCGGGTTTGAGGCCAGCCTCAGCTACCTAGTGAGGCACTCCACAACTTAGAGAGACCCGGTTTCAAAATAAAGAATAAAAACTAGGGCTGGGGGTGTAGCTTGGAGGTAGAATGCCCCTGAGTTCAATCCCCAGTACTGCAAAAAAAAAAAGAAAAGATGATACATCAGTAAACATATTCTCTTCTTTCAAGTAGTGGTAAGTGATATAGAGAAAAGGAGCTGAGGGTTAGAAGAAGAAATCCAAGGCATGCAGCTGTTTCATACCAAAATCAAGATCTCTTCCCCTCTCACACCAAATAATTGCTCAACACCAAGACTCATAAGCCTTCCTCCCTTTATGTATATCTTGATATGTTCACAGCATAGCAAGAATCCCAGGTGTTGAGAGCACAGGGAATGATAGTAACAGAATGAGATGAGTTCATACAGGCAGAGCAGAGACCAAGTCATATAAAGCCTTAAAGATTATGCTGAGTTTAAATTTAGTAGTTTAAGGGACTGATATGATTCATTGAGTAGGGAAGTGATACCTTGGTTTCTAAAAAGTCACTGTAGTAATTGCAGGAAAGGGTGGTGACTAAGAGTCCTATTGAAGTATTGGAGGGAAAAGGTAATGGTGATGCAGATAGGAAGATCACAGCCAAAGTGATAAGGATTGGTAAACATTGGGATATATTTTTTAAGGAATAACCAACAGAGTTTACTGCTGGTTTAAATGTGAATGAGAATACAAAAATAAAGTAAGAAAGAGAAACCAAGATGAATCTTAGTGTTATGACCTAAGAACAAGATGAAAGAGTGGTGGTAATATTTATTGAGGTGGAGGAGGAGAATACGCGTGGAGAAGAATTTCAAAAGTATTGTTTTGGACATATGAGGTTTTAGATATTCATTAGATATTGTACCACTCAGGGCAGAAATCATGGCTAGATAGAAGATCTGGATGTGATCACTGAGGGAAGGTGATTAGAAAGAGAAAATGATCTAGGACCAAATCACAGAGTGTTTCATTCTTTATAGACGCAGAAGGAGGAAATGGAACTACTAAAAGAAAATGTGTGTGTCCGTGTGTGTGTGTGTGTGTGTGTGTGTGTGTGTGTAAAGTGATATAGAAGAAAACCAGGAGAGTGTTGTGTAATGATGGCAAAGGAAAGAAAGGCTCAAGACTGATCAACAGTGGGAGGTAATTGCTCATATATTGAATAAAATTAAGTATTGATCATATCACAAATAAGATATTTTGGTGATTTTGACATTGTAATTTTAGTAGAGTGGTGAGGACAAAAGCCAGATGAAGTAGATATAGAAAAAATGGAGAAAGAAGGGCCTTCTTAGCACCATTGCAACATGGAAGGAAAATCTATGATGCAACGAGTACAGTTAGACTTTTTATTGTACAGTAAATGGAGTTCTAGGCAAAAAGGTGATTATCTCATCTTCTCAGATTTGAGCCTATTGGGTAAAACTAATACATTTTTTTTTAATGGAAGCATAGTGTGAAAACATTATACAGGAAAGCGTTTGGTGGTATGGAAAACTATGGGACCCTTCCTAGGGGAGTCAGCAAAAGAGATAACATCAATACTGAGCATCCCTAGATGTGTGTTGGGTTTCTCATTGCTGTGATCAAAATACCTGATGAAAATAACTTAGAGGAGGACAAGTTTATTTAGCACATGATTTCAAAGCTTTAGTTCATGGTCAGCTGGCTCCAAGGCAGAAGCATCCTAGTTTCAGGGCATGGTGGAAGAAAGCTGCTCAAGTCAGGACAGCCCAGAAGCAGGAGTAGGGGGGAGGCAGGGGCAGATATAGTCCTCAGGGCCACATCCCGGGGGAGTGGCTCACTCCTGAATCCATGCCCCATCTCTGAACCTTGTTGCATTGGAGACCAGGCTTCAACACATGAGCTTTGGGGAGAGATGGGTTCCAAACTCTAACAGATGGGTAGGTGTTAGCTAGGTGAGGGGATGACAAACCAAGTGATGGTAGTAAGAGAGCACAATCGTTGAGTAGGATGGGTAGGGATGGGAGATTGCAATGATGAAGTATCGAGAAATTGTAGTTACATTGTGCCTGGAGATGAAGTAGAAGCTAATAAGATCTATGTCTGGATTATATCAGAGTTTGGAGAATGGGGAGATTTCTGAAGAATTTTCAGTACAAAAGTAACTGTCATATTCTAATTATAGAAAGATTATGTTGATGGTAATTTGTAGAATATATTATATGTAAAGTACACCAGCCATAGGGAAGCCTCTGATGTGATTAATGTAGTGTCTCAGAAAAGAAAATCAGGATGAGGCTGGGTAATTATGGTAAGGATGGAGAGGAGGAGCATTTTATAAAGCATTTTAATTCATCTTAAAATCAGAACTTCATGAATCATCCTTTTTCTTTTATTTTTGGTGTAAATCTTTATATTTTTCCTCCAGCTCTGGCATACTATTCTCAAACCATGAAAAACAGTTGTTTTTATTTTTAAAGGAGGTAAATTCTATCTGACAAAATTAAACTGAATTTGTATCTAACCCAGTAACATAAATTTTTTATAAGAAAGCACAACTGTGTTAGCCAGTTTATCTCTGTGATGAAAATTCCTGACAGGAGAAATTTAGAGGAGAAAATATTTATTTTGTCTTGGATTTTTAAGAGCCTTAAGTCCATAGTCAGCTGGCGAAGGCAAGGCAGGACATCATACCAGAAGGGAATGGTGGAAGAAGATTCCTCAGCTCATGGCAGCCAACAAGCAGAGACACCAAGGAAAGGGCTTGGGACAAGATCTAGTCCCTAAGGGCTCATCCTTCAGTTATCACTTCTATGGTCTACCTGTCTGGAGCATCCACCTCCTCCCAGCAGACCATTCAAATGACTAATCCATCAAGTAGACTAAGTCACTGATTAGGTCAGAGCCCTCATCACTCAGTCACTTACCACAAGCCCACTTTGGGACATTGCTATGTTGGAACCAAGTCTTCAATGCATGAGCTTTTAGGGGACAATTCCAGCATAAATCAAAATAACAACAAAATTAATCTCTTTAAAAAAATCATTATTAATGGCTGGGCGTGGTGGTGCATGCTTGTAATCCCAGTACTTGGGAAGCTGAGAACGGAGGATCCGGGTTCGTGGCCAGCCTCAGCTACTTAGTGAGGCTCTCTGCAACTTAGTGAGACTCTGTTTCAAAATATGGAACAAAAAAATAGGACTGGGGGTGTAGCTTGGAGGTAGAAGGCCCCTGGGTTCAATTCTCAGTACCAGAAAAAAAAAAATCAGTATTATACTATTAAAAACCTTCGCAGTCTTTTTTAAAATTTTTAATTTAATTTCTTTTAGTAATTGCCTTCAGTTTGGCTTTGTTAGTGACAAAAATGCAATTCACTTTAGAAAATTATTTAATTACATATGTCTTTCTTTATATGCCATTATAGACAGACTAGGAAAAGTACCAAGGAGTACAATGTCTCTAGTTCCTAAAATAACAAAGGCAGTATTATTTATTGCCTCTTCACTGTGTTTTAAGCCGTATGCTAGCTTACTTATGTACATTATAGTTTATATTTTTTCACAAGAGTTCTTTGAAAACAATAGTATTATTTCACAAATAAGTTATCTGTATTTTAGAAAGTTTACGGACATTTCCAATGTCACATAGTATTTAACAGTTGTGAGGTCATACTTAAAATCAAGCTGATATTATAACTGATTTGAGAATTTTATTTTAAGATTTGAACCTTATAAATACGATAGAAGCCTTTTTAAATTTCAGAACAGGTTTACATATTTTTATAGTATATTTATTGGCAATAACCAGACTGACACCACATGAAGTAGCTTCTTTCGCCAAAGAACATAGACTCTAAACTGGCAGGAGTCAAATTCCAGCTCCACATCTTACAATATGATACAAAGCAAGAGCTTTAACCTCTTTTATTCCATTAAGCACCTTTGCTTTCTTTTTTGAAAATGTATAATTATTAATGCATATTAATTGTACAAATTTATGGGTTTCATGGTAGCATTTCTATGCATCCATATATTATACTATGTTCATGTCTACCTTTCTTTCAATCTCATCTTGTCTGCCCTCTTGCTCCCCCCCTTCCCCTAACACCAGTTTCCTTCCTACTATTGCCTCTTCTACTAGATTCAGGTCATAGTTTTTTATTTGTTTGTTTTGTTTTCTTTTGTCTGTTTACTTTCCATATATGAGAGAAAACATGTGATACTTACCTTTCTGCGCCCAGCTTATTTTGCTTAAGATGAGGTGCTCCAGTTCCATATATTTTAAAGCAAATGACATGATTTCATTCTTCTTTATAGATAAATAATACTCCTTTATGTATATATAGCATATATTCTTTATCTATCCATGTATGATGAGCAACTAGGCTGATTTCATGTCTTGGGTATTGTGAATAGCACTACAATAAACATGGCTATCCAGGTTTCTCTTTTGTATGTATTTCCTTCAGTTAAATATCGAGGAGTGATAAAGCTGGATCATGTGCTGGTTTCATTTTCAGTTTTTTGAGGAACCTCCACATTGTTTTCAGTAATGGTTGCACTAATTTACATTTCTATCAAGAGTTTATACATATCCTCTACAGCATTTGTTGTTATTATTTTCTTCTTTTTTAATAATAGCCATTTCAACTAAGATGAGATAGAATTTCATTGAAATTTCACTTGCGTTTTCCTGCTTACTAAAGACTTGGAGCTTCTTTTCCTCATTTGTTTATTGTTCTTTTATATTTATTTTGTGAATCATCTGTTTCTATCATTTGCCCATTTTTTTCAGTTCTTTACATGTTCTGGATATTAATCTACTCTCAGACTAGTAACTGGCAAAGATTATCTTCCATTCTGAAGTCCATCTCTTCAGTCTGCTGATTGTTTCCTTTGTGGTGCTGAAGCATTTTAATCTGATATTTTGTTAATTTTTGCTTTTGTTTCCTGAGCTATTTGAGTCCTATTCAGAAAATTTTTGTGCCAACCTCGTGAAGTGTTTTCTATGTTTTCTTCTAGGAGTTTCAAAGATTCAAGTCTTATATTAAAGTCCTTGATCTATTTTGAGATTTTACAGGGTGGGAAATAGTATTCTAGTTTCAGTCTTCTACATGTGGCTATCCAATTTTCCCAGAACCATTTTTTTGAGGAGACTGTCTTTTCTCCAACATATGGTTTTGGCAGCTTTGTTAAGAATCATTTGTCTGTAGATGTGTGGGTTTATTTCTGGATTCTCCATTCTATTCCATTGGCCCATGTGTCTGTTTTTATGCCAGTACCATGCTATTTTTGTTACTATGGCTCTAAAGTACATTGTGAAATCAGGTATTGTGATACCTACAGGATTGCTCTTTTTTCTGGCTTGCTTTGGCTATTCTGGGTCTTTTGGGCTTCTATATGAATTTTAGGATCCTTTTAAACTTCTATAAGCAATGTAAGCAATGCCGTTTGCATTTTGATGGGTGTTGTAGTGAGTCTGTGAATGGGAGGGAGGTCAGTTTTTCAATCTTCTAGTATCCCCTTCAGTTTCTTTTTTTTTTTTTTTTTTTTTTTTTTTTTTTTTTTTTTTTTTTTTTTTTTTTTTTTTTTTTTTTTTTTTTTTTTTTTTTTTTTTTTTTTTTTTTTTTTTTTTTTTTTTTTTTTTTTTTTTTTTTTTTTTTTTTTTTTTTTTTTTTTTTTTTTTTTTTTTTTTTTTGAGGCTATTGTGAATAAATTTCTTTCCTGAATTTTTGTTGTTGATTTTTTTTATCCTACTACTTTGTTGTATTTATCAATCTTTTGGTAGGGTCTTTAGGGTTTTCTAAATACAAAATCATATAGTCTGCAAACTGGGATAATTTGACTCCCTTCTTTTCTATTTTTATGCCTTTTATTTCTTTCTGTTGCCTACTTGCTCTTGCTAAAATTTTATGTACTGTATTGAATAAGAGCAACTGTATTGAATAAGAGCAATGAGAGTATACATTCTTGTCTTGTTTCTAATTTTAGAGAAAATGTTTTATTGTTTTCCATTCAGTATGATATATTGATATCTGGTATGGGCTTGTAATACAACCTTTATTACGTTGAGGTATGATCCTTTTTTTTGGTGTGTGTGGTACTGGGGATTGAACCCAGAGACATTCTACTTCTGAGCTATACCCCCAGCCCTATTTTTCAATTCTTTATTTTTAAATAAGGTCCCATGAAGTGGTAGAGGGCCTCCCTAAGTAGCCGAGGCTAGCCACAAAACTGTGATCCTCCTGCCTCAGCCTCTCAAGTAGGGATTACAAACTTGTCCCACTATGTCCAGCAGAGATATGTTCCTTCTATACCTAATTCATTCAGTGTTTTTATTATGAAGGGATGTTTAATTTTGTCGAAAGTCTTTTTTTATATCTATTAAGATGCTCATGTGCTTCTTATTTCTTGACTCTGTGTTGTATAACATTTATAGTTTGCATATGTTGAACCCTTCTTGTATTCTTGGAAGGAAACCAATGTGCTGTTGTATTAGATTTGCATGTGAAAATTAGGATTATTTTTTTTAGGTGAGGGAACTGAGGATTGAACCCAGGGTCATACTACATCCAAGTTACACCCTCAGCCCCCCTTTTTAAAATTTATTACTTTGAAACAGGGTCTCACTAAATTGCTAAGGCTGACCTCTAATCTGCAATCTTCCTGTCTTAGCCTTCAAAGTAGTAGGATTAAAAGCATCTAGCACTACATTTGTCTAATTAAAGATATTTGCATCAATGTTCATCAAGGATATTAACTTATAGTTTTTTGTTGTTGTGTCCTTATCTAGTTTTAGTAGTATGGTAATACTGGCTTTGTAGAATGAGTTTTGAAGAGTTCCTTCTCTGTTTATTTCATGGAGTAACTTGAACACTGGTGTTCTTCAAAAGTCTGGTAAAATCAGCAGTGACTCTATTGAGTCTTAGGCTTTTCTTTGTTGAGCAACTTCTTATTACTGCTTCAATCTCATTGATTGGTTGGTATTGATATATTTAGAGTTTTTAATATAAATTTTTTTGTTCATCTAGGAGTTTATCTATTTCTTCTGGATATTTCAACTTATTGGCAAATAGTTTTTCAAATGCTACATAATTATCCTATGATTTTCAGTGATATTTATTTTAATATTAAGTTTTTCATCTTCGTATGTTTGGGTCTTCTTTCTTTTTCTTTTGATTAGTTTAGCCATGGGTTTGCTAATTTTGTTTTCAAAGAAACAATTCTTTGTTTTATTGACCCTTTGTAATTCTCATTTAGTCTCATTGCCATTTATTTCTGCCCTGATCTTTATTATTTTTTACATCTACTTGGAGTTCAGTTTCTTCTTGTTTTTTCTAAGACCTTAAGATATATCAGAGTTTATTTAATTGAGATTTCTCTTTCTCTTTTAAAATAGCCCTAATAGCTATAAATTTCCCTCTTAGTATTGCATCACACAGTTTTTGGTATGTTGTATTTCCATTTTCATTTGACTCCAGGTTTTTTTCTTCAATGACCCACTAACTGCTCAAAAACACGTTTTCCAATCTCCATGTGCTTGTGTAATTTATGTTTCTCTTGCTGTTGACTTCTGTTTTTATTCCGCACTGATCTGATAAGATGCAAGAAATTATTTCAGATTTTTAAAATTTGTTAAGATTTGCTTTAAGGCCTAATATATGATCTATTCTGGAAAAAAAAGTTTAACATGCTAAAAAAAAAAGGATGTGTATTCTGCAGTTTTTTTTTTTTTAATTGGTGCATTGTAATCAGACATCTTTGTTAGGTACAAGCTGATAAAGGCATACAAGCATACATTTCTCATTTAACCCTTCTCCAATTCCCACCCCACTCCCTCGCCCTCCTTCCTTCTCAAGTTCAGTTTAGTGATAGAATATTCTACAGATGTTTAAGTCCATTTGATCTGCAGTGTAATTTAACTCTGATGTTATTTTGTTGATATTTTGTCGAGATGATCTATTATTGAGACTGGGGTATTGAAGTCACCCACTATTATGGTATTGGAGTCTATCTTTCCCTTTATGTTCAGTAGAATTTGTTTTACTCAAGAATTCTGATGTTTGGTGCATACATATTTATAATCACTATATCTTGTTCATGTTTTCTTCCCTTTATCAATATATAATGGCCTTCTTTGTCTTTTCTAACTGATTTTGGTCTAAAATCTGTTTTATCAAGTATGAATAAAGCTTCTCTGGCTTTCTTATAAATTCTAATTGCTTGGAGTATCATTTGCTGTCCGTTTGCTTTCAGTCTGTGTATGTCTTTGCCTGTGAAGTGAGTCTCTTGTAGGTATCAAGGTCTTGGGTCTTGACTTTAATTGAATTAGCCAGTCTATGTATATTATATTAGTTGGAGAAGTAAGATCATTTAGATTCAGAGTTATTATTGAAAGTTATGTATTTTTGCTGATATTTTATTGTTTTTTTCTGATTATTTCAAATACTCTATGTTCATTTTTTCTCTCTTATTCATCTTAAAAGTTTGATATTTTCTGTATTAATAATATTTATTTCCTAATTCTCAGTTCTCTCTTCCCTTCCTTCCTTCCTTCCTTCCTTCCTTCCTTCCTTCCTTCCTTCCTTCCTTCCTTCCTTCCTTCCTTCCTTCCTTTCTTTCTTTCTTTCTTTCTTTCTTTTACTGGGGCATTCTATCTATGAGCTACATCCCCAGTCATATTTTGTTTTTTATTTTTGAAACTAAGTCTCACGAAGTTGCTGAGGGCCTCATTAACTTGCTGAGGCTTGCCTCGATCCTGTGATCCTCCTATTTCTGCCTCCCAAGTAGTGGGATTACGGGTGTGTACCACCACTCCAGGCTTATCTACTATTCTAGTGGGATTTATTCTTTCTCATGATCTTATGGTCATGTTTATTATTCTTCCTTTTCTGAGTATAGGATTCTCTAAATATATTCTGTATTACTGTTTTAGCGATCATGAATTACCTTAGTTTATGCGTTTCATGGAAGATCTTTATTTCTCCTTGACTCTGCAGAATAAACTTGGTGGTTATAGTTATTTAGTTTGGCAATGGTTTTCTTTAAGTATTTGAAATACATCCTTCTATACCATCCTGATCTTAAAGGTTTCTGCTAAGAAATCTGCTGTTAAAATTATGTTGGGTTTGCCTTTCAATGTGACTTGGTTCTTCTTTCTTGCAGCTTTTCATATTCCTTCTTTGTTATGTGCTTTTGGCAGTTTAACTATAATATGTTGTAGAAAGTTCTTTTCTGATCATGTCTGTTTTCCTTCTGTACCTGGATGTCCATATCTTTCCCAAGATTTGGGGAAATTTC
Organism: Graphiurus murinus; assembly: GCA_004027655.1. Lineage (NCBI taxonomy): Eukaryota > Metazoa > Chordata > Mammalia > Rodentia > Gliridae > Graphiurus > Graphiurus murinus. Next base: position 170,582 of record PVLC010000589.1, read on the forward strand.
TGCTGTTATTTCACTAAATAGTTTTTCTATGCCCTTAGATTGTACCTCTTTTCCCTTTTATGTCCTATATTGCAAACGCTTATTCTTTTAATGGTGTCCCACAAATTTTAATATTTTGTTTATTCTTTTTTATTTTATTACTGTCTGAATATCTTAATTCAAAAAAGAAAGAAATGATAGTAAAAAAATAAAGAATAAAAGTAGATAAATGGAGAATAAGGAATGGAAAAATAATTAAAATTAAAAGAGTATAAATGGAAAGAACAAGAGAAAAGAGAGAAGAAATATAAAGAATGAAAAAGTAAAATGTAATGAGCAACAAAAGAATCAAAAATAAAAGATAGAATAGACAATGAAAAAAACTCATCAAAAATTCCTTCTACGTGAAGTGTTTGGAACACTTCTCTCCAGGTCTTCCAAGATTGGAATTCTCCAAATGTGTGTGTTGTGAGAAGGTGGAGGGTGTGGATTGAAGCTGCTCTTTTTTGTAATTCCTCTCATATCTCACCAAAGGAGTTAGTCCAGAAAGTAGGATGCCCCTTGCCTTTCTTGCCCAACAACATAAAGGAATGTTGATCACACCAGAGGCATATTCTGTGTGGAAGACTTTAGACAGTGTACCCAGCAGTATGGCAAGTGTCCTAGCCATGACAGATGCTTGAGGAAGTTTGCAGGAAATGAGGGATTTGCTATCTTTGACTCTGATGCCTTCAAACCTGGTCAGTGAGTACAATAGTTCATTACTACTGTAGTTTCACATCACAGAGCACAGGGTTGTGGAGATCCTGTCCCTTATACTCTCCTCCCTTTTACAGTCAGTGCTCTCTGCTTGTGTCAGAGATATTCTTCTGAACCACAGCTGCCAAGTGTGACCATCACCTATCCAGTCAGTGCAGTAGGGTGTCTATGGGGCTCCTGAGATGCGATCATGCTGGGTTTTCTGATCCTGAGAGCAGTTTAGTTCCTAATAATAGGCTTCTTCTCAAGATGACTCCTAACAACAGCACACTGAGGGTTTGCTGAGAGGGGCAGGGATACAGAGATACTTTCTCTAAAGCTAGCTTGTTTTGCAGACTTAAATAAAAGCTATTTATTTAAGCTTTTTGTCCTTCTGAGAAATGCTATGACTCTCTTTTACCTTTACCCCTTCAGATGGGAGAGCTAGTGTATTACTCATTTCTTTCATTGTTATTCTCCCTAGTTTCTGGAACCCATCAAATTTATTTTCTGTGCAATTTCCAGTGTTCACACATAGTCCCTCAGCTCTACAAGCAGTAACAAACCTTTTGCTTTATTTCCATTCTGTGGAGGAGTATATGACCACTGACTGTCTCTATTCTATCATCTTGAAGACAACATTTAATCTCTTAATGATACTTTTTCTCAGCTATAGAATGGAGAAAAAACTTACTCAAATCTCATTGGATTTTTGAGATGCTTAACTGAGTTAAAATATATAAAGTGCTTTGAAGAATATCTGACATATAGTAGGCTCTATATTAATTATAAATAGTATTATCATAACCTAACTATTACCATCATCATTACTCCTCAAAGAATGTATGAAGTAATAAGTGCCAAATAATATTCAAAAGTATACTACATCTAGACATGAGCTATTTTATGGCAAAGGTAGTCAATGACTTTTAGTAAATGTAGCACAAATGATATAATACTGAGTTAATTGTAAAATGATTTTATTTATTTATTATTTATATTGTTATACTAGGGACTCAACCCAGGGGCATTCTACTCCCAACTGCACCCCCAGCCCGATTTTATTTTTGTTTTGAGACAGGATCTCGCTAGTGTGATGAGAGTCTCACTACATTGCTGAGGCTGTCCTTGAACCTGTGATCCTCTTGTCTCAGCTACCCAAATACAGGGATTATAGTTGTCTACCACCAGGCTTGGCTGTAGTATGATTTTAGCTATGCCATTGCAGGGTCATCTATTAATGTCGTCTAATTATTTTTTAAGATTTTTTTAATAGAGAGATTTAACTTTCAATGTTCTTTAAATTTTAAAAATCGTGTGATTTTATTTTGTTTATAGGTCTTTTCTCTGTTTGAGATGTTATCTATGACCTTTTCTCTTATTTTAATTATTTGCACTAGAACTAACTCCTTTTCTTGGACTGTTCTACTTTCAGTGCCCTGTGGGGGAATTTTAACTAAGCGTAAGGGGACTATTTTGTCTCCTGGATATCCCGAGCCTTATGACAACAATCTGAATTGTGTATGGAAGATCACAGTGCCAGAGGGAGCTGGCATTCAAGTAAGGATATTTAAATTTTTCTCTCTATCGTTGCATATTTGAAATTAATATTTTCAGAAGTGATGGAATGGACATTATTTCTAAAAGTTTAGCAGGTAGTTTTGGCGGAGATGGCTGAATTTAACAGAAATATAATGATTATTAATATTTTTTACCTGCAAGCAACAGAAATCCAGCTTAAAACGAGATAAGCAATACACAAACAAAAATGCTTTACCATACACAACATGGAATCATGAGGTCTGATTAGTCAAAGGTTGTTTACTTCAAAGTTTCAGTTATGTCATACCCGACCCAGTTATTTCCAGCTCTCTCCTCAGCATCTTGACTTCAGTTCTTTGTCTTCCTTCATGTGATCTTGGGATGGCAACAAAAGCTTTGGACCTAACTGCTTTACTTAACAGTGACTAATAGCCAGTGTAATCACTCCATGTTATATTTGCCTTTTCAGTAGTTAAGAAAACTTTTTTTTAAGAAACCTGCCAGCAGACTTTCTCCCCTGTCTTACAGAACAAAAGCCTCAATCATACCCATTCCTAAACCATTCAGTGGACGATAGCCTAAGATTTTGCTCAACCTGGAATAAGCAAGGAGCTCAGCCTCCTCTACTGTATACATCTCTCATTTCATTGAACTCTGCCAGGTCTCCATGACCAATGAAGAGGGATACTACTCTATAGGTGGTCCACAGTGTCTACTATGCTATTTTAATTTGATCATATTTTTCGGAGTGATTTTTGTCAGTTACTGTGTTTTACCAAGAGATTGTTCCTGGATGAGTTGCTGAGTCAGTGTACACCTTATCGCAGATAAATATGTTCTACAAAAAATTACATTGTTTAGACTTCATAAAAATAACTTGATGACTTCTCTAATTAAGTCACAAGGTTTTCTTATAGAAACATGAGGCATCTAACAGTCATGGTGAAAGTAGTGAAGATGCCATGCATTCAAAATGAAGTTATGGCTGGAAGTATGGTTCAGTGGTAGTATATGTTTAGCATGTATTCAAGGTCCTGGATTCAAACCTCAGCACCAAAAACAATATGAAACCAAAGCCCCTGAAATTAGTTAGAAGTATAATTTTTAGTTAAAAATTAACTTTTTGAATTTGTCCTTATAATTATTCAGAACATTATAAAATTATATGGTAGGTGTCAGCAGTGAAATAGACTAGTAAATCTTCCAGAAAATATGAAATGTTACATTTTCAAAGTTTTAAAGACATAGTAGAATATAGAGATATGCTTATATCTAGCTATTTGTATTATATTTTTTGACAATTTTGTAAACTTTGGAGATGACTAGTAAATCCTATTTTATTATAGTAGAACTAAAAAGATTTTTAGGGTTTTCTATGTTCCAGGTTATATAGAGGATCTGACATGAGATGTTACCTTTAAAATTTCATAGAACTTTTACCACCTTATTTGGTTGCAAGTTTATGAAGGATATTCTAGGGCATCAATTTATTCAGTTCTATCTCATCTTAACATTAAAAGAATAAAAACCATGGCATTTCATACTCTATTTTTGGCACAGTGCAGTGTGGCTCCAACACCCAATGCTCTAATGGAGCGGCTCTCGGAGTGAACACCTGTACGTGATTAAACCCTCTGTATCGCTCATCTCGATTGCTCTGCCAGCAGTTCAGGATCCTGCTGAGTCTCCCCTCAATCCTAAAACAGTTTCTCCCTCTTTAGTGCTTATGATACCCATATTTTCTTGGACTTTTGTTTGGTTCTTTTTGTACATCTGTGTATCCTGCTTTGATACCTCCTACATGGTCTCCTTTTCCAATTCAACCCATCATTCTAATATCATTGTTTGGATAATACTGTTTTTTGTTCATCTCAGCTCATACCATTTTCTTTGTCACGTTCTCTACTTACATGGTTTCAGTTACTTTTATGTGTAACGACACATGGAACCTAAAACACGATTGATTATCAGAAAATATTTTCTTATGAAGGACTGACTAAATGATGACATCCAGAGTAGTGTATCTAATTCAGTCCTTTCACCTGAGCTGCATAACATATCTCTAACTGCCTGCTAGGTATTTTTAGCTAAGGTTCTTGCTGGCATTGTAGATTCAACCTTTCCAAAAATGATTCCGTGAACTGTTCTCAAAATTGAAGATCTTCAGAGTTCTGTGTCTCGAAATGACCCATTCATCTACTCAGTTGTACTAGCCACAAATCTTGATTATTTTTGTCTATCTTCTATTCTACAAAACAAAACATGTCAGGCCTATCTTTCAGAAGTCTATTTTGTAAAAGTGAAATCTATTTCTCTCCATTCATACTTTTATCATCCAAGATAAGGTGACCATCATGCCTGTCCCAGGGTCACCTGTAGTCTATTCTCCATATGGCAAATGCTGTAACATCTGAAAATGGTTAAGTTCTTACTCTCACTCTTCTACTTACAATAATATCTCAACTGTCCCTCTTTTCCTTAACTATTTGACACAGAGACTATGCCTTTGTGGTCTGCTCTTATTCCTCGACTATTGTAGTCAAGCTCTCTCAGTTCTTTATAGGAGCCTGGCTTTCTCTTGCTGTGGACCCTGTGCATACTGCTTCTTTTGTCCCTGCCATTCTCCAATATCTCCTTTTATTTGGCTTGATCTGGTTTGTTTGGTGGTACTGAGGATCAAATATGGGGACGTTCTACCTCTGAGCTGCACCCCTAGCCCTATTTTTATTTTGTAATAGGATCTCACTAAGTTGCAGAGGGCCTAAGTTGTTGAGGCTTTCTGAGACCTTGTCATCTTTCTATCTCAACCTCCCAAGTGATGGGATTACAGGTGTGGGCCACCACGCCCAGTTTATTTGGCTTGATCTTACTCATTATTTTTGTCTCAAGTTAAGTATGTTTCCAGTGATACCTTCTGTGAATTTAACAGAAGTTTAAATTCTCTACCAATATGTTCTCACAGAACCCTATAATTTCTTTTTTTTTTTAGTACTGGGGATTGAATCCAGTGGCATTCTACCTCTGAGCTACATTCCCAGCCCTATTTTTTATTCTTTATTTTGAAACAGGGTCTCACTAAGTTGCTGAGGGACTCACTAAGTATCTGAGACTGGCTGCGAACCCGGATCCTCTGGTTTCAGCCTCCCAAGTACTGGGATTACAAGCGTGTGGCGCCACCATATCTGGCAAGATCCCTATAATTTCTTTATTATAACACCCATCACATTTTAATGTTATTACCTGATTAGCTACAAACTCATGAGAATGGTAAATAAATCTGAACTGGCAGCAACCACAGAGCTTGGCAGTATAAGATCAGTAAATATTTTTAAATTAATCAATAAATACCTTCACAGCAGTGGAGAGTTAGCATGGCATAGTGAATTAGATCTCTGCAAAAAAAAAACTGTGTTATTTATCAGCTGCCATAGGCAAACACTATTCAAAACAGAACACATTAATGACACTATAAAATTTTTCACCTAGGAAATACTTTGTTTAATGATTGTACTTCAGAAAACAAAACTTGAATCTAGCAGAGTATTTGGTAAACTTATACCATGTGAAGTATATTGGACTTTCAGCACTCTAAAAGACTATCAAGCTGTTTGTTCTAACTCCTTATAATTATTCTATTTTTTAGATATATTACTAAATCAAAGTAATTCATAACAAAGACATATGTACATATAATACATGATGTAAACTTAAAATTTCACTAACTTCATCTAGAAGTTACCTGGCTCACAGATAAGGTTTAAAGCAACATTTAATTTTTTTGTGGGAGACTGAATATATGTGTAAATAAATAATTCTGTAAATATCCAATAGATCATGTAGGAGATTAAATAAGACAACCATTGGTGGAAAAAAGATAAATAGGTAGATAAATATATATATTTGAAATGCCAAATAATATGATAGAGTGATTGATCATTCTTTGGAAATAGCCTCAACAAATAGAACTGTTTGTTACACTAATATTACATAAAAAGTTTGTAAGGAGGAATGGATTAATTTGTTTGCCTATTTATTTTGTCAGAGTATATTAGAGGAAGGATACTAAAAGGGATCAAATTAACAATACAAGTTATCAAGAAAATAACAATCATCATATGATAAATCATAGAAACATGTTGGTTTTATAATAGCATGAATTTATAAAATAATCATCTTAAATTCAGATAATTTTTCAAAACAAATTAACGGTAAATTTTAACATGTGTATGATCTCTGATTTTTATGACTGGAAATTTATTGTTTCACAAAACCATCCTACTGCCATGGTAGAAAATTCCATCTAATGCAAAGTTCTTCTAAATGCTGAGTCAGTAACTAACTCTCTTTAAATCTGACTTGGCCTTCTGTCATAGTGGGTTTCCACTTACTTGAGTCTCTTCACAGCTCTCATAGATCGCCTGCTAGTACTTCTGGCTATTTCATGCTTTTATACCCTCTGTGATTTTACTATACCAGGCAATATTAAAAATTTGCCCAGAATCCTAGTGGCAAATTATATTAGATTCCTGTGGTTGCTGTAACAAATTACCATGAACTTGATAGCTCCAACAACAGAAAATTATTTTCTCACAGTATTGGAAGCCAAAAGTCCAAAGCCAGCTTTAATGTGGTGAAATCAAGATGCTGACAGATCCACCCCTCCTGCCAGGCTCTGGAGAATTCCTTCCTTTGCTTTTCCAAAACTAGTGACTGCCTGAATTCCTTGGCTTCTGGCCACATTACACAAATTTCTACCTCTGTGGTCATGTTCCCTTCTCCTCTCCCATCTTTTTCAAATTTCCCACTGCATCTTTCTATCTAAAGATCTTCAAATTTTTGATATTCATAAGGCCTTTTTTTCTATAGAAGGTAATATATACAGGCCCCGGGAATTAGGATCTGATATTTGGGAGAACCATTATTTAGCCTTCTATACATATGCATCTAGAATTAAACACATTTTCTTCCTTCTATGCATGTTAATAGATTTTCCTAGATATGTCTACATTTTGCTTCTTGCCACCCCTCTGTTCTCAATTACTCAAGTATGAAATGGTCTATTATTCTTAAATAGTCTCGGTCAACATTCTCACTGCTATAATCCAAAATGACTGCCCACACTCATAAGAGGAAGGAAGGTTTATTTGCTCATATTTCCTGGAGATTCTGGGTTCAGTGAGGCCAGGGACTGATGCTCAGGGTATGGCAGCAGGAAAGTGAGAGAGGGAGAGAGGAAGGCTCTGCTCTTACACCATGGAGTTGAAAGCAGTGAGCGGGAAATCACACGGGCACTGTTCTTCATGACATGGAAGCCAGAAGCAGAAAGAGAACAAGCAAGCAAAGGAATTCAAAGACACAAGCACAATCCCTAGGGCCATGCCCCCAGGGGACCCACCTTCTCTAGCCCACTCCACTGGCCTAGGTTACTACCCAGATGAGATTACAACCCTCATGACATAACTATATCAACTCTGAGCTCTTCAGGGGACATTCTGTATCTGACCATAACATAGTACCTCTCACTTCCCTTTAACATCACACAGAATCCAGTAACTTTTCCACAGTAACACATGTGACTTCCTTTCTACTATTGCTGTGTCCAATCCAGTTTAGTCTTTCATTGTTTCTCACTGAAATCAACACTAACGTATCAACTCAATAGACATTGAAGTTGTCTTTTTGCTTTTATTTTATTCAACCAATGCAGTGCAGTACTGTACTTAAAACATAGTTTTGATTATGTTCCTCCTCTCATTTCTAAAACCTTTAATGGAATACTGAAGGCATTATAGCTTCAAGTGCATAATTAATTTGCTGGTATTCCATCTTTAAAGAATGTCTCTCTCAATCTCTCTTTTAGTTAAGAATCACCAAGTTCTTAATATACTTTACACATTATTCTAAGCCCTTTTTATATCTTAACTAGTTTATTTTTTTATAATGAATCTGTGTATTAGATACCTTAATTATAATGATTTATGTAAGTAATCTGGTTCATGGAGAGATTAACAGCTTTCCTAGAGTTATATGCCAGTAAATAGAGAGAGCCAGGAGAATGCAAGCCCAAGCATACTGACTCTAAGGTCTCTTGTATTTATCTCTAGACTCTATTCTTTCTAACTTTTCTATGCTTTTACTAACTTTGCATGAGTATTTCCTCTTACATAAATACTCTCCACTGTGGTTAAATTGGATTACTGATGGTTCACTAAATCCAGTTCATGATTTGACTCATCAACACTTTTACAAACTCAATAATTCCTTTCCGTGGAAAACTCCTTATTATTTTAAGCTCAGCCCAAAGGTCAACTCCTAATAAGCCTTTACATTTAAAAAAATCTCTTTAATTTCTTTGAATTAAAAAAATGAAAATTCAGGTATAAAGAAAAAATCAATCACTGTTTAAGGAAGTGCAGTTATGTTACAGTCATTCAGCTTCAATTCTCCTTGTCTTAAGATCCTGGAACCTTGCCACTGGGTCTGATACCAATCACACAGGGAGGGTATCTATTGCCATGTGGCACTCGCTCCTGGAAATGAAGTGCCAGCATTCACTTGAATGGAAGAATGGTGATGGACTGTTTTGCAGATAAGAAATACTTACTGAAAAACAAAATACCGTTGTAATAATTCAGCGAATGAGTGGAGTGCCTACATCAATAACAGACTTTAGCTAAATAGAATACATTTATTTTAATAAAGTTATTCCCTTTTGTCCTTTAAAATTAGATATTTAATAAACAAAGAGCAAAACAGTCTCCAAGGTGGTGAGGGTCCTGTGGGTTCTTGCAAAGACTCAAGCTATGCCAAGTGATGTGCAACAAAGTAACACATGTCTGCTTCTTTAAATAAAATTTAATAGACATGAGGGAACTAAACCCCAGCAATTTCCTTCTTAACTTCAGCGACCTTCACAGTGATTTAGCTATTATGACTCCATTTATAAGAAATAATCTTGTTTAAATTTGCATCCAAATCTGTTACAAAGTAGTATTTTTTGGTCATTTATATTGAGATACACTTAAATAGGCATAGATTATATAATGTTAAAAAGCTAAATGAAAGGAAGAGCAGAAATTGAACTAAGTTTATGCAAGGAAAGGAATCCAGAGTAAACCTTGTGAGAATGTATATTCTAAGGTCTTTATGTTTATGGACCAGAAAGCTGGTTATTTTTCTAGTAGCTAAAACACATGAGGAAACTCAATTGCTGACAAGAATCTAACACTTCAAAACACAAAAGTTAATTGTTTGAAGCACGCATCGGTATTTATATCCGAGTCCACTGAGTCATTAGATTAACCTGAAGCTTTTAATATAGAGGATACTGTGAAATAGTGATGGGCAATCTCCATGTTACGCCCATAATGAGCACTGCTAGGTGCTCCATAAAGCTTCTAATGAAATCAGTTCCATGTAGACAACCATCATAACTACAAAGATCAGTTCTGTTAAAACTTGAACCAATAAAAGCATTAAAAAAAAATTCTATAAAGCTCACAGTAATATGGTCCAGACTTTGAGGTCTCTTTTCTATAAGGAACTGGTAGACTGTGGTACATGCATAGAAATTTGTGCTATCATCAATAATTTTTATTTCACAGGTGCAAGTTGTGAGCTTTGCCACAGAACATAACTGGGATTCGCTGGATTTTTATGATGGAGGAGACAACAATGCTCCAAGACTTGGAAGTTATTCAGGTAAAAAAGTGATCTGAGCTTAATTAAAATACAAATAAAATTAGAAATTCAGGAGTATTTTTTAAAGAGCTCTCTAAAACCCCCCTTTTTAGAGGATTCCAATTGCTTTTTATGAAGTATGTACAGTGAACTAAATTACAAGTTTAGATATTTGAAAGTTGTAAAAGTAATGCCCAAATTGCTATTTAAAACCTTATCATAATCTTAATATATTTGTGTAATTATTTATTGGAGCTTTTAGGTTAATGGTAACATTTTCACTGAGTTGTGCTTCAAGATTAGTACACATACCCTTTCCTTAGAAAAATAGGTGAGCAATAATAGTTAAAAATTTGGACTCAGTAATTACAGTAAATTCATTCAATAAAGTATTATGCAGTCATTAAAATATTTATAGAGACTTTGTAACATAATAAATGCTATAAAGTACTGCTAAGTGAGATTAAAGAAAATACAAAATTGTTTCTATGAAATGAATAAAATTATACAAAATTATTATCTACATAATTAACAATACTAAAAAAGACATACAATAAAATAGTTGTGCATGATGTTAACTGCTTTTTAAAAATTCTTCTGTTGGATTTGTTAATGTTTTGAAGGTAACTTATTCAATGATCTAAAAGCTCCTTTTATCATATAGAAGCAGAAATCAAGAGTTTTACCTTATTAAATTTTTATAATTATACCTCTTCACTCCAGAAGTATAAGTGCAAATAGCTAAATGATCCACTTACACATTTCAAATAGTATACCATAATTGCTGAATGACTTTTAAGGCTTTAAGAAAATTTTAAATGAAGTACAACCAATTATTCAGCATCACCAGAGAGAAAAAGACATAGCTAGATAAGAAGCTATTTGAAGTAGGCATAAATAGTGTTTTAGATACAGATTCAGATAACAAAAAAAACTCTGATAATTGTTTAGTATATTTTTACTTATAATAGGTTAAGTGTAATATTTTCTCAATAATAAATAGAATAATGACTAAGGAGATAAAGGGAAAAAAAAAAAAACCTAAACAAACAACTATTGATTACCGAGGGTTACCTCTGTGGGAGACTGGTCACACAATTCCTCATTTGATCTTTCTAGCTGTCCCGGTAGTGATTGAAGTTAGCAAGATTAAGTTGCCTGAGGATGTACAGCTAATGTTAGGATGAGATTGGGACACAGCTGGTATGACTCCAGAGTCAGAACTTTTAATCACTAAGATCCTCTGAGAGACTTGAGGCAGGTTGAGTGACCTTTTGAGTTTCTGTTTACTCCTGTCTTCAGTGACTACATTTAGCACACTAAGGAACACAGATGGAAGTCAGAAAGAAACAACTGTGTGTCTGTGATAAATTCTTTTTTTCCTCTTCTGTAAATTATCTAGGGTAATATCCAAAAGTTGTATAAAGCAAGTCTAAAGTAACTAGTTACTTAAAAGGAAATATTTGCAACACTGTGAACAGTAGGCTTGTCCTAACTTTGGCTCAAGACATATAATTGACAATTATTTTTAGTTGAAATAACTTGTCATTTGAAACTGCTTGAGGTGGACTCTTAGGTCTCTCGTATCAAATAGTCAAGAAATAATTTGTTCAGGCAGATATTTTTTTTTTTTTTTTTTTTTTTTTTCGGTACTGGGGATTGAACTCAGGGGCATTCTACCTCCGAGCTATACCCCCAGCCCTATTTTTTATTCTTTACTTTTTGAAACCGAGTCTCACTAAGTTGCGGAGTGTCTCACTAGGTAGCTGAGGCTGGCCGCGAACCCGGATCCTCCGGTCTCAGCCTCCCAAATGCTGGGATTACAACCGTGCGCCACCACGCCCGGCAGATATTTTGTATTTTTAAAACTCAGTAATTGGGTGAAGTAAAGTTGATTTCCTTCAGAAGTGTCAAAGATCTCGATTATAATGCATTGACTAAGAGACAAGGCTAAGTTCAAAATTGGGATTTTTTTGTTTGCTTGAAAGGTAAATACCAGCTTTGCTGTCAGAGTACAGAAACATCAAGGTACTTGACCTGAAATAGAATTGAATGTATATATTTATTTAGTTAAGGGAAATAAATAACTATATGCTACAAGTACAAAGTCTTGAGTTATTATACCTTATAATCACATGCAGATTTTAAAATTAAAACTATTATTCATTCATGCATAGAATATTTAAATTTACATTCAAAAATTTATTTTATTTTA